>OX457095.1:15837580-16379744 GCA_949752805.1 Deilephila elpenor
GATTGTAACAACAAGTCAGCTGTTTACGTTACTGAGAATTTATCGTCCGAGAATAAGGCCCTTCACGTAGCGGCGCGTCATCGGAGTAAGGAACTCAAATATAAATTTGTGTGGATACGCGGAGGTCGGATATACAACGTGTAACAGGATTAATTCACAAGCTCAGACACCCCAACTTAAAAATATTATTGGAATCATAGTGGAAGTTTGAAATTGTACTCCGAAGATTATAAATATTATTTATTTCAGAAATTAGTTATACCAAATATAGGCGCGCAACATGGTCATCTTACGAATAGAATAAAGTGCACTACTGTATAATACACACGCGCGCGGACACGCACACATGTTCACAATGCCTATTCACACGAGTACCTACGCGACTGGCCCGAACGCCGCGCCGCGCCGGCGGAAACAGCCGACAATAAACGAAATACAAATTTCATACGTAACTCATTACCGGGTAGTTTTGTAAACCAATTATTATTTATTTACTGTGTAAGCTTATCATTATTATTTGAGCTACAAAACGAAATATTTTATTAAATATTATTAATTTAACTTCTGTTTAACCTAGTCCATACAGGCAGGCATGATACAGGCGTTATTTATTTTGCATTGCTGATGAATTACATGACGCAATATCATACAACGAAGACTAGATTGGGAATAATAACAAAAAAATAAAAACAAAATTAAATTACATGATAAATGGCACTCATACGGCGACTTGTTGTTAAAATATGTTCCAAATGTCCACCACCTTACTCAATACATCTCAATGCACATTTGCGTAATTAGTCACGTATTTTTTTTTTTTCTGCGTGGGTAGTCAAAAGAAATAGTGAACAAATTTTTTGCTCTTCAATATTTTAATTATTTTTTATATAAAGAAGTGTTATTTTTTAAATCCTATGCACATAAACTTAAGTTAAACTGACTACCTGCCGGTATTAGTGTTTATTTCCTGTCTTCTCTCCTTACTTCATTTTGCCTGCCTTCTCTACAACACATCACTGCACATCACTATTATTTTCTTGTTTCTGCACCATGGAATCTGCACTGAAAGCCACAATTGATGAGATGAAGGAGGATTTCCACAATAGGATGACTGCCTTCGAGTCTGACCTTCAAAAGTCATCGACTGCTGCGACAAGTTCGTCCGATTTGGCAGCGGAATTCACCAAATACAGAGCCTTCGTCACCCATGCTCTAAGTCTTCTGCAGAAGCAAATCGAAGCTCTGGCAAACACCGTTGACACCATGGAGATGCAGCGGCGTCGCAAAATTCTTCTGGTCCATGACATTGCCGAAGCAAATGATGAGAATCCCGCTCAGTTAATCATTGATGTCGCAAAACAACGCATGGGCCTAGATGAATTCACCATAAGTGATATCCAACGCTGCCACAGGATGGGTAGACCATCATCCTCCAAGAAACCTAGGCCTGTGCTTGTTAAATTGCAGAATGTCACTACAAGGGACCGTCTTTGGTTTAGCAAAACTAAATTGAAGGGTTCCGGCATCACTCTTTCTGAATTCCTAACCAAAACAAGACATGACATCTTCATGGCCGCACGGGAGAAATTTGGTGTCACCAACTGTTGGACCCGGGAAGGCAATGTCTTTGTGGTATGCTCTGGCGTCCGGCATCGAATTGTGTCGCTTAGTCTGCTGAGTCAGATCAAAGTTGATACTCCCACGAAGCTGACACCAGTGAAGAAAGCCATAGCCTTGCCCAAGACCCGGCGTGCCGCGACCACCAAGAAGTAGAGTGGTTTTGGTTTTGCTTTTAATTTTATTTTCACTCATATCATGTCACAAAGTCCAGGTATTCCGTTAAATGTTTTGTATAATTTCCGTATGTCACGCAATTTTATTACTTTTCGCACTTTAGACAACTTATTTTTTAGATCTTTGTTTTTGTTTACTTTTTGTGTGCATATTTTGTATTCACCGACATTTATTTTGCGTAATTTTATCATAACCTTAGTTATCGTTAAATGTCATTTTTGACATTTTATTTTTCGTTCTGAAATGTAATCAGGTTGCCTTTTTGTTTTTTACCTGGAGTCTGGACTAAGATACATTTAAATAGGTATATATTGTTCTTTTCTTATCAATACGCTAGCTTTATTATTATTATATGTTTTTAACTAATCAACTTCACTCCTCCTACCACCTCTACGCGGATGATCTCCAGATTTACGCTCAAGCTCCTTTAGATAAGATGGTCGACGTGATAGGGATAATTAACACTGATATTCAACACATCTGTCAGTGGAGTAAGGCTCATGGCTTGAAGATTAATCCGTCAAAAAGGTCAAAGTCCTCAGGTCATTGTTGTCGGCAGCCCCAGGATGACCTCGAAGCTAGATTGGACTAAACTTCCTCCTGTGTCTTGTGATGGTATCACCATCCCATTTAACGACTGCGTTCGCAATCTAGGTCTATATATTGACAAGTCCTTCACCTGGGGTCCTCAGCTTCGAGAATTAAGTCGAAAGATGTTTGCCTCTGCAAGGTCCTTGCGAAGGTTACGCAATTTTCTACCTGTTGCCACAAAAATTTCGCTTGCGCAAACACTCCTACTCCCCATCCTTGATTATGCCGATGTCAGCTATCTTGATCTCACCGAAGACCAACTTAATAAACTTGAGCGTCTCCAAAATCTGTGCATAAGGTTCATATTTGGTTTACGCAAATTTGACCATGTTTCTGAATTTCGTGTTAAGCTCAAGTGGTTACCCATACGCCTTCGTCGGAATGCTCACACTCTTTCACTCTTATATAATATATTGTTTAATCCTCTCACCCCTTCTTATCTAAAAGATCGTTTTGTATTTCTCCATACTTCCCATGAAAGATTCCTGAGGTCATCGGAGAATCTGAAATTGAGAATGCCCGTACACACCACGACATTTATGGACAAGTCATTCTCCGTACAAGCTGTTCGATTGTGGAGCTCACTTCCAGATGTCGTAAGACGGGCTCGAACACTATCGTCATTCAAATCACAAGTCAAGGAGCACTATCTTTCTCTCTGAACTCACATATTGCTGTGCTTTTACTATTCCATTAACATTTATTTTGTATATATCTATATATATTTAATATTATATGTATATATGTATGTAATTTGTATGTTTGTTGTATGAGTTTATATTTGTGTTTTATTTTATTGTTATTTATCTATTTATATTTATGTCACTATACACCTTAGACTGCCCTTTCTCTCTCCTTTCTTCTATGTCCATCCTAAGGTTGCCTGGAAGAGATTGCCTTGTGCAATAAGGCCGCCGATTGTACTTATTGTAAAATTTTGTTATAATCTCTGTTTGTTTTTCCTGGTGTACAATAAAGAATATATAAATAAATAAAAATAAAATAAAATAAATTTATCTAAAACTTCAGTGTCACTCTTAACTTTTTGGAACGCTCCCACTATCCTACTTTTTAGTTCCTCCACACTAGTAGTTTCACTCAAGTATACCAGAGATTTAATACGTCCCCACAAAAAACAGTCAAGAGGCGTCAAGTCAGGTGACCTAGGAGGCCATTGCACGGGCCCGCCGCGACCGATCCAATTCTAAGATAGCCATTCTGATCGTAGTGCGTAATCACGTGGAATTAGGTCCTGACGGCTTCTCAGGTGGAAACGACGCTCGCCGTCACCGTGAAGCGTTCGCCACACGTTTTTCGCGGAACTACCCTACACCGACCGCCCAAACCTTTTAAGATTACGCCGCGCGCGCCATCGTTTATCCGATGATTCAAATTTCATTAAACAATAGCTGCGTCTTGCTCTGTCTAGCCGTTGTTAAATATGCGGAAAAGAGAACATGGTAATGATTTATTTTGGTAGGTTATTACGTTTATTCAGGCCTATCGTTGTGTGCGTTTGTTTAATGCTAGATTGCTTGCGAATTTGAAATAAAGTTCATATTTGTTTATTATTTGATTTATTAAAGTATTCGTTTATTATGTCATTTAGAAAAGACCTTATACTCTGGAGTTACGTTTCAATTTCGTTTGTTTAGTGCATTAAAGGAAAGGGTGTCTGTTATTTACTAAGTTTTAATTAATTATTTTAAAAAAATAAACCTATAGAAAAAAGTGTTGATATCGATTCAGTAGCTGATTCTGAACCTACAACTTTCGGCTTTTACATTTAATTCTGTTACTCGTTGTATATGAGAAAATCCGAAACATCGGAATTAATTTATATACGTACCACTGATATGTTGGATAAACTTGTTTAATAAATACTTTGAAGTGTGTTAGGAATAATTTATATTTTTTACCTTCGCCTTACTATGTATTATTATTTTTTTACATTACTTATTTTTTGTTGGAATTTATTACTCAGAAGAATGTATTTTATTGGTTTTGTATAGATATATTAATTAACATCAAGGAAATTGAAATGAAAACTATTGTGAATGCTTCCCTGTTTGGCACTTTTAAACTCATTTTGTTATTTGTACTCTGCTATTCTTGCAAGTTGTATTTGGTTATATTTATTGTATTGAAAAAAATAAAAACTAATCAAAATGAGACAAATTAATTAATCAACAAGTTTATAAAATAAAATAAATTAAATTAAACAATGAATAAATAAAATACCTATTTAAATTATATGACGACCGATCGAGAAAAATAAATAATAATAAAAATAAGCAAGGCAAGCTTTGTAAGACAAGTCACAAATATTTATTTCAGTAACTTGACCAAAACCAAGCCCACTGAGTTTGACTCGCTGGATCTGCTCAGAACTGGGTCGCGCCGCGTAGTATCCAGTGGTAAAGTTAAGCCCGCTGAGTTTGTTCGCCGGGTCTTCTCAGTCGGGTCGCGTTGGATCCGGCAGTAAGCCTAAAATAACGGGACGTTTTCGGAAATACTCATGGTCGTTATTTAATCAATTGGACCCAAAACAAGCCCACTGAGTACTATTCGCTGGATATACTCAGAATTGGGTCGCGTCGCGTAGTTTCCAGTGGTAATGGAAGCCCACTGAGTTTGTTTCGCCGGGTCTTCTCAGCCAGGGCCGCGTTAGATCCGGTGGTAACATTAAACCGCTACGCACCGCTTTAATTTAATACTTATGGTCCACTTACAGCCGATGCCAACAATCAATCCCAATCCAAAATTTGCTGTTTGACATTGACAGCTCAATCTTTTTTCTGATTATAGCTTGCCAATAATTAATCTCAGTAGGGAAAAAACTATCTAAAAAATCAATCTACTTTTGGGAGGGCCAATCCCTGCTTGTGGATTGTCCTCTGTATGGAAATGACAGTTTAGGCTTGCCAATAAACAATTATCAGTTTTGACGTTTGGATGGATTGTTCAAAACAATCCAATATTGCAATCCGAGAATTTCCACGGATTATTTATGCAGATTTGCCAACAGCAATGAAACTAGAAAGTAGAAACGAATGTAGATGAAGATGACACAACATTGATTAACGATTTCTTCATTTAGATCTAAAATATTGTATTGTTGTGTATATTTTGATAAATATGATTTCTGTTATGATATGTTACTTAATTTCATAGTTGTATTTTTATTTAATTGTTCAGTGTGTTTTGTGAAAAAAACATTTATAATGAAATATTCTTTATTACTCACAATTTACAATAATAATAGAAAGAATAAAAATAATAGAAAAGGGAATCAAATTTTGATCATGGGAAGTTGTAGAGCCACGCTGCTATCAGCCATGACTCAGTATGAATGGGCAGGCTATGGCCTTCTCGCTCTCCTCCCGATTTGATGGGCCGGTTACACAGCCATGATTCAATCGTAGTGGATGTTCATGGGCGGCAGTGATCACTTTCCACGGATCTATGTAAATGTTCAATAACATTTCGCAATTTTCTCCACAATATTCTCATAATATTTCTATTAGAATGACAAGTGATAAATCATTGTTTACTGGATATATTATTTTTCAGTGGCCAGAAACACAACAATTCTGTAAAAATCTATATAATTGGGACAAATTGAATTGTTTTTATTGCAATTATTATTATTTCTAACGTTAATTTTTGTTTTTCACAAATTATTTATTTACAAAATGCTGAAAGTGCATAAATATGCAATGAAATATTCTGCGTCAAACTAAATTGTCAAGAGGGAACCGATTGTTTTCAATCTATCAACAAAGGCAATCGACTGTCGCCTGTTTTGTTTATTGGCAACAAGATATTCGACCAATCGAAAAGTAGAAAGCAATCCGGATTGACTCCAATCTAACATTTTTGATTGATTGTTGGCATCGGCTGTTAGACATCGATTATCGTAAATAATGTATTTCCTAAGGGAAAAAATTTACCATAAAATACTAATAAGTAATATAATACTTAATATAATAAAATTAATATAAAAATTACAACGAATATCTTGTAAATAGAAAATAAGTACTATGTGTATTGACTTGTCATAAGAGCTATTTAATTGCCTACGTGACCAATAAACGAATTTCATTTCATTTCATAAACGAATTTCATTTCATTTCATTTCATTTCATTGCACATGTTGTACTATATCGGTGGTGAGAAGAGAATGTGTGTTATAGTAACTCTCCAGGATTGCGAATTCACTATTAGGGTGCAATCACCCTTCCAACCCCCATCAAAAGACCAATGCCTTTTAACCACTTTCCATTTGACAAAAAATAATGCTAACAGATATAAAAGGAACCTGGTTCGGCTCACCAGAGAGCGTTGCAACACATCCACGTCACGCATATTTGTATCTATTTTGTTTATTTTTCTTATCTTTTATAGTATTTATTGCATACACATTTATATAAGGACTTCTGTACAATTACTGTGTAGGCCGGTAGTGGCATTAAACTTACGCAATATGTTCTGTCTCTTTAATAAATGTCGCATATTTCCGTTGATACCAATAAAGCATTCAATATTATGGTTCTTATTCATTTACGGTGTTGAATTCCTTTGTAATTACATACATTTTATCTGCGTGTTTTCTTACACAATTATGATTACAGTATTTGAGGTTAAATATGGCAATTAATGGCTTAAAACTTTACTACCAAAATGTGCGTGGGCTAAGAACTAAATGCCTTAATTTGATTAATACAATGCGGCTATATGATTACGATATTTTATTTTTTACCGAGACATGGCTACAGAGTGACATATCAAATTCCGAATTTTGTGATGATAGGTATGACGTATTTCGTTCTGACCGCAATCTTCTTGCCACAGGTAAGAAGACAGGCGGCGGTGTAATGATATGTGTTATCTTTGGCTGCCTCCACGACTACAGAAGTTTTGTGTGAGCATGCGGAATTTGTGTGTGTCACTTTGTCGTCAAAGGCATTAGGAACTAAATTTGACACACACTTCCTCCTTGTCTATTTACCTCCAGGTGCTTCTATTATACCTCAACAACTGGAAAATGTCAGGAAATATATTGAACGTATAAAAAATCTTTATCCCAACGATAATGTAATTTTAACAGGTGATTTTAATCTTCCTTGTTTGCGATGGACCAGCGATGATTGTTTCGTGGAACATATTGGTGCTCAAGAAACTCAAAATGCCGCTTCTACCTTCAATGAAGATATTACATTTTTGGGCCTTAAGCAGTATAACCTTTGGGTCAATAACAATGGCCGCATTTTAGACTTTATATTCGCAAACACTCACCTGTCAGTCGATAGATGTATGGATTCCCTGCTACCGTAAGATAAACACCACCCATCCCTAGTAATAGAAACTACACCCATGCGAGAGGTTCCAATGCCACGTCGTGACTTCTACAAATGTGATTTAGATGCCTTAAACACGCGATTCAGTTCTATTAATTGGGATGCGGCACTGTTTGCCGGCACAATAGATGATGCCGTTGATAATTTTTATAAGCTTCTAAATAGTGTTATAGATGAAGTTGTGCCGTTTACCTATAAATGTAAAGGGAACAAATATCCTCCCTGGTATACCCTCTCACTAATTAAAAATATCAAAAGAAAATCTAAAATTCCATAACTATGGAAGAAATATAGTAACCCTCGTGACTACATCGAGTTCTCATTGCTCCGCGCTAGAGTCCATACACAGCAAAAGGAATGTTTTACTCAATATTGCTCACGTACTGAGAATCTGATTTCACAGAACCTTAGGGCGTTTTGGACTTACATTAAGTCAAAAAAGGGTGGTAGTCAATACCCCAAGCACTATAACAAGGATGGTGTCACATTCAGTGATGAAAATCAGATCTGTAAGGCGTTAAATTCATTCTTCCAAAGTGTATTTCTCAAAGACACACATGGCCAATATTTGAGGTCTCATGTGGAGGATAATAATTACATCAGCTCTTTTGGTTATGATGGGTTAATCATCATAACCAATCAATCAATAAGATGTAATCGATAAGATATACATATCAGAGGATGTTGTACTTAAAAAGCTGCGTTCGTTGGATAAAGCAAAGGGCCCTGGATGTGATGGGCTACCGGCAGTTCTTCTATGTAAATGTGCTAGTAATCTTGCTTACCCCATTACACTTCTATTTAACAAATCCTTAAATGATTGTGTATTTCCAATTTTTTGGAAAAGAGCGCACATAATTCCCATATATAAAAACGGGTCTAGGTCTCTTATTAATAACTACCGCCCCATTTCAATGTTAAATGTAATTAGTAAAATTTTTGAAAAAATTGTTTATGACCTCATATACCCAGTAATATCTCAGCATATACCCGAGAACCAACACGGTTTCCTGCGAGGTCGTTCTACAACAACTAACATGGCGACGTTCTGTAACTACGTTTTGTGTGAAATGGAAAGCACAGGTCAAGTAGACGTGATATACACGGATTTTGAAAAGGCGTTTGACAGGGTGGATCATAATATTCTAATATTAAAGCTTCAGAAACTAGGTATCCATGGAGATTTGTTAAGGTGGGTCAAATCATATCTTTCGAATCGTTCACAGGCTGTTGTTATCGGAGGCTTTAAGTCTAATTTCGATAAATCCCGTCTGGCGTTCCTCAGGGATCACACCTTGGGCCTCTGTTTTATTGTGCGTATCTTTAAGATATTGAAACCTGTTTTAAATATGCTAACCATCTGCTGTACGCTGACGATAAAAAAGTATACCTTCGTATACGCTCCAGAACGGATTGTGAACTAGTACAACGTGACTTAAACGCCTTACACATATATTACATAACCAATAATATAAATATTAACATTATTGTCAATATATAAATGTCAAGTTATAAGTTTTTGCCGTAAAAAGAAGCCTATTATATACAATTACAAGTTTGGTGATTGTGTACTTGAAAGAGTAGAATTGGTAAAGGACTTGGGTATATATTTAGATTCAAACATGATATTTTCTCATCATGTTGATTATACAGTTAATAAAGCTTTTCGTAACCTTGGATTTATTATTCGAACTTGCGTACCTTTGAACAACGTCAAAACGTTAATAACTTTATTTTATGCGTATGTCCGAAGTATATTGGAGTTCAATAGTCCGATCTGGTCGCCTCAATACTATGTTTATAAACATAAAATCGAGCGTATTCAGAAGTTGCTTATAAAACACCTAAATATTAAATCTCGCAGACGCCATCATAATTATATCGAAGATTGCAAACACTATCGCCTCTTACCGCTGGTTGAGAGACGGGTAATGCTTGATATGAGTCTCCTTCATGACATATTAAGTGGCGGAGTGAGAAGCTCATATCTCTTGGGTACTATTATTTTTTGTGCACCAAAAAAACGTACACGAAACACACCGCTATTCTCTGTTCCTCACCACCGTACGAATTATGGTCGAAATTCTGTTAATGCGCGTTTACTTCGCACGTATAACGAAGAAATGTCTCACATCGATATTTTCCTACTTTCCAAGGACAACTTCAAGAGGCAAATACGCCATTGCTTAGCTAATAAGTCTTAATTTAGTATGTAAATTTAGTTTTCGTTTGAACAATAATTATATGAATAGTTTGTATCATTTCTTATTCTTTTAGTATGTATCATTAGTTTTGAATTTTATTTTGTTTAATTTTCTTTTTCTTTTCTTTGTTTTTCCATTTTACTATTTCTTTTTCTCTGTAAGTACGTTTTCAATTATTTTGTAATCTTAACATTGTGTTATAGTCCACCTTGCATTCATTGTAATGTCGTGAAACTCTTTTATTGGCTTTAGACTTTTATTGTTAGATAAAATTAGATATAGCTGTTTTTGTATAAGCTGTTGAGTTTCCAAATAAATAAAATTTTAAAAAAAAAACTGTCATCGAATCTTCGAGAATTTTGAAATATTCTGAAACTTCTGCTCTGTTCATACCTCTAGCTCTGGCTAGAGAAACACCTTCTGATTTTCTAAGTGTGATATCAGAATTTCTTCTCAGGAACCCATTCAGCCAATGGTATCCCGCTTTTTCATCTTTGGTATTAAATTTGTGTTTCAAGTTCAATTTTACAGCCAAATTAAAACCAATTTTTCTGGCGTCGTCAATTGTCAACGGAAAACCTTTTGATTGCATATATTTAATATGGTCAGCGATCTTCTTTTCATTTTCTTTTCCAAAGAAGGAACTGGGTCCCATAGGTCCCTTTTTATCATTGTCTGATTTGAATCTCCGCTCCAAAGTTTTCCTGGGTATTTCGAAGGCCTTAGCTGCTGCATAGACGGACATTTCACCATTTTTCAATGCCTGTATAGCCGCTATCAGAGATTCTTCACTCCAGTTTCCCCGGCCACTGATAGCTTTCCTCTGGTATTGATTCGGCATCTAAAGATAACGAAAACAGAAAAAAAATATTAAAATTTATCCCCTACACTCATATGGCCATCTGACACTGACAAACTACGGCCATCTCTCCTAATCATCCGGGTGAGATGGCCATACCATTCAAGTGCAAAAAAGTACAGAAACATGCCGTAGTTTTGAGGTTATAATGTAGCACGGTTCATTATCTGATAATAATACTAAAAAAAACATGTTATTTTTGAAAACTAATATGACCACAACTTCGTACGTAAACTCTAAAAAAATAATTAGCATTAGTCAAATCAAAACATTAGGTTTTTACTCACATTTTCTTTTTTTTTTCGCGGAACTTTCGGCGTACGGTTGTTCTTACGCACCTCGGCAAGCGAACTGAGTACTCAGTTACGCCCTCTAGCGATTCTATGAACGATTTTTAGGCACTGGCTAACTCTCCCGTACGGCCATCTATCCCGGAATTACCCTATTACACATTAAAATTATTTTCCCGACGTTTCAGACTGTAGAAGTGCCTGATACATTTCTCCCAGCAACAATCAACATAGCAACAATTGCACGCATGCATTAGTTCATAAGTTTAATAAAAAATCAGTGTACCACATATCCCGTGCCACGCAAGTCGTTTTATTTAAAATTCCCTTGTAATTCCCGCACATGGTCCATCGACACGGATTAACGCACTTATTTTGAAGAATTGGCGACCAAAAATAAGTACAAGAAATAAAAAGTGGAATTATCAAGTTTAATAGATTTTACTTGAAGATTAATTTTTGCACCGTCAGTGAAGAGTGTATAAGACGGATAGTATCACAGTGTTAAGTCGTTTTTACTTTTAATTTTATTCCCCAACACTCAATCAGGTAGTAAAAGTGTTTTGCTAAGGTAAATGTTTATTGTTTAATATTTCTGCAATTTTTATTATAATGTGTGCTTAGAAGTTTCCTTATAAAAAGTTGTGACATTGTGAAGGTCATTGCTATGCAAGGTCAAATCAAAAAAATCAAAGTACATTATAATATTTAACTAATTGTAGTGCTTATAGTTAAAGAGTATTATACTCATTGCATTAATTATTAGCAGATTGCATTATAGTTATTGTTAAAGTTGCCTGTTGTGTTTGAGTTAGAATAAATTAATTGTTTTTCTTTTTTTTTCTTGTAATTACCACTGTTGATTTATATTGCTATTTGATTACACTCAGGGATTATAATTATAATTATTATTACTTGGTACCTAGATATTTTAAATGTTACTTTAGTATTTTTTTAAATTATAAGTTATACTTAAATTAGATTTATATTATTTTACTTTTTGCTGTCAAGTACATAGTTGCTGGATTGTTATCCAATTAAAACTTTAAGCTTAAGTAGTTAATAATAATAATAATTTTATTATTTTATTATTCTAATATATCTATCTTATTTATTTTTTGAAAATCTGTTTGCCCATCGGCAAAGGCCTCCTCCAACCGTTTCCATTCTGATCTCTCTTGCGTTACTCTGTTCCACATCACTCCTGCTACTTTTCTTATGTCGTCATCCCACCTTCTTTGCGGTCGGCCCCTCTTCCTTTTGCCTTCCCTTGGATACCATCTTGTCACTTTCTTACTCCATTTGTCATGTCCTCTCATCGTGTGGCCTGCCCACCTCCATTTGAGTCTTCTAATCTTCTGCGTTACGTCTATGATTTTAGTTTTATTTCTGATGACATTGTTCCTTATTCTATCTGACCTTTTTACACTTAACATACTCCTTTCCATAGCACGTTGACTAGATGCAAGTTTGCTTGTCATTTCGTGGGTTAGAGTCCATGACTGACATCCATACATCAGAACGGGTAATATGCAGGTGTTAAAAAGTTTACTTTTAACGTTGATGTTAAGTTTTTTGTCTTTCATAGCTTCTTTCATGCTCCAATACCTTTTCCAGCCATTTGTGATTCTTCTTTTTACTTCTTCTCGCATAGGATCTTTTTGAGTTATGAGTTGTCCTAAATAAATGTATTCGTCGGTATAATTTATTCCAGTGTTTCCTAGCAGTATTACGTCTTTGTTTCCATTTGTCATCAATCTAGTCATTTCAGGATTAAGTTTCAGCCCTACTTTCTCACTTTCTGTGGCAAGGTCAATTATCATTTTATTCAAGGTTTCAGATGTTTTGGCAAACAGCACTATGTCATCTGCGAATCTCAGATGAGTCAATAATATGCCGTCGATATTAATTCCGAAGTTGTCCCAGTCGAGTCTCCTAAAAACGGATTCCAGAACCGCTGAGAATAATTTGGGAGATAAGGGGTCTCCTTGTCTTACGCCTTTCCCTATTTTAAATGCGTGACCTTTCTTTTCTAGCTGAATTCTGGCACTACTATGGCTATATACATTCTTTAATAATCTTATGTATTTGTGTTCAATTCCTTGTTCTACTAATGCTTCCCAAATGTTTTCGTGTAGTAAGATTTCGTTACTTATGCCGTCGGGGCCTGGTGCTTTATCTATTTTTTGGCTAACTATAGCTTTTTCAACTTCAGCGTGTAGAATGTCAGGAACAGTCGAGGATTCCGCTAGATCAATTTCACTTCCCCTCCCGCGGGGGCACAGTACAGTGACGTGTTTACGTGCTCCTCAATAATAATTGTGTTTTGTGTGTTTTGAAGACGATTATCGGTTCGTGAGTTGTTTATTGTTGTTTGGTATCGTATTGTACGCAAGGATTCGTAAGTTTTTATAGTTTTATTTCGTTTATTTCGTGGATTTATTCAAATTTATTCTCGGTAAGTACTTTTATTTTTCTATAGTGGGTACCGCGAAATAAAATATCGTCCGGCCGGTCAGTCAGCTGTTTGTTTAACATTAATTAGTTCTTGTTAGTGTCAATAAACATTATACATTTATTGAATTTACTTCTGTAAAGACAATGTCGACCCACAGTAACGATCCGCCCGACCCTGGGCCAGACCCTTTTGTTCAAAGTAGGCTCACGCCTCGGTCACCAAGTTCGGCAAAACGGCTATTCAGCGACGTTAATTCGCCAACATATGTCTCCCCCGTTAAATCGAAACGTCTACAATTGTCGGAATCGGCGGATACTTTGTCTGTAGACAACGGCAGCGATGTGAGCCGCGCGGACTATTGCGATATGGTGTCGGAAGTATCGAGCTATTTGTCGAAGATAAACGAACTCGTTAATGACCAGGGCTCGCGCATGAATATTGCAAATAGATCGGCGGTTTTAGACATTACACAACGAGTAACTTCGATTGTTTCGTTACTGGCGTTAAAATCTTCGTGCAATGAAACCAAGTTGGCTAATATGCAACGCGAGTTAGATCAATATAAACGCGTTAACATTTCCACCGCAGATTCCAATAAGACTTTAGCCGATAATTTAAAACTGCGTTTAGCGAAACCCACTCCGGTAGTGGAGCCGCGCGCCCCCCTCCCGTGCGTAATAGCTTACCCGACAAGTGAACGGTCAGCTGATCTACCGACATCATCCGCGACTAAACAGGCGCTCTTTAAGGCAATTAAGCCTAGTGATGATGGATTCCAAATCGTGGGCGTTAAAAAAACTTCTAAGTCCGGTGTTGCTCTGCGCCTCGCTAACGAGTCACAAATAAAAAAATTAGAATCCGTCGCCGCGATAAAATCGGCGGGGCTGCGTCTCGAAAAACCGAAGGGCCGCCGTCCCCGTATTCTAGTTAAAGACGTGCCATCCTCCATGGAAGACCGCGCTTTCTTAACCGCATTATATCGTCAAAATATCAAGGACGAAATGCCTATAAAGGAGGATGACTTTTCAAAGTCCGTTAAAATAACCCGCAGACGAATTTTAGATAACGGTCGGAAATGGATAGGCTTAGAATTAGATTCAGAGGTTCGTAAACACTTGATGAATACAAAGGACAAACTTTTCATTGATTGGGCCACCTGCCGTTTTATCGATGACATTGATGTAGTCCGTTGTTTGAATTGTCAGTATTACGGGCATGTACAAAAGTTCTGTACAGTAAAAACACCAACGTGCGCCATCTGTGCTGAATCACATGAAACTAAGGCGTGCCCGCAAAAATCGAACCCGGAGTTTAAGCCTGTATGTGCGCCTTGCAAACGATTTAAAAAAAACACGATCATCGTTGTGGGTCTCAGGAGTGCCCAACATACAAAAATAAGCTCGAGCAATTAATTTGTCGACCCAATACTAATTAAATATGGATAACTTTACAATCAGTCAGTTAAATCTTCATAACGATAGGGTAGCGACGTCAGAATTAGACACGTTAATTCGCGATTATAAGCTGAATGTCGTTCTGGTTCAAGAGCAATACCAACATGCGCGATTACGTAGTAGGGTGATACAACTCGATAACAACTCACGAGCAGGTATTTTCGTGTCGGGTTCAAATCTTACCGTTACCTCAGTACGTTATCTTATGACGTCACACTGTGCTGTCGCAGAGGTGTCGAGTCCGATCTGTAAGGTTTTTCTTGTGAGCTGTTATTTTCAATACTCTGACCCTGTGGGTCCCCACTTGCATCACCTCCGTTATGTCTTGCGGTCCCTCGCTGGACATAAAATGATTATAGGTGCTGACGTTAATGCGTCTTCAATCCTTTGGTATGGAAAATATCGCTCCACCGATACCGAGCGACGTTGTGCTGTAGAAGATTTCATTGCAGAAATGAACCTCGAAGTACATAACACCCCCGATGCACCACCTACTTACAGCTGCCCTATGGGCGAATCCTCTATTGACGTCACACTTTCTAGTGGAGACGTCCGTATTGATAGGTGGCGCGTCCTGCCGGACGCGTCGTGTAGTGACCATCGCCTGATTGTGTACGAGTTCTTGCCTAGAGTGACACAGGGTCCGGTACATATAAATTGTAATTTTAGATATAAGTCTATAGGTGCCAACTGGGATTTATTTAGCTCTTTATTTGCTCAGCATGCCAGGGACTTCACTCGCGATGATCTGTCAGCTGAGACTTGTGCCGAGATTATGTCGGACACGTTTACGTATTGCGCGGACGTTACCATTGGTCGAGGTCCCATCACAAAGACTCGGAGGTGTGATTGGTGGAATGACTTACTAGTCCAACTACGTCGAACTTTTCGCAGAGCGCGTAGGCGGTTTAACGGGCTTAAAAAACGCCGTATTTCAGGGGAAGCAATTACATCTGCTTTTAATGAACTGAAAGTTGCCAGATCACATTATAGAGCGGCTGTACTAAAATCGAAAGGCAATTTATTACGAAAAATTGTAGCCCGGTTAGATAGTGAAGGTCCGTGGTCTCCTTTATACCATGAGTTTAAAGCTAATAGGTCAATCAATTTGGCTTATATTGAGAATATAAAAATTAATAACAACTACACAACTGGCATTGAGGAGACAACGGAAGCTTTGTTACAATCGTTAATACCGGACGATAATGTTGGGAATGACACAGAATACCACAAGCAGATTAGGATGTGGGCCGCGGAACTGCCAAACTCTTGCGATTCAAATATCTCATCATTTGATGAATTTAGTGAAATAGTTCGATCTTTGCCCCTAAACAAGGCTTCCGGTGATGATAAAATATCCAACAAAATGATCAAAGAAGCGTGTAAATCGGCCGGCAATGCAGTACTAACTGTTTTTAATCGATGTATTGCTGAAGGGGTATTTCCGCGAGTCTGGCGTACCGGTTTCATTCGGATAATACCCAAGAGTGGCGATAAATCTCCTCAAGATCCTAAGTCTTACAGACCCATTACACTCTTGCCGTCGCTAGGTAAACTTTTAGAACGTCTTACCGTCCCTCGATTGCTACCAGGTGGACCAAAATTCCATGAAAAACAGTTCGGTTTTACTATGGGTAGGTCGACTATTGACGCGGCAATTTCGGTTAGGAGAAGAGTAAGTACATCGATACGCAAATATGTACTCGGTATTTTCCTGGACATCTCCGGTGCTTTCGACAATGCTTGGTGGCCAATGCTGCTTCTTAAGTTGAAATTGCGAGGTTGCTTTAAAAATATATATTCACTTATATACTCGTATTTCTCGCACGGAACAACAAAACTTAAACTTGGACACCATGCCGTGTCGAAGCCACTGACGATGGGCTGTCCACAAGGCTCGGTCTTGGGTCCTTATTTATGGAATTTGGGCTTCGACGATTTTCTTACAATTCCCTTACCGTCAGGGTGTTCTTTGATTGGATATGCGGACGATGGCCTCTTGCTTATTGAGTCAAACAGTAGGTCGGGACTTGAAAATATGGCCGACACGTGTTTAAAATTAATATCTGATTGGGGCGATCGAAATCGCTTACAGTTCGCACCACATAAAACGTTCCAATTACTTTTAAAAGGAATTCTAAAATCACCGCCGCGAATTAAATTTAATAATATCACCGTAAAGAAAAAAGAATCAGTTTGTTATCTTGGTCTAATTTTGGAAAGGAATTTTTCCTTTCTTGAGCATATTAAGAAAGTCGGGGAAAAATCGAAAAATAACTTTTTTGCTTTGACAAGAATATCAAAATCAACGTGGGGGCTATCTTTCAATACATTAAAAACCATCTATGGAGCTACTTACTTAGGATGTATTACTTACGGATCCCCCGTATGGGCCGATAGGGCTACTATCGGTGCTGTGCGAAGGAAATTGCTCCAGAGCCAACGTTTGGCGTTGATATTCTTGTGTAAGGCGTATAGAACTGTTAGTACCGAAGCGTTGCCTGTCCTAGCGGGTGTACTTCCAGTTGACCTGGAGGTACAACGTCGCGCCGCGATGTATTACTCAACTAGAGAGAATATGAACAAAAGACTCTTAAATTCACGTGAACTTGTAAAAGTAGACAGATTATTTAAGCCGCTCTCAGTTGTATATAACGAATTAATAGATGAATGGCAGAATAGATGGGAGGTATCTTTGAAGGGTCGGCATCTATACCAATATTTTCCATGCGTGCGTGATCGTTTGACAAAGACTTGGCTAGATATCGATTATTACGTATCACAGTTTCTTACGGGCCATGGTAACTTTAAGTCTAAACTGTACTCATTTAAGCTCGTTGATTCGCCTGCGTGCTCATGTTCAACACCTTATTGCGAATATGAGCAGTCCGCGCATCATGTACTTTGGGAGTGTAGTCTTTGGCAGAATGAGCGTAAAACCATGCTAGATAGTATGCAAATAACATCTGGTGTTGTATACTACATGGACCTTGTGGAGACTAGGAAGAATTTCCGTGCTTTCCGGCGATTTTGCCATACCTATTATTGGAATCAAGTATAACAGCTTACATATTAGGTCCCATTTAAATGTAATAATCACTATTCCGTGGTGCTTTACAGCTGGCTTCTCTGGCTGTAAATGTCTTTATGCGAGGTTGTTTGCCTCTTTAGTTCATTGTTTTGTCACCCGCTTTATTAGGGAGGGAAGTGGACAATAATTTATTTCCAACTCATCCTATTAATTTAACTTTTTTGATTGATTTCGTTGCGGGTTAAAGACAAGTTAGACATTCCCGGAGACGCGCTGAGCTTCAATGCTCAGTGTCATTAATATGCGTGCCACTGTTGATCCTGGCTTACAGGAGTTGCAGTGGCGGGTGTGAGGGCGGGACAGTCTCCAGATCAATTTGACCTTCTATTATTACCTTACTTTCGTATAGTTTTTCGTAGTACGATGTTGCTATTTCTAGTATGTCAGTTCTGCGGTGATTCCACTTTCCACTTTCAGTTTTCATTTTAATTACCCAATCCGTTGAATTCTTTAGTTGTTTATATGCTTTTTTGATGCCACCTGTTTTATTTATATATTTTTCTATAGTTTTCATTCTGCTTTGTTTTCTGTCTTTTCTCATGTTTTCTTTAATTTCTTTACTAATATTTGCTATTTGTTTCCTTCTATCTTGTATGTCTGTTGCATTGATGAGTTTATTTCTGGTTTTAAGTAGTTCTTTAGTATTGTTGGTCAGCCATTCTTTCCGTTCGTTTTTGATATTTGCAAATTTTTGTATTTGTGTTAATGTAACTTCTTCTACCCAGTTGTATTTTTCTTGAGTATCGAAGTCTTTTGTTTTAACTTGGAAGTCTATAAATTTGTCTCCTAGAGCGGTTATTACTTGTTCTAATTGTTCAATTCCGAGTTTTATAGTTTTGTAATCTTGTCTTGGTCTAGACTTTTTTGTGCTATTTGCTAGTAGTTCTGTTCTAATTAGTTTATGGTTGGTGTTAAAGTTGAGTGTATTTATTATAGTAAAGTTGCTGAAGGCTCTTTTCCTATTGGTGATTATAAAATCAATTAGATTTTTTGTTTTGCCATCTGGTGAAACCCAGGTCCACATGTTTTTCCTTTTTTTCCTGAATATGGTATTTAGGATGGTTAGGTTATTTTCTAGTGCAAAGTTTATGATATGCTCGCCATTCCTACTTCTGGGTTTATTGCTGTATGTGTAAGGTCCTATTATATTTTCTGCTCCTGGACGCATATCACCAATTTGTCCATTACAGTCTCCCATCACTATAAGGTTTTTATGACCGTGTTCATGAATCGCTGTATTTAGATCGAAGCGAATTTGTTTATAGTTTCTGACTCTGATTTTTCGGTTGGCGAATAGATTTGAACTATGGACCAAGGATCTTTATATCCAGGTAGTTTCAAATTCAGTATTGCAATACGCTCTGAGACACCAACGAATCCTTCCACATAGTTTGTTAAATGTTTTTTGACAATGAATCCCACACCATGAAGTCCTGGGGTCTCTCCGATATGGTAAAATATAAAATCTGAGTAAGATTTTATGTTTTCGCCCATTCTTCTCACTTCGCTCAAGCCAATAATGTCAAATTTGATGTGTTTCAACGCGTATAGCAGTTCTATAAGATTTTCTTCATTTTTTAGGGTAAGTACGTTAAGGGATGCGATGTATATTGTATTTTTATGTCTTTTGATGTTATGCTCGTTGTGCTCGTTGTTTGTTATTGGAGGGTTTTGGTCTTCTTCCCCCACGAGGACCGGTCGGCGTGGGGGAGATTGATGTATTTTTGTTTCTTTGTAGCTGGTTTCTTCGGTTGGTTTTGGTTTCCATTTGCCGATTTTTAATTGCTATTGTTTACTTGTAATAGAAATTTCGGAAAGAGAGCTGGATCTAGGCTTCATCATTTCGAAAATATTTGTTTTGTTTGGTTTATTTAGTGGTCCAGTCTGTTGTTTTTTAGGTTGGTTATTATAAGCAGAGGGTGAAGCGGATGGTTCTTTCTTCCTTTTCTCTTGGTTATTTTTATTTTCTTTGATTATTAGTTTATCATACTTCAAATATGCCATATTTCCTTTTTTTCTCTCATCAGCCAGCTCAGCCTGTAGCTTTTTCCTCTTTTCCAAAACTTCTTTTGAATAATCGTCAGTGATGTAAATTGTTTTTAGGTTACTTTTGTTCTTCATGATTTCATTCTTTTTCATATTGCTTATGAATGAACATAGTATCGGCCTGGGTTTGTTACCTTTTTTGTTTCCTAAGCGGTGGATCTTGTTGATTTCTGTATCTTCCAATTTAATTTTTAGATAATTGTTCAGATTTTCTTTTAAGTGTTGGAGTAATTCGTAATTTGTCTTTTCTTTTTCTTTGAGTCCAAATATTATAATGTTATTTTTCTTTTCCCCTCTTTTCAGGAACTCTATCTCTTTTTCTAATTTCTCAATTCTGGTTTTTAAGTTCTTGTTTTCTTCCACTAAAAGAATTAATTTCTCTTCCATTTTATCCATAATATTTTGTGTGAACGATTCCTTTAGTTCAGCAGTTTGGTTTTGCAACTCAATTTTCATTTTTTGAAATAGTAATTGAAATTGACCGTCCATTGTATAATTACAAAATTGTTTTGCGTATGTTGGAACGTAATAGTAGAAATTGGTAGACAATAAGCCTTGAATGAACTTTAATTGGCAACACTGTTACAGATGTCACCTTTGGCGTTGTTATGACAGTACAATGATTAGTTTTGTTTTCTAACCTCAATGTATGATGAATTAAGACGAATCATTGGCGAACTCCAAAATCATGCAAATATGATTATGTATAACCACTTCACTCAAGTTTTGCTTGTTTTACGTGACGAAGTACGTATTCATAGACCACTGTGACTACTTTTATTTTTTTTTTCTTCCGGAGTTTATAACTACGATGTTGTCAGTTTAGATGCCGGAAACGGAAAACCCAAAGCTTAAGTAGTTAATTCTTTATTAATTTCCTTTATTGTATAAATTCCAGGTTGACTTTATCCGACTCCCAGAATGGCTACAGAGGAGTTACAAAAGAAGGAATTAATAAAGAAACGTGGGAGCTTTAAAGGTCGTTTAACTGCCTTTGCCAACTACCTTGATGCACTGGGTGATAAGCCATTGTCTAGTTCTGATGCTACGGAGCTACAGTTGCGTACGGGTAAGATGGAGTCATTATACGAGCAGTATGATGAGGTGCAGTTGAAGTTAGAATGTATTGTTGATGATGACAAAGTTCAGATTTGTGAAAGAGTTGAATTTGAATCTCTGTACTATAAAATGTTGTCTAAGTCACAATTAGTATTAAATCAATACAATTAGGATAACGAGTCAGCAGATAGTGATAAAAACACTTGTGTCAGCAATAGTCGAAATCTAGTTCAGTTACCTACTATATATTTACCAAAGTTTGATGGGTCTTTTAATAATTGGTTGGAATTTCGTGACACCTTTATTAGTCTCATTCATAATAATGATGACATTCAAAAAGTGAATAAATTTCATTATTTGCGTTCCTCTCTGGAAGGTTCTGCTGCTGTGGCACTACGGTCTATTGAGTTCTCAGGGAAGAATTACGATATAGCTTGGAAATTGTTATGCGATCGGTACGATAATAAAAGACTATTAATTGAAAATCACGTCAAAGGTTTATTTAACATAAATGTAATTAGTAAAGAGTCGTCAGTTGCATTGAATAATTTGATCGATGCTGTAAATAAAAGTTTGCGGTCGTTGGAGTTATTAGGTGAGCCGGTCGACAAATGGGACACCTTGCTGATATATATTATCACACGCAAGCTTGACCAAAGAACGTACCGCGAGTGGCTTCAGCATAGAGATCGTATAAATAAGGATAATGCAATAACGTTCGACTTATTAATAAATTTCTTGCGTAACCGTGCAAGTTTTATTGAAACTTTGGAGACGCCTCGTAATGATTTATTACAAACACCTAGTAAGTCAAATAATAAATTAAAGGCCTTAATGGTGTCTTCTATGTCAAATTCCAATTGTTCAGGGAACGAATTGGCTTTAAGGTGTTGTTCGCATTGTAAAGGTGACCATCATTTAAGTGATTGTTCACAATTCCTTAGTTTAAGCGTCGAAGATCGTTTAAAGTTGCTACCTAATTTTAAGGTGTGTTATAATTGTTTCCGTTCAGGTCATTTTGCCAACCAATGCAGAAAACCCGGTTGTAAATTATGTAAGCGTAGGCATAATGTATTAATTCATTTGTCAGATTCTAAAAATATAAAATCATCTAAAATTCCTTCTACTTTGTCGGAATTGCCGACTTCTTCTCAGGATAAAAACAATGTCGTTTTATCCGCAATGGTTGAATCGAATTGTAGCGGATTCAAACAACGTGGAGTGTTGTTGTCAACTGCTTTGATCAAATTATATGATCGTAATAGTTGTGAGCATGTTGTCCGCGCAGTCCTTGATAGTGGCAGTACTTCATCTTTCATGACAGAAAGGTTACAATAAGGCTCAACCTTGCATTTGTTGAGGTAGACAGGTCCATAATTGGAATAAATAACGTAACTTCGTACGTTGGTAAAGCATGTCAAGTGGACATAAAGTCACTTGATAACAGCTTTGAGAGTAAGCTGTATTGTTTTGTTTTGACGGTTATAACCAATGATGTGCCCAGTCATAGTGTTAATTTTTGTGCATTATACATTCCCTCTAATATCCGTTTAGCTGATCCTATGTTTTACAAGCCGAGTAATATCGATATGTTGATAGGTGCTGACCTATTTTGGGACTTGTTAGGAACTCAGAGGATAAGGTTAGGAGAAGGTATGCCAGTATTATGCGATACCAGGCTAGGATGGATAGTTTCTGGTCCTATCATGTGTAACTCAATGAAGTTTTCCAACAGCATTAAATGCAATTTAATTAACGTCAATTCGGAACGTGACTGTGATTTGGATAAACTTCGATCCGATTTAGCGAAATTTTGGCAATTAGAGGAAGTGAAGTCATCTTCATCTCATTTTCCTGAGGAAAGATTGTATGAAGAACATTTTATAAAACATACGACACGTCTTAGTGATGGTCGTTTTTGCGATTCGTTTCGTCGGGCTTCTCATTGCCTATATTCTTTAGAACGACGTTTAAAATCTCAACCTGTGCTTAAAGGGTTATATTATGACTTTATGTCCGAGTATGAGACGCTGGGGCATATGACTGAATATGACAATTCAGATTTAAGTCATTATGGATATTTTATTCCACATCATGGAGTGCTTCGAGAGTGTAGTAGTACTACGAAGCTTCGTGTTGTATTCAACGCGAGTAGTCCCACATCATCAGGAGTATCTTTTAATGATATTCAGATGACAGGTCCAACCGTTCAAGATGATCTATTGTCTATACTAATTCGATTTCGAATTTATAAATACGTTCTCTCAGCTGATGTAGAGAAAATGTATAGGCAAATAGTTGTTCATCCATCAAATAGACATCTTCAACAAATCATTTGGCGTGATAATGTGAACAATTCTGTAAAAGTATACAGGTTGAACACTGTCACATATGGCACAGCTAGTGCGCCTTATCTTGCCACAAGATGTCTAAAGCAAGTGGGTCTTGAATGCAAAAATAAAAAGATTGCAGACATTATCATTCACGATTTTTATGTCGATGACTTGCTTACGGGTGCTAATGATTTCGATGAATTACTTTTTATTCGTCAAGAAGTCACCAACACATTGGTTTCTGCTTGCATGCCACTGAGAAAGTGGAAATCAAATGATTCTCGGTTGGTTTCGGACTCAGTCCAGCCATCATTCAACCTAAATATGGAATCCGATTCCTCGAATAGGTTACTAGGTCTTGATTGGTTTGCAAGTTCTGACGAGTTGGGATATTTATTAGGATCGTCGATTCCTTCTAAGGGCAAACAAAACGTGAACTGCTCTCTGTGATCGCACGAATATTTGATCCACTCGGATTACTTTCACCGTTTGTAATCACTATGAAGATGTTGCTTCAGAAAATGTGGGTCAATAAACTTTCATGGGATGAGCCCTTGTGTTCGGAACTTTGTGTAATTTGGACGTCAATCACAAAATCATTACCGGAATTAAATAATTTTCGGGTTCCACGCAATGTAGTTTGTGATTCATATGAACATTTAGAACTCCACATATTTACAGACGCCTGTGAAAAGGCTTACGGCGCGTGCGCTTATATGCGTAGCGTGAATAGAGATGGTAAGTGTATGGTTTGCCTTTTAATTGGTCAAAGTCGAGTAGCGCCAATCAAACCTACAACTATTCCGCGATTGGAGTTGTGTGGCGCCTTAGTAGGGGCTCGTGTTTACGAGAAGGTTTTGAACTCTCTTCGGGTAAAAATTCGTAGGACATTCTGTTGGACCGACTCCGCCATAGTGTTAGGATGGTTGCACATGTCACCTACAAAACTCCTGCCATTTGTACGCAATCGCATAGCTGAAATTCTAGATAAAACTAGTAATTGTACTTGGCGACATGCGCCTACAGATAAAAATCCAGCGGACCTAATATCTCGTGGTGCGAATATAAGCAGTCTTAGAGATTTGAATTTGTGGTGGTATGGACCCGATTTTCTTAAAGAGGTTCAGTCATGTTGGCTGTCTCAATTAAAAAGCATTAGTCCAGAAACGCCTGGTGGCCTGTTGGTAACGGACCAGACGCGGCTGCCTACATGCTCACGGTGGTCGCGGGTTCAAATCCCAGGGCACACCTCTGACTTTTCGGAGTTATGTGTGTATTGATAGTCAATCACCACGCACTTTAAGTGCCATTTTATTACAATTGCACCAATCAGTTATTCTGTCTAAATCATCTTGTAGGTGTTTTGTGTCGTGGTCAGAATAGATAGGCATCATAATTTTCATATCGTCTGCATAGAGGTAAAATTTTGAGTGCTGAAAACAGGCTACAATGTCGTTAATGAATATATTGAAAAGTATTGGTCCCAAGTGTGACCCCTGCGGGACCCCAGAGTTTGCTGTAAAGTCCTGTGAGTAATGGCCACTGATAACCACTTTTGAGCGGCGGTTGTGTAAGTAGGACTCTAGCCACCTCAATAATGATCCATCAACGCCAATATTTTTAAGTTTCGTGATTAGAAGGATGTGATCGACTTTATCAAACGCCTTGCTAAAGTCAGTATAAATATTGCATCGACGGGAACACGTTTATCCACAAGTTTACATAGTGAGTCGGAATAGCACATCAAGTTGGTAGTTGTAGAACGTGACCGCACAAAACCATATTGAAATGTTATTAAATTGTGTTTAAGATGCCATGTCAAATGTTTACTGACAAGCTGCTCAAAAACTTTGCCAAATGAAGACAGGATTGAAATAGCTCTATAGTTACTCACGAGGTGTTTAGCTTCAGCTTTATGTATGGGAACGATAAGAGCTTCTTTCCATAGATCAGGGAATACTGCCTCACTAATGGATCTATTGAAAATATGTTGTAGTGGTAAAGCCAGGGCACTTGAACATGTCTTAACCCATTACTTCCCAAGCATCGAAAACATTGGAATTTTTTGATCAATTCTTTAAATTAAGTTCATAATACATTAAGAAAAAGGAATATGTCAAAAAAAAATATATGTACCTTCATCCCTGTTTCAGCCTGTCCTTTAAATATGACAAT
This sequence comes from Deilephila elpenor, assembly GCA_949752805.1. Taxonomy (NCBI): domain Eukaryota; kingdom Metazoa; phylum Arthropoda; class Insecta; order Lepidoptera; family Sphingidae; genus Deilephila; species Deilephila elpenor. Next base: position 15,863,295 of record OX457095.1, read on the forward strand.
GGGAAAATGTGATCAGAAATAATACAGGTTAACAATTATAAGAAAATCAGCTTTATATGTAAATTATGTCCACAAACAGTCTTAAAAATTAAATATTATTAACTTATTTTGTATGATAAGGTATGAAACAATCACTGCAAAGTGTTTTTTCACATTTAGCACAAAAGGTTAGAGTTTTTTCTTATAACCTTGTCCTTGACAACGCCTCTGTTTGTCCCTCTTTGTCATATAGTGACCAACATTATCAAACCTGACAGGTTGTAAAAGAACTTCTGAAGAACCGGGTGTCGGTTTACTTGCCTTGCCTTCCGATTTTTTCATCCAAGCAAAACAAACTCTTCGTCTAAAATCTAGCAGAGGGATGGTCTCATCCTTATTTACCTGGTTGTAGATAATCCATGCATTTACAAGGGACATGTCTAAAATACGGATGACTAAAGGCCAATACCATTTTTTGCCTCTAAAGCGGATTGGATATTTAGAAATCAGCCAATCATGTTTATCCACTCCTCCCATATTTTTATTATAATTATGAATAAGCATTGGCTGATTCACGGCTACTTTGGCCTTTTCTTTCTTTGAGTACCTTTTCGTTTTTACAAAAGGTTCAACAGAATCAAAATTAGTCAAAAGACAAACAACATTGTTGTCATGCCATTTCACGCACAAAATTTCATTATTTTTATCAAAACGATAATCGGCAAAACCTCGGTCTTTTTTTTTCATCTCTTGTTTGGTCATGATAGGACATTTTTAGTCCTATTTTCTCTGACTGTCCCTGTAGCTCTGAACCCTTGAGATTTCAAATCAATCCACAATTGCATGCTGCTGAAAAAGTTATCGAAGTAGACTACATGTGCTCTGGGAGCTGTACAAACTGCAAGCAACTTCTTTACAACTGTTGCACCCAAGCCATCGCCACTACTAGCAGAGGTTTGAGCATCCTTGCCTGTGTAAAGCGAAAAGTTATAACAATATCCGCTGACTCCACACAGTGCCCAAAGCTTATATCTGAACCTTACTGGTTTACCTTTTATAAATTGTTTGATTCCATGGTGACCGAAGTATTTGACGATCATTTCATCAACAGCTAAATTTGATTCAAATATACCAAACTTTCGGAATAATTCATTAGCTTTATCGATAAGTGGGTGGATTTTGAAAGCTTTGTCAGTAATATCAATTTGTGAGTTGTCATTGAAATGTAAATAGGATTTAATTTTATCAAAACGGTTACGAGACATTTAATTGTGTGTTAATTTCGTCAGAAATAATAAAAATAAAAGTAAAAATTTTTTTTTGAAAATAGTGTCCTAAAAATATGACAGTGGGAAGGAATGGGTTAATAAAAATGGGTGCGATGCCGTCGCTTTCTGAGCCTTTATTACCGCCTATACGTTTTAAGGTTTTTTTTTTTTTTTTTATTATTTTTTTTTTCTCGCGGGGAAAATCCCTTTACGGACCATCCCACCCCCGAAGGGGCGAGGGTGTCTCGGACTCACCGGCGCCTTCCGAGCCCAGCGACGATGTTGTGCTGCCCGTGGATATGGACGGGCGGCCGCTGGGTCGGGTCCCTCTGCGTCGCCGGGTTAGTTGGCGTCCCGGCGCCTCCTACGTCTCCTGTGGCGACGAGCGGGATCGGTCTACTCCCGATCCCGCTCGCCGCTCTCCTTCTGCAACATGACACGTTCGCAGAAGGAGAGCATGGCTCGCCACGAAATCCGGCTGCCGACCATGGCGGCGACCACGGCCGGCAGCGAAAGGTCGCTTCCCACGACCGCGACGAGAGCGCTGCGCTCCGCGTCCCAGGCTGGGCACTCTTCCAGCGTGTGCTGGGCCGTGTCCTCACGGCAGTTGCCACAATGGTGGCACACGGCGGTCTCCTCGGCTCCGGCTATGCGACACAGGTACGCACCGAAGCAGCCGTGCCCGGTGAGCACCTGCGTCAGCCGGTATGTCGGCGCACCGTGGCGCCTGTCCAGCCACTGCTCGAGGACAGGTCGCACTGCCGCGACGGTCCTCGCACCAGCACTAGGGCTCTCCAGCCTGGAACGCCACTTCTCCACGGCAGTCCTGCGGAGGGAGGCCAACATGGCCTCGACCTCTCTGGGGACCAGCCTCTGCCCACGCCCGGACGCCTCCTCTCGTCGGAAGAAAGCCGACGAGAGGGTTTTCGCGTCCAGCACCCAGGGCAGAGTTCCCGCCAATACGCAGGCCGCCTCGTGCGAGACCGTGCGGTAGCCCCTGATAATTCGCTGCGCCACCATGCGCTGCGGACGATGCAGCAGGCGGACGCAGCGAGCGCCCAAGGACCCGGCCCAAACGGGACTCCCGTAGAGGGCCATGGACCGCACGACTCCAGCGTATAGGTTTCGGCAAGGGATGCCAGGACCATCAGTATTGGGCAGCAGGCGCCCAAGTGCGCCCGCCACCCTCACCAGCTTCGGCGACAACGGGGTGGCTGAGGCGTCCAACCCCGAGACGCGCAGCTCCGCAGTCTTGACGGGCCGGGTGACACGCACGTCATCCTTCGACCCGTCCAGAGCCTCCCTCATTTTCGACACGAGGGAGTCGGCCCTCGCCTCGGATTCGGGCCCGGGCACCTCAAAAAGGTAGGCCCCTGTGGCCACTCGCCTCGACCTCAGCCCAGCTGTGATGCCAAGGCTGGCAAGGTCCACCTTGGTCTGGACCTCACGCAAGACGTGCGCGTAGCTTACTCCCCGCTTCAACGCCTCCGGCGTCACCGTGAGCGTCACGGCGGCTTTGCGCGGGAGGCGGAGCTGGGGAGCAGCCCTGCGTGGGGCCTGGACCGGCTGTTGGGCCGCCCTGGGCTTCTTTTTGCCCCTCTTGGCCACCACAGTCCACGGAGTCTCCATGGATGTGGCAGCCTGCAGGGGCGGGTGCGGCGTCTGTGGCCGAGGCGGAGCGCGCTTGCGGTTGCCCCGGCGTCGCCCGCGTGACTCCCGACCAGACACCTGTGGCGGGACCGGTGCAACCGCTGTCGGCCGGGCTGCTGCAGCCGGTCGGCCAGCGGTCGCAGGGGCAGCTCCTCTTTTTCCCGCTCCTAGAACGGGCCACGAAGAGGTCCCCGCGTTAGGAGGCTGCGGCTTCGGGGCTGCCTTGGCCCTAGCCCGGTCCGCAGCCAGCGGAGGACGAAGGATCGGCTCGGGAGGCAGCCGCATGGCGAGCGCCTCAAGTTTGGCGTCCACCCTCGCCATGTGTGACTCTAGCAGACTCCTTATGGCGTCTGCAGTCGGTCCGCCTGAGATCACCGTAGGCTCAGGCGCTGGCTGCTGCTGTGACCGGACCGTGGTCAACAGATCTTCCAGCACCTTCGCCTGGGCGGTGAAAGCTGCCTCCAGAGCCGTAACTTTTTCGCGGAGGGCACGGTTTTCCGCCTCCACCCTTGAGAGCTCCGCCGAGGGCGGCTCCTCCGCCATTGCTAGTAGCTCCGACACGCTTACATTCAGGTCCCGAACGTACGTACCCTTGAGGTGTCCGGACGTCCGGGAGACATGTCGGAGCCGCTCCGCCATCTTGGTGAGAGCCTCCCTGCGCGTAGCCGGGGCTACATCCTTTGGAGCCGGTTTCGTCTTGGGATGAGCCTCCTTGGCCTTCAGCAGGTCGGCCTCTTCCGCCTCCGCCTTCTTGGCCTCGGCGATGCGCTCATCTTCAAGGGCGGCCTTGTACTCCCTCCGCACCCTGTTGATAGCGTCGTCCTCTGCGCCCAAGCTCCTCGCTGAAACCGAGGGCCTCCGCTTTTGTTTCTTGGTGGCAGCACGGGAGTCCGTATCCACCGTACTGCCACCATCACTGGCCCTTCTCCACAGGACGCGAACCCCGCTGCCTTGTACGCCTTTTCTTCGCATGCGAAGAGTCGCGGGATGGTGCGGGCCTCTCCGCAGGCGGTCCCATCAAGGATGTTGCCCGACTGGACGCTTGAGAAGCGTCCGAGTCAAGCAACCTTTCCACAACAACTGAACAATCTGTAATGTTTTTAACTTTTTTCATATTGTTCCCACGAGTATGGGGGAAAAGCAGGTCCGCCCAGGCAGTGCCCCCTGTACCTGGGTAAGCCTAGCGTAACCCGCCAGAGGGTCGGCCGGTACTCTGACGGGGGTCGCACTAGAGACTGAACTGCCCATCAGCCATGCATCCCCTCGCGGTGCGCCGCCGCTTGGGATTCGGGGTACTTTTTATAGAGGCATCCTCCCTCGCGGTCCGGGCGGTTAAGCCAAGACCCTCGGTCCGGCAGGAGTGCGAGACATGACCACAAACCTCACAACCGGATTACGATATGCGACGGCGACCGTGGGAGGGACACTCCCACAGCCCGCCCGGCGGCGGGGTAAGCGCACACCGGGCCCGCCGAAACCTCCGGGACAGAACCGGAGGGCGACCCAAATGGAGGGTCTCGCCTGTAACGACAGATGGAGGCGGCCGCCACAAAAGACAGCGACCGCCAAACACCCTGCCCTCCCCGTCGGATATTCGCCGTCGGCCATAGTAGTTGCAGAACTGCAACTACGATGACCCACGTTGCCCAGGGTGCACCACGTGGAGGTTCCCGACATAGCACCCCAAGGCTAGATTTACCTCTTCAAGAGCGAAGGTTAAGAAGGAAAGTGTGACCCCTGCGTTTTGAGCTTTAGCGACATAAGATCGTTGATTTGATGTTGACTTGTTGTATACTTGTGAGAAGTGACTTGCAAACAAGTTACATATATCGGATCCATTTTTTGCTAACTCTTTATTAAAGAACATTTGGGCTGGATATGTGCTAGATGCTTTTCTTTTGCTTTTAATATACGACCAGAACAGTTTGGGATTCTTAATGATGGCATATTCTAAATCACGTATGTAATTGTGGTAACATTCTTACCTTAACGAACTACATCTATCTCTTAAGATGTCGAATGATATTTTATCTAAAGGGTTTTTGTATCTTTTTATTTTAATGTGGTATTTATACTTTTCTCTATATATATTGATCAAGTCATGCGAGTACCACATGGGGTATTTTTTGCTGTTTTCTTTTTCAAAGGTACTGTTCTGTCGATTATACCACGTAGTATACTATAAAATACATCGACCATATCATTAACAGTAGTACTAGAGGAAAATTCTTTTACCCGATCAATACCATTCAACAATTCACGAATCATGTCATAATCAGCCTTAAAAAAATTTGGTCTGATGGTTGACTTTGCTTGTAGTAAGTTACGTTCAGCAGACAATGACATATAAAATTCCAGGGAGGGATGATATGGGTCTTCAGGTGTTAAGGGATAGTTACAATGTGATAATTCAATAATGGTTTCGTTGCTAAGTATAAGATCTAGCATCTTATCCTTGGAATTTGCCACATGGTTGTATTGATTCAGACCATTAACTGACATAAAATCATGTATAACAACATTAGCTTCGGTATTGCCAATTCCGGGGTGATTATATGGAAATCCATCAATAAAGGTCCAGCTTGTGTTGGTCAAATTAAAATCACCCAAGATCATCGCCCGGATATTTTTATCAAATACTTTCTTTGCTTGTGAAACGAAAAGCTCTAAAGTGTCACATTTTACTGGAGGTGGTATATATACAGCGCAAATATAGATTTTGTCAAGATGTTTACCAACCTTTACGTCAATACTTATCCATAAATCTTCGCAGGGACTTTCGTATTCAACATGTCTAACTGAGCTGAGATGCCTAGATACAGCTATAAGAACTCCGCCTCCATCCTTCCTGGTCTTATATTGAGTCGTTTCGCGGTCCCGTCTATAGACAACGTATCGGTCATCAAACAGTTCCGAATGATAAATGCCGTTGTTAAGCCAAGTCTCTGTAAGCACGACAACATCGTAATTATGCAAGGATAAATTATGGTAAAAATTGACAGTTTTAGTCTTTAAGCCGCGTATATTTTGGTAGTATACGTGGATTGAATCAGTTGGATTATCGAATTTAAAAGATAAAATGATAGGCGCATGCTATTAATATGACAAAACAAAAATAAAATAAAGAAATATTATTTTAAGGACATTAGTTTATCAATACTATTAATAATAACGCGTTCAGACTTTTCGTCTTTTCTCATAAAGACTCTTCCGTTGCGGGTCCATATAAATTTGTATCCTAATTCTTTAGCAGATTTCCGAGCAGCTGCATGAATGGCTTTATTTTCGACTGATAGATGTTCTACAATGTATATAGGCTGGGCGTTTCGTGCACACACACCAAAATGGCCAGTGTTTAACCTGTTGTTGGAATTACTCTTATTAAATTTTATTGAAGCAGCTAGAAAGGAGTCTCTCAGTCGTGGTGTATTGAATTTTATAATAATTGATCTCGGCCTACTACTTTGTTTATCTTGTTTCGCAACTCTTGAACATTGAAGGATTTCGGAGTCAGTAACTTTGCAGTTTATGATTTTACTGATTTGTAGAATGGTGTCAACGAGATTCTCTGTTTTGCTCTCCGGTAGGTTTTGTAGTTCAATATTGTTGCATCTGGTATTTTGTTCCATAAGATTCATCCACAGTGATAAGATCTAAGTGAATGGCCTTGGTGGCCATGGAAACAAACACAGCGACATAGGATTTGGTTATTTTAATACCTCGCCCTTTGTTGGCTTTGATCATGATATGTCCCGTGAAATCTACTCCGGTATTTAAAAATGGGCGAGAAGGATTACTTCGCGATAGAGGAAGGTCACCCATTAATTGCTGCTGTTTGATGGGTGCATATTTCCGACACTTAATGCACAAACGAAGGCGTTTTTATGTCGCATTGTTACCCCCTATAATCCAAAATGTCTGTATAATAAACGCTGCCGTCAGTCTCGCACCACCATGATAGGTAGCTTTATGAGCGTGGTCAATAATAATGTCTGTTAATTGACCATTATGAGGCAATATAATCGGATTTTTCATATCGGAACTAATATAAGCATTACGTAATCTTTCGCCGACACGTAATATGCCGTCCTGATCCATATACGGGTTCAAATTACATAATTTGCTTTTAGAATTTATATGCTCTTGATAGCGTAGGCTTTTGATCTCGTCTCCAAATTCTTCTTGCTGTACATATTTGATAATTGCCAGTCTAGACTTCTTTAGTTCGGTAATTGTTAAAAATGGTTGCTTTTCTTTATTTTTACTAACAAACCGCTGTATCCACGCTAAAACGCGTACCAGTTTGGTAAAGGTATTATATTTCATTAACAGCTGTTTGATGATGCTATTGTCTTGCTGTAAAACACAAACTTGTTTGCTCGTCTTTTTCATTTCCACGTCTGTTTGATAAATTACATGATTGTTGCTATTTTCAACATATGTGGATAGCCATGTTGGCCCCTGCCACCATAATGAATTATGTACTAGTGCTGATGTTAGTATGCCCCTACTAGCGCTGTCAGCAGGATTTTCCTTAGTCTTTACATGGCGGCAGCAACTTGTAGGCATGATTTCTGTGATCTTATTGACACGATTGGCTACAAAGGACTTCCATTTTCCTTTATCACCCTGTAACCATCCTAGCGTCACCATAGAGTCTGTCCAACCAAACAGTATACTGTAACTGCTTAAACATTGCATAGATTTTCGCATTAGTTTTGCCAACAGAAGGTAGCGCACAAAGCTCCAACCTAGGCAACGATATTTCCTTGCTAAGAATGATAGAGCTTTCTTGATTTTTGATAACTTTACAATAGATCACACACCCGTATGCTTTGGTCGAAGCGTCACAGAACCCATGAAGTTCTATTTTGCTGTTCTCCCTGATTGCAATCCATCGTGGTACTTGTTTTTTTTTTTTTTTAATACTGGCACGGCATAGTGACTGCATTGCACCTGATGGTAAGTGCGAATGCCGTCCAGATAGAGTATCGAATGGTATCAGACGGTAGTCTCATACCATTCGATACAATCATGCCGGCCCGCTGAGATGCCTCTTCACGCTACGACGGAAGGACCCAGGATTAAAGGAAGGAGGGAACACGTGCGATGGCAAACCGTTCCACAGCTTGACTGTACGGCAGAAAAAAGAATTAGAGAACCTTTTGGTTCGCGCCGAAATGGATTGAACAGTCAAGCTATGGCTCCGCAAGCCAGCACGCGTGGTTCTGTTAAGGAAAGGAGAGGAGGGGATTAACCCGGCGTCATTGAGGTTGGGTCAAAATTACCCGGCCAGTTTATAATTTCTAATATTTTTGAAAGTATGCGCGCGACCTTGCCGTCCTTTGCAGTAGCTGGAGCCAATGTGTGTGATTTCTAAAAAGGTAATTATGACCCATCCTCACAACACACATAACAATTATGCGCAATTTTTAACTAATCATTTATTACTATTTTTTATGAGTTCTTTGTGTTTACTTCAATTCTTTTTTGCGATTTGCTTCAAGTTTTGTTGATTTTGTTTTTGTTATTTTGTTTTTGGATTTTGTTTTGATTGTTTAATTATTTTGTTGTTTATTTTGTTTGTCAAAAGATACTTATTATAAAATACAATGTGTGGAGTTGATGTCGCTGATGAGCTTTGCGCCACATATAACGTGAGCCGTAACTCCAAAAGGTGGCCCCTGACAATTTTTATGCCATGTTGAATATGTCAGGAATTAATGGAATTATAATTCATCGCATAAACAATAATAAATCAACCGAGAAGCGTCTTGCCCTGGTCGGTGAGCATTTGACAGTCCGCCAGAATGTGAATCGCTTGCCACGAGAGATGCGAAAAACAATTCGGGAATACGTTGGTGAACCATCAGAGGAACCACCTGCAAAGCTACCCAATGCCCGAAAAAGATGTCAAGTGTGTCCTGCAAAAAAAGATCGCAAAACAAAGCACACATGTCAAGCTTGTCTCAAATTTATTTGTCCTGAACATATTATATCTTTCTGTAGTGATTGTATTTACACCAAAGATTCTAATTAGCTTTTTTATACTTTTTCCCTAAGATATTAGACTTAAGTTTATGAAAACGCCATAAGTAACCGAAAAGACTGGTTATTAGCGTAGGAATTTCATGAAAATGTAAGAGATCTCAATTTTGTTACTTTTTTTTTGAGTTTATGTAAAAGTTGATTAAACCTAATAAAACGTTTCTTAATTATAATTATTAGCGAAGAGGCCGGGCCTCGAGCAGCCGCACTGCCGCCGCCACCCAGCCCACCAGGACACGCCCCGCCTTTACAATTTTCTCCGCTGCCTTCGCTGGGCAGCGGAGCCACACCGTTCCAAGGCCCGAACGCTCGTCTCGGATCTCCCCGACCTTAACGTCGTCAGGGGAGCATTCGCCGAGACGGGCGATGGCCGCTGCGACTGTCTCGGAGGTGGCTGAAGCGTCCAACCCCGAGACGCGCAGTTCCGCAGTCTTCACGGGCCGGGAGACGCGAACGTCCTCCTCCGACCCGCGAAGGACCTCCCTCATTTTGGTACTGAGGGAGTCGGCCTTCGCCTCCGACTCAGGCCCGGGCACCTCAAAGAGGTACGCCCCGGTGGCTATCCGCCTTGACTTTAGCCCGGCTGCAATGCCAAGGCTGGCCAGGTCCACCTTCGTCTGGACCTCACGCAGGACTTGTGCGTACGTCACTCCCCGCTTCAACGCCTCCGGCGTCACCGTGAGCGTCACGGCGGCCTTTCGCGGGAGACGGAGCTGGGGAGCAGCCCTGCGTGGGGCCTGGACCGGCTGTTGGGCCGCCCGGGACTTCTTCTTGCCCCTCTTTGCCACCACAGTCCACGGAGTCTCCGTGGATGTGGTGGGTTGTTGTCGGGTGTGGCGTCTGCGACCGAGGCGGGGCGCGCTTCCGGTTGCCTCGCTTGCGCCCGCGGGACTCTCGAGAGGCGACCGGCGGCGGAGCCGTTGAAGCCGCGGTCGGCCGGGTAGTTGGTGCGGGGCGGCGAGCCACCGCAGGGGCAGCTGGTGCGGGGCGGCCAGTGGCCGCAGGGGCAGCTTTCTGCTTCCCCGCTGTTAAAGCCGGCCATGAGGCGGCCGGTATCCCCGCGACGGGTGGCTGCGGCTTCGGGGCTACCTTGGCCCTAGCCCGGTCGGCAGCCAGCGGAGGGCGGAGAATCGGCTCCGGAGGCAGCCGCATGGCGATCGCCTCTAGTTTGGCGTCCACTTTCGCCATGTGCACCTCCAGCAGCCGCCCCAAGACGTCCGCCCCCGGAGCGCCGGATGCCATCTCAGCCGCAGGCTGCCGCTGCGACCCGACCGTCGCCATCAGGCCTTCTAGCATCCTGCCCTGCGTGGTGAGGGCAGCCTCCAACGCCGTCACCTTCTGGCGGAGGTCGCGGTTCTCCGCCTCGACCCTGGCGAGCTCCGCAGAGGACGGCTCCTGCGCCAACGCCAGCAACTCCGACACGCTCTCATTGATGTCCCGAACATACGTACCCTTGAGGTGTCGGGACGTGCGAGAGACGTGCTGGAGCCGCTTTGCCATCCGCGTAAGGGCCTCACTGCGGGTAGCCGGCGGCGCCTCCTTTGGAGTCGGCTTTGTCCAAGGATGCGCCTCCTTGGCCTTCCGCAGATCTGCCTCATCCGCCTCCATCGCCTCGGCCTCTGCGATGCGCTCCTTGTCGAGGGCAGCCTCGTAAGCCGCCTGCGCCCTGCCGACGGCGGCGTCTTCTTCGCCCGTGCTCCAGGCTGGAGCCGGGGGCCTTCGCATCTGCTTTATGGTGGCAGCACGGGAGTCCGTTTCCGCCGTACTGCCACCATCGCTAGCCCTCTGCCGCTTTTCCGCGGGACGCGGCCCGCGCGGCCTAGTGCGGCTTCTCTTCGCATGCGAAGAGTCGCTGCTCATCCCGGACTCCGAATCGAAGTCACGGGATGGCGCGTTCCTCTCCGCAGGCGCTCCCGATGCTGAGGGTGCCCGACTGGACGCTTGAGATGCATCCGAGCCTGGCAACCTCTCCACTACCACCGAACAAGTTTGGGTTTTTGAGTTTACACAATTCATTTTATTCCCACGAGTATGGGGGAAAGGAAGGTCCGCCCAGGCAGTGCCCCCTGTACCTAGGTAAGCCTAGCGTAACCCGCCAGAGGGTCGGCCGGTACTCTGGCGGGGGTCGCACTAGAGACTGAACTGCCCATCAGCCATGCATCCCTTCGCGGTGCGCCGCCGCTTGGGATTCGGGGTACTTTTTATAGAGGCATCCTCCCTCGCGGTCCGGGCGGTTAAGCCAAGACCCTCGGTCCGGCAGGAGTGCGAGACATGACCACAAACCTCACAACCGGATTACGATATACGACGGCGACCGTGGGAGGGACACTCCCACAGCCCGCCCGGCGGCGGGGTAAGCGCACACCGGGCCCGCCGAAACCTCCGGGACAGAACCGGAGGGCGACTCAAATGCAGGGTCTCGCCTGCAACGACAGATAGAGGCGGCCGCCACAAAAGACAGCGACCGCCAAACTCCCTGCCCTCCCCGTCGGATATTCGCCGTCGGCCATGGTAGTTGCAAATCGCAACTACGATGACCCACGTTGCCCAGGGTGCACCACTTGGAGGTTCCCGACATAGCACCCCTTAGCGCGACCCCTGATCCAAGCGCGATACGCCACCTGTTTGTCACCGACCGCATCGGCGCATGCATAATGAACCAGGAGCGTCCACGGCCCTTACTGGCGATCTCAGAGGAAGGAATATAATATTCCATTCCTAGTCTGATTTCTTCAGCAATAGCGTTAGCACTCGCAGAAGGATCTTTTCCCTCAAAGCAGCGCTGCCGCCAAGGGATAGATGCGAAATATTCCCGCATGCCATCCCAATCCGCCGACGAGTAATGCCAGACCCTTCGCTTAACCTACACGGGACGTGGAGGAGAAGCGAACGGTACCGACGACCGAACCAGGCAGTGATCGGAAGTGCCTAAAGGAGCACTAACGGTCACACTATACTCGGCCGGGTGACTCGCCAGCAGAAGGTCCAGCAGAGAAGGCGCATGACTCGCCACATCCGGGATCCTGGTGGGCTGGTTCACCAGTTGTGACAAGTCATGTGCATTAAAATCCCCCAAGGCCACCATTCCTGCTGACGGGAACTGCACTTGCGCGTCATCTGCCGCCTGGCTAAGGTACCTGAACAGCCTAGTCGTCTCATCATTCCCGTTGTGTGACCTGGAGAGGCACACGTAGATGCGGCTCAGAGAACCAAGATCCACGTGCACCCACAGTGCGGAGAAGGAGGGGTCCTCCATGCAGCGCAGACGGCGACAGCAAACGTCCGACCGAACATACAAGCATACCCCGGCTTTTGGCTTGAAGTTTCCTTCAAGCGAATAACCGGGGTATATCAGGTAAGAATTGTCGGCCGGACAACGAATCTGGGTGACCACCGGGTGGGCGGCAAGGCCTGCGCTGCCTCCTCGGTCCCGCACTGTTCTCAACGCGGTGTGGGAGCCGGGGTTGCGACGCGGCCGCAACCGTCCCGCCCTGAGGCGATGGAGATCGCCCATACTTAGATGGAGCTTAATTTCCTCCAGGCGAACATCAACCACTGCGTTGGAGCACAACAGTTGCTTGTTCAATCCCTGGCGCAGTGGTCGATTCACGTGGCTGTGGTCGCCGAGCCATACTCTGTCCCTGCCCGCGACGACTGGGCAGGGGACCTTGATGGCTCGGTGGCCGTAATCACTCGGGGCGCCGCCGGCTCTCCGCCCTTCGAAAAAGTAGCGAAGGGTGCGGGATGCGTGGCGGTCTTGGTGGGAGGGGTGTGGGTAGTAGGAGTCTATTTCTCTCCCAACAGGTCCCAGGCGGAATTCGAAAGCTTTCTCGCGCGCCTGGGGGCCCTGGTGCAGCTTGACAGCCAGCCTCGCCCCGCGCTTGTAGCCGGCGACTTCAACGCCAAATCCTTGGCTTGGGGTTCGTCGGTGACCGACGCGCGGGGCGAGGCCCTGGAGGAATGGGCGATCTCCATCGGGTTGGTCGTCCTGAATCGGGGGTCGGAGAACACGTGCGTGCGGCACAACGGCGGATCGGTGGTGGACGTGACGTTCGCCACCCCGGCCCTTGCCCGCCGTGTTCGGGACTGGAGGGTTTTGGTCGAGGAAGAGACGCTGTCCGATCATCTCTACATTCGGTACAGCGTCTCGGCCTCCCAGGTCTCCACCCATCAGTCCGGAGGTGGTCCGACTGCTCGATTCACGGGCGGCCGACGTTGAGCCGCGAAGCGCCTCGATGTGGAGGCCGCGAAGGAAGCCGCTATTATTCAGGCGTGGCTCCCCGCACCGGATGGGCCGGTGCGGGTAGAGCAAGAGGCGGAATGGTTCGGGGTGGCGATGTCGCGAGTCTGCGACGCGACCATGCCCCGGGTCACCCGCCTCCCAGCGAATTGCCAGGTGTACTGGTGGTCGGCCGAGCTCACTGAGCTGCGTGCGTCCTGCCAGGTCGCGCGCCGCCGACTCGCCAGGCACCGTCGTCGTCGGACCCGTAGACCCGGCGACGACGAACAGGAGCGGCTTCTTCTAGGCCTCCACAGAGAGTCGAAGAGAGCGCTGCGGGTGGCCATCGCGCAAGCGAAGGCCGCGGCGAACGTGGAGTTCCGGAGGTCTCTGGACAGAGATCCATGGGGGCGTCCGTACCGTGTGGCGTTGAGAAAACTCCGCCCATGGGCGCCCCCACTGACACAGAGTCTCCGGACCGAATATTTGGAGGACGTCGTCGCGGCCTTGTTTCCGGCCACCGAGGAGTTCACTCCTCCACCGATGGCGCCACGTCCACCGGCGTCATCGTCGTTGGTTTCGGTAAGGGATATCCCGGAGGTTTCGCCGCAAGAGCTAGAGGCGGCAGTGCTTCGGCTGCGGAGCAAGAACTCGGCCCCGGGGCTCGACGGGGTGCCCGGTCGTGTCTGGGTGCTGGCCGTCGAGTCGCTGGGTACGAGGCTCCGCGGCCTTTTCTCCGCGTGCCTTGAGCAGGGCATCTTCCCGTCGCGGTGGAAGACGGGCAAGCTTGTCCTGCTCCGCAAGGAGGGGCGACCCGCAGACTCGCCGTCGGCCTACCGGCCCATCGTGTTGCTCGACGAGGTGTGCAAGTTCTTTGAGCGCGTAGTCCACGCGCGCCTCGTCGAGCATTTGGAGGACGCGGGCCCGGACTTGGCGGACTGCCAGTTCGGGTTCCGGCGGGGCCGGTCGACGGTCCACGCAATTCTGCGGGTGAAGGCACAAGCGGAGCGTGCGGTGTCCCGGGGTAGGGTCGTGGTGGCGGTGTCTCTCGACATCGCCAACGCGTTCAACACCATGCCCTGGGCCTGCATCGAAGAAGCACTGCGGTACCACGAGGTTCCGCCCTACCTTCGGCGTCTGGTGCACTCGTACCTGTCTGATAGGTACGTGGTGTATCCGGGCGCCGACGGGTGGCACCGCAGGGAAGTGACGTGCGGTGTTCCACAGGGCTCGGTTCTTGGGCCGCTCCTGTGGAACATCGGCTACGACTGGGTGCTACGTGGTACCAACCTTCGGGGCGTCGCTATCGTCTGCTACGCGGACGACACACTGGTGACAGCGACGGCCAGGACATTCCAGAGGTCTGCCCTGCTCGCCTCGTTCGGTACCGGACTGGTGGTGGGCAGGATTCGGCGACTGGGCCTCACGGTGGCCCTCAACAAGACCGAGGCCGTGTGTTTCCACGGTTCTCGGTGTGGGCCACCGCAAGGGGCCCACATCACGGTGGAGAGCGTGCGGATTCCCGTCGGCTCGAGGATGAAGTACCTCGGTCTCGTCCTCGACAGTCGATGGGATTTCCGTGCGCATTTTGAGTTGTCGCCGAAGCTGGTGAGGGCGGCGGGCGCACTGGGGCGCCTGTTGCCCAACACTGATGGTCCTGGCATCCCTTGCCGAAACCTTTATGCTGGAGTCGTGCGGTCCATGGCCCTCTACGGGTGTCCCGTTTGGGCCGAGTCCCTGGGCGATCGTTGCGTCCGCCTGCTGCATCGTCCGCAGCGCATGGTGGCGCAGCGAATAATCAGGGGCTACCGCACGGTCTCGCACGAGGCGGCCTGCGTATTGGCGGGAACTCTGCCCTGGGTGCTGGACGCTAAGACCCTCTCGTCGGCTATCTTCCGGCGAGAGGAGGCGTCCGGGCGTGGGCAGAGCTTGGTCCCCCGTGAGGTCGAGGCCATGTTGGTCTCCCTCCGCAGGACCGCCGTGGAGGAGTGGCGTTCCAGGCTGGAGAACCCTAGTGCTGGTATGAGGACCGTCGCGGCAGTGCGACCTGTCCTCGAGCAGTGGCTGGACAGGCGCCACGGTGCGCCGACATACCGGCTGACGCAGGTGCTCACCGGGCACGGCTGCTTCGGTGCGTACCTGTGTCGCATAGCCGGAGCCGAGGAGTCCGCCGTGTGCCACCATTGTGGCAATTGCCGTGAGGACTCGGCCCAGCACACGCTGGAAGAGTGCCCAGCCTGGGACGAGGAGCGCAGCGCTCTTATCGCGGTCGTGGAAAGCGACCTTTCGCTGCCGGCCGTGGTCGCCGCCATGGTCGGCAGCCGGAGTTCGTGGCGATCCATGCTCTGCTTCTGCGAACGTGTCATGTCGCAGAAGGAGAGCGCCGAGCAGGATCGGGAGCAGACCGATCCCGCTCGTCGCCACAGGAGACATAGGAGGCGCCGGGACGCCAACTAACCCGGCGCCGCAGAGGCCACATGGGGCCGCCGTCCCTACCTTGGCGGCCCCCGAGACGGGACGCTAAAAGCGTCTCATGCCGCGTCGCTAAGCGGCAGTGCACAAAGAGGCGGTCCTGGCGCGTCTGTTAATCGGTATCCCGGGGCCGTCTCTGAAGTGCACCGATTGTGGCCGACGCGGGGTTTTTAGTCGGTATTTCGGCGCGTAGGTTTATGGTGGGGACCCGACCCAGCGGCCGCCCGTCCACATCCACGGGCGGCACAACATCTCGCTGGGCTCGGAAGGCGCCGGTGAGTCCGACACACCCTCGCCCCTTCGGGGGTGGGATGGTCCGTAAAGGGATTTTCCCCGTGAGAAAAAAAAAAAAAAAAAAGAGGCATCAAGGAGCCTATATCAGGGCATTAAGAAGGCCGAACGGGTACAGGGACAAGGGAGTTGGCAGGAGGAGAATTGATCCGCCGGACAGAAGGGCCCCAGTACCCTCCCGGGATGTGCCGCCGGGACATCACATCCGGTCACCAACCGGCACGACGAACCCACCCAAGATTATGCGCGGCATGGTGAGGCAGCCTCTCGTAGTGGTTAGCTACGATTGGGCCCCTGTACTGTACCGCGGGCGGCCAGCGGACAACCGTTTCTACGGGTCTCCCTGGCCGGCAGGTCAACACTTCTCCCACCGACAGCGTACCGCAAATACCCACACGGCACAACCTCATACCCAGATACAGGCCCCTCGAGAAACCGGGGGAAAACGGGCTGATCCCGGAACGCGACCCCCTTGCGTGGATCACTATGGCGGTCTTTACGCCGCGTTAACGGTGGTCGTTACACGGGCGCATGCAAACATCCTACCACCACGAACTGTGTCACTCATTTGGCACTACCCAGGGGTCACGTGTAGGGAAACTAGAGTCAAAGCCTACGGACGCGAGTGACGTTAACCCCCCAATAGAATCTTCCGTGATGTCTTCTATTTCCCAAAAATGTTTTAAATCTCCAGTGTTATTCAAAATAACATTGCAGTGCAAGGTTTTCACATTACCGCTTAGGATCCAACCTAGTCTAGTCTGTTGGGCAATCGGCGCAGTATGTTCTGCTCTGCATATCCCCTCTAATAATATGCTTGAATATACGTCGGCCCCTAGTAAAACATCAATTGGGCGACTTATATGAAACTGCGGATCTGCTAAATTAATATTCGCTAAATATGCCCAACTTGGTTTGGGAAATGTATATTGAGGTAATTTGTTTACTAAATGCTTCATAATATAAACTTCTGTGTCAAACGTGAAGCTATTGTCCATCGAAGAACATATTATATTTAGGACTCCCTTGCAGCTGCTTGCTTTGTCGCCAACCCCTGCGATGATTCCTCGACATTTCTGCCACGGGAGACCTAAAGTTTGATCTGCCTTTTCCATGATAATTGAGGTCTGCGATCCTTGGTCTAACAGAGCTCGCAAAATTATATAAGTGCATCCTTTGCTTGAACTTTGATAAGGGCTGTTGCTAATAATATTTCCGGAACGTCACGTTGCAGCGAAACGTGAATATTACCAACAATTTGCTGACTTTGGCCGCTTGACGATCGACATACTTCAATCGGTGCATAATTGCTTGGTTTCGTAAATGCCTCGTGTAAAATAGTGTTGTTGCTCTGGTTGCATTCTCGGCACCTTTTTGGTGAAAAACATGCCTTACCGCCATGGTCATAAAAACAGTTATGGCATAATCCTAGCCTTTCAACAGTCGTTTTTTGAGAATGTGGCGACATTTCTAAAAACTTTTTGCAATAATACATGCCATGATCCGAACTTTGACACAGTGAACATTTATATTTTTTGGACGTAATATTAATTTTATCCGATGACGTTGCAACACGATTACTAGAATACGCATGTTTTATGAACTTAGATGTTTCATGTTTCTTATTTTGATACCGTGATTTATACGAATTTTCTTGCTTCTGATTATCCTGTTTTCTGATGGCTGATTCCATACTAGTAAACTTGTTTTCTAGGAATTTTAAAAAGTCGTCTAATGATGGTAGCTCCCTGGGCTGCTTCAGAGATTGTACGTAGTCATTGTGCATATCGGGATCTAGTTTTTGGGCTAAGAAGTGCACAAGTAGTGGGCCCCATGAAATAATATCTACGCCTAAATTTTTAATAGCGTTAAGACACTCCATAGTTGTGTCTTCTTGTTGTTATACCTGTGGTTTAATATGTCCCAACATGTAACATACTTATCCGACCCGACAAACAAGTGCTGGATTAATCTTTCGGCTTTCCTTCTTACCTTGCTTTTAAGGTACTGCATTTTTTGAGCATTGGATACTGATGGGTTTTTATGTATAGTTTTAGTAAATAGGTCTTTAAAAGACAACCACTGCTGATAATTACCGCCGAAAGTTGGCATTTCCATTTGGGGATTGGATTTTTCTTGGTGTGCCACCGACCATATCTTGCTGTTGATTGCTTTCTTGATATTAGAGTAAGTTTGTTCATAATTCGAAAATGTCCTCTCATACTCTTGATTTGTACCGTCGAGTTCGCTATCTAAGTCCCAATGTAGGGAGTCTACAGCCGACCAACGCGCCTGGGTGGTGCGCAGTAAATCTTCCAGCTCCCACTTTTCCGTAACAGAATCTAAATTAATGATTGATACAGTGCGTTGAAAGGCTTTAAAGTTGCTCATCTGCTTCCGCTACATTTTTTCAGTTTTACTGGTGGTTCCCCTTGATTGTTGACGAGATGGTCCCGGGGTGACGTTGGCAGGTGCTAGTGCGCCCGGGGTTGCTGGCTTTAAGAGAGGTATTGATGGCCTCTCCTCTCTTTGATCATAACAATATCAGGTCGCCAGGTGGCGCAGTTACGGAGCAGTCCCGTTATAGTTTATCCCAGTTATTTAAAACAAAAAGTGCTGTCTAAAGTGAATATTAAGATTTAAAACTTTGTGTGCCTGTGATTACATGGAAGAAGCAAACAATAGTGCCAAAAGATCAGTCTAAAACCTTGCAAAAACGTTTTAATTTTAAATTTATAATTGTGCGTAACGGTTCTTAGTGAGTGGAGTACAATAGATTGGACTTTGGACTTATTACCAGTCTTACTCATTGACTGGTATACTATAAAACTGGTTGTGAATTTCGACAACTATCGCATTGAAGGCTTGGTCTAAAGGCAACTGTTACTTGTTTTAACGTTCGAGTGGTCGTGAGTTCAAGTCACCTGCTTAGATACTTTTTGAGAATTTTAATTTATTAGCCAATATGTTAACGAAAAATAATATGGAATGTTCCGGTTGTCTAAGTATAATTCAATCCACAAAGTACCTCACATGTGTATTATGTGACAATAAATATGATCTTGAGTGTGCTAATGTTGGTTCTAATGAATTTCGTGCAATGAAGACTGGACAATGGAGAGACTGGAAATGTTTAGATTGTGTCAGTAAAGAGCCAAAGACGGATAACACCAATACTCCAGTGCGTTTGACTAACCGATTGGGACAGCCTTCCGATTTAAACAGTGGCTGTTCTAATGAAGATTATAGCAGGGTCACAGTTCGTACTAAGAAGTTCACTTCCTCCAATTTTGAGCCTAATGAAGAACTAACCATAAATAAAACACAAGAGACTGTTTTAATAGATACAGATAAGTTACGTTCAATGATTAGAGAAGAAATCAGTGATGCTTTATCAATGGTCAATTCCAATTTAAAAGGTCTTCGAGCAGAAGTCACGAATCTGCAAGCATCTGTAAATTTTATTAGTGAAAAGTATGATTTGGTTGTTAAGAGAATCGACGATATTGAAACAAAATCAAAGTTGGTGGGCTCTTTAGAATCCGAAATTCATGATATCACTAAACAGCTAAAAACTATTAACTCGTGTGTTGAAAAACAGGAACAATGGGATCGTCGCTCTAACATCGAGATTTGTTAACATCGAGCGCGCCGTGTTCGCCCTTCAAACTGTTATGGGGAAAACCGTCTTTGGGTTTTTAAAAAAAATATAATAAAGAAACACAACTTTATTTTCACAAAAATATAGTAAAATATAATTTTTTAAAACACGAACACGAAAATAGTAAAGAAAACAGGAACACAAAAATAGTAAAATACACGAATACGAAAAATGGTAGCGTAACAGGAATGAATACGCGAGACTGACTGGAGCGGCCCGGACTCGAGCTTATATATGATTCTTAAAATGATGACTGTTAGATCATAGGCAATTCTAAATTCATGTGAGGGATGTAACAGCCCCTGGGAGAAGAGTGAACTTCGGGGTTGCAACTCCGTTTTTCGTCTTTACTCTAAGACATCCTCAGTCTAGGAGGAGGTATGGTAGGAGATGGGTCTTCTATGTCTTCTAATGGAATTCCTACTTCAGGGTCGAGAGGATTTGGTTGAGATTTGGTAAGGAAAGTTACTCTGGGGATGCTACCATTTTTCCTACAATATATGATTACTTTGTACATGATATAGCAACTTATTAGAACTGCTATACATATAGTGGTTATTGGATAGTGTGCCCCGTACTCTATTACATGTGGTTTTTCTATTATGTTATCTAGTGCTAGTAAATGAGCCTGAATTTCGGGATTAGAATTAAAATTATCTAAATCAACGTTTTTGAGATGAGTTGGGGACACACTACGCGACATTTTAATAATATTATCTAAGGTATAAAATGAGTCATCAATTAAACTATAGTTAGATTGTTTTAAAGGTAAGCTTACATTATATACAGAGCCTTTTGGAACGAGAACTGCGCTTTTGCAATATCCGGTACACAAATTGGGCATTACGAGTATGCCGGCGCCTGTTATAGACACTTCATATGGCTCTTTGTTAATGCAATCTATTATTAAATTACTTTGTTGAGATTGAACATATAACCATTTATTAAATTTTAAAGGGTGCCAAATGTCTACAGAGCCAGAAATGAATTTGGGATGACATTGGGATGGTAAATAATTAAGAGTTTTAGTCATGATTTCGGTTTCGCAACTTGGGTTAGCGCTAATAGAGTATATATTAATAATATTACATACGTAGTGAATTTCACTGTAAACTCGGCATTCATCTAATGAATTTATCGTACAGTACTGAGTTTTGTCGTTGGTCACTGCAATATATTTTGCGCTAGGAACGAGTAGCCCAAATATTTCTGTTTTGTTATGCGAGACTAGTAGAGGTAAGCTGTGATATAAATTGTATTCCTTAGGGAATACTAGCGGAATCTGCACAATAAAAACGATCTTATTTAACGCATGAAAACATTTTAAATTGATCAAAGATAACAAATTATGAATTTCACTTAAATCTAAGCTTAGCGGTAGATCTAAATTATTCGGTATATTACTATAATGATCAACAAGTTCTCGGTACAGTTGCTTCGGCGATAAGACAGCTGGGCTCAACATGTTTTTGTTACAGAATATGATAGCATTGCTTAAATCTTCTAATTGAAATGAGAGTGTTAAGACAGTGGTTTCCAAACTGTTGAGAATTAAATTTAAGTTTGAATGAATTTGGTTATGTGAGTTCTCTAACGAAATGTTTACCATTAATACCGAAAGCTTGTCAATCGCATCAGTCAGAATAGCTTCGTTAGTTTTTAGTTGTTGTATTGATTTGTTATAGGTAGAAAGTGATGAAGTAGTTATTAATATATTTTCTTTAACTAATGAGGCTATTTTCTTATGATCGTCTTGCAACATAGAAATAGCATTATTGTATCTTATTGCGTCATCTTCGTCTAAAGTGCCAAAAATAGTTTTTAAAATAGAACCTCCAGCCCCAATCCAGGCTGACCTACGTTGTTTATTGGAAATAAGGTGTTCAATGGATTTATACGAATCTAGGATATCACTATATCGAATTGATAGAGGTTCTACAGTACTGAGACAGTAGTCGTGGTTTGCAATATAATCAAGTGAGCAAAATTGTTTAACCTTTTGGATTACAGAGTTGACATTCTCTATATGAGCTGGAAAATGAGAAATATCTTGCGGGATTAAAATATCTAAGTGACCACTTTGAATTTTCGTCTTTCCTTCATAGTCAAAGAAAATACCTGATCTTGTGGTGATAGGATGTATATACTGGTGCGCTTGTACAGTGACGCTGAAATGGAATATTAACTAAGGTATAGATAAGGTAAGTATTCGTATTATTATATTCTAAATGAAATAGGATTTCTTAACTTAGACTAAGATTAAATCTTATACTCTACCTTATTAAATATATGTATATAAAATAATGTTTTTTTTTTTTTTCAGGTTTGTTGCGGCATGAGAACAGAGACCATGTGGGCTGGTTTTATTTCATCATAATGATGCTTAACGTGTCGTCGATTGATCAAGAGTGACAATGTGTTGTTACCATGTATACGGACAATGCGATATGGACCTTTCCAAAGGGAGGATAGCGACTTTCCTTGACGAACATGATTTTTCAAAAAAAACATAGTCGCCCGTTTTGTACGAAATGGGCCTAGTTCGTTGATCATAGTAATTTTTGATCTTTCTTTAGACGCAGTGATATTTTGAATAGCTCTATTCCGTGAATGTTGTAAGCGGTGTTGGAGCATTTTTAAATACTCCGGATATGTGGTATCAGGTGCTGAATCAAAAATTGAGTCAGGAATAAAGGGTTTATGACCGAAAAGAAGTTCGTATGGAGTGAAGTTAGTTGTAGAATGGACATTGGTATTATATGTCATTATAGCGGTGTATACATATCTAGGCCAATTGGTGTGATTGGGATCTACAAATGATTTTAAGTATTCTTTGAGAGTGGAATGGCTCCTTTCGAGTGCGCCCTGAGTTTGTGGATGGTATGGTGTAGACCAGAGCTGTTTAATTTTTAGGAAGCTACAAGTCTGTTTGAAAAGGTCTGAGGTAAAGTTTGACCCTTGGTCTGTTAGTATCGACTTCGGGATGCCAAAGAGACTAATAAAATGAACGAGACAGTCTGTGCTTTCTTCTGCTGTAATATTGCGCATAGGGTATGCGACTGAGAACTTGGTGAGATCATCTTGCATGGTAAGAATATATTTGAGTTTGGCACTGCCGGACTCAGGAAGAGGGCCAACTACGTCAAGTGCTACACGCTGAAAGGGACTCGTAGATGTTGTAGTAATTTGCATCGGTGCACGATTTGTTTTCCTAAGAGCTTTATTCAGTTGGCAAGAGGAACAATGTTTAACGTAATCTTCAATTTCCGAACGCATTCCTTTCCAGTAATATTTCTCTTGGATCCTTTTAAGCATTCTATTTGAGCCTATATGACCGGTGATAGGAATATCGTGATTTTCTTTGAGTATTTTCTTTATTTCCGTTGGAGTAGGATAAATAATATTGTTGCGATAAATGTTAATGATTATGTTGGTATTATGGAAAAGATAAGTAAGTATATTAAATATTTTGACATATGATTGTTTCTCGAAGGGATTTCTAAAGTCGGAAATTGCGATTTCTCTTACAGTTGGGTCAGAGGATAGTTCGGTTCTTACGGTTTTTAAGGTGTCGTAGATTTCTTTGTAAGAACTTTCATCGAAATGATGAACCTTAAAGAATAAAAAGTAGTAATCTTTATTATCATGAGAAAATTTAGAAAAAGAATACAGAGTCCGTTCAGAATTTATTAAGATTTCCGGGTTTTGAAAATTTCCTAGAAGTTCCTGTACATACGGATTAGATTCGTCCAAATCGATCGAGGAAGGAACTAGAATAATTTTGCATTTTGATCTTATAAGATTTTCATTATGTTCAATAAGCGTAGTATCATAGTTGCCCTTTTTGACTGCGAATTCTTTTAGGAAATTGGAATAATCTTCGTCGTTGTATGATAGCGTTTGAGACTTCGAACCGGACAGTTCCCTGTTAGGTATAGGTTGTGTGTTTGGCACGTCTGAGTTTTCAATTTGGGAAATAGAGGGATTAACGTCCTCAAGGGGGATTTGTTGGTACTCTGGTGCTGGAATTTGTACAAGATCTGCGTTAGGAATTTCTGTAAGTTCTTCAATACTAGGGTTTTCAGCACCGATGTCAAGATTAATCTCATTAGAATTTAAGTTAGAATCAACCTCATCTAGGCTAAATGATGGAGGAGACACTAGTAGATCCATTAGGTCTTGGTCAAGATTTGAATCGGTGAAAGGGGTGTCATTTGGAATAGTAGGATTGGTAGGGTTAGTAGGATTAGTAAGATTAGCAGGATTAGTAGGACTAGTAGGATTAGTAGGATAAGTAGGATTAGTAGGATTAGTAGGATTAGTAGGATTAGTAGGATTAGTAGGGTTAGTAGGATTAGTAAGGTTAGTAGGATTGATAGGGTTGGTAGGATTGGTAGGATTGGTAGGATTCGTAGGATTGGTAGGATTCGTAGGATTGGTAGGATTGGTAGGATTTAGTGTGTTCTCGTTATAAATTGGGTTGACTGGGAATCTGGAAAGAGCATCGGCGGCAGAATTAAGTTTCCCTTTTCTACATATAATCTCATAATCGTACTCTTCAAGTTTTAGGCGCCACCTCTGCATTTTGCTGGACGGGTCTTTATGATTAAAGAGCCACTTCAGTGGTCGGTGGTCAGTTATGAATTGGAATTTCCGGCCATATAAATATGGGCGGAATGTTTTACAGCCAAATATAATGGCGAGTAGCTCTTTTTCCGTCGTTGAGTAATTACATTCACTCTTGTTGAGAGTCCGGGAAGCAAAAGCGATGGGTCTATCTCGTCCAATGGGACCCTGAGATAGCACAGCACCAATAGCGTGATTTGACCCGTCCGTGGTGAGTATAAATGGTTTGGTAAAGTCGGGATAGCATAATACAGGCGCAGTGGTCAGTTTTTGTTTCAGACATTCGAAAGCCAACTGTTGTTGATTCTGCCATTCAAAGGCTGTATCTTTCTTTAGCAGCGACGTAAGAGGTTTAGCAATTTTTGAGAAATCTGGGATAAATCGCCTATAATAGGACACAAGGCCAAGAAAGGATTTTATATCTTTTGGCGATTCGGGGACCGGAAAATGGGTTACTGCTTTTACTTTGTCGGGATTAGGTTTGACTCCATCTTCGGAGATGATATGTCCGAGGTATGCAACTTCATGTCGCAAGAATTCACACTTATCAGGCTGCAGTTTAAGATTGTACTTTCGGAGACGTTGAAATACTGAGGTAAGGTTAGCAATATGGGATTGTAAATCATGGGAATATATTACTATGTCGTCTAAGTAAACAAAACAGCGGACACCTTGTAGCCCGGATAGTGCCGTATTCATTAGTCTTTGAAATGTGGAGGGCGCGTTTTTTAGACCGAATGGCATTCGTGTGAACTGAAAGTGTCCTTCGGGGATAGAAAACGCAGTTTTAGTAGCATCCTCCTTATTAATTTGAATTTGGTGGAAACCAGAAGCGAGATCAAGTGTAGAAAAATATTTACTGTTACCTAACTGATCGAGGATTTCCGAGATTTGCGGTATCGGATAAGTATCACCCACCGTGATGTCATTGAGTTTTCTGTAATCTACGACAATCCGCCATTTTTGTTGCCCAGAGGCATCGCGTTTCTTGGGGACGATCCAGATCGGGGATGACCAAGGGGAAGTAGAAGGCTCAATTATGCCTTGGTCTAGCATTTGTCCGATTTGTTTTTTGACTTCAGCCTTATGTATTTCAGGAAATCGGTAAGACTTGGTATGAATTGGATTGTCGCAAGTAGTCTTAATCTCATGTTTAATGGCCTCTGTGCACGAGAGTATTTCACCCTGTAGGTGGAATATATCAGAATAGTCTGAGCAAATTTAGAGCAGGGATTGGGTCTCTTCGGCATTTAGATGAGATATACGGACTTGATCAAGGACATCTTTTGTCCTTTGTATAGTATCACTTTTGGAATGGGAATTGAATACATTTGGGGTAGTAAGGTAAGATGCGTCAATCGGAGTTAAAGTAAGGTTAAAGTTTGAAGTGAGAGAGATCGGGGACTCGGAAACATTAGCTACAGTCAAGTTGATCCTATTATTTTGTTTTACTTCAACAAGGCAGTTTGCTATCAATAGGTTTTCGGAAGGGCTCTGATCTAAGATAAGGCCCGTCTTTACGTTAGGGTTGGAAACAGAGCATTCGATGACGGTTTCGGTTCGGGGTGGTATTATATAGGTAGGCTCGCAGAAGTGTAATTTAATTTTTTGATTTTTAAAGTACAGTGAATCGGTGCTATAGTCAACAGAGCAACCAAAGGATTTGAGGAAATCATTTCCAATTATGCCGTCATAGGGCAGGCTAATGTTGTTTATAACGTGAAATCTGTGTTGCATTGGTTTGTGTGAGGAATTTAGAGGAGTTAATTTTAACAAAAAATGGCCGGAGGTTTCCGTTGTTTCCTCCCCGGGATCGATGCCTTTTATTATAATTGATTCTTTTGTGAGAGTGACTTTGTTGCGAATGCTATCTAATTTGAGTAGACTGACGGATGCTCCAGAGTCTACCAGTAAGGATAAAGGTATATCAGAAACGGAGGTTTGGACAAGAATATGAGGCAACATGAGTTTGTTGTGATTGTAGGAAACTTCGTAAATACTCTGAGGATCTCTGGGTATAAAAGCCTTATCGGATTCAGTGGATATATTGGAAACGGTGGACACAATTGGTATATGGGATACAGCGGATACAGTGGATAGAGCGGATATAGGAGATACAGTGGATACAGTGGATACAGTGGATACAGCGGATACAGCGGATACAGCGGATACAGCGGATACAGCGGATACAGCGGATACAGCGGATACAGCGGATACTGCGGATACAGCGGATACAGGGGATGCAACGGATACAGCGGATACAGCGGATACAGCGGATACAGCGGATACAGTGGATAGAGTGGATACAGCGGATACAGCGGATACAGCGGATACAGCGGATACAGCGGATACAGCGGATACAGCGGATACAGTGGATAGAGTGGATACAGCGGATACAGGAGATACAGCGGATATAGTGGATACAGCGGATGGAGCGGATGCAGCGGATACAGAAGGTACAGCGGATACAGGAGATACAGCGGATACAGTGGGAATGGAAGATTTGTTGTCGATCTTAACGGGTTGGCGCCTCGTTCTATATTTGAACGAGGCGTGTTTTAGTTTTTTGTACCGTCAAAATCGTCAGAGGGTTCGCGCGGAGCATCGTGATAGACAGGTAAATTATCCGAAGTTTGTACAAAATTAATAGCACGCGGTCTGAACGAGGGATTTGATTGACTCGAATTAAAGTTTGAGAACCGTTGGTTATTGTATTGTCTCTTACGGCAGTTCTCGATACTGTGGCCGATGTTTTTGCAGTATCTGCATGTTATTGTGTTCTGAGAAGTGTTATTAGTGATCCGCGGTCTCTGATCGTATTTAAAATTAATTGATTGTTGGCGTATTGTATTTGGGCGTTCATGCCGAATTGGTATATTAGGCGTCTGGATGGGGGTGTAGCGTCTGACACTAGTTTGCAGAATTTTTTCTTCTGATAATGCAAAGTTAATAGCATCATTCAAGGTTTCGGGGTCACGGCATCTGACTATAGTTGACAATCTAGGGTTAAGGCCGACTATAAAAGTGTGTGTCGCCAGATCTTGCATGGCGGCGACGCGGCCCGCTAATTCACCCTTCTTTTTAGTGGGTATTGAAATATTAATTTCCGTGAGTAATTTAGATAGGCATGACTCTACTTTTAGTGCAAACTGGCTGACGGTATCTGTGCTACTTTGCTTGCATTCCTGAAGGTCGGATAGTAACGACGAATAATGTTTTTTATCGCCGAATTGGGATTTTAAGAATTCTTTGAGTTGGTCCCAAGATGAAAATTCTTTGAATGAGCAAGCTACATCTGCTTTGCCATGTAATTGGCTTAATATATATTTAAATAAGATAGGCCTTTGGACTTCTGACGCTATCTCGTAAGCATTATTGCAATTGTTAATAAACGAATTTAAAGACTCCCTATTTCCGTCATATGGTTTAATCAATTTGATAAGGGTGTTGAGTTCTATTTCAATACTCATATTGGAATGTCGTGATTTTCTATGAGTGTCTGTTATAGGGCTCGGAGGGAGCTCAACCTTATCTGGAGTTGGACTCGATTCGTGGGCCTGAGGTTCTCTGTGTTCAATAGTTAATTCTATTTTGGGCACTTTAGGCATACTATGATTAAATGAAAGTATATAGTGAGATTAAGGGAGAATAAGACCAAATACGATACTAATTGTTGTTATTAATATTAATATTTAAATGGGCTAGCAACTGTTGTGTTGTGTTATATGCAGTGACCAAAGACTTACATGTACATAACAATGTAGACTGCGTGACTTATCGGCATTGTAGATAGCACTTCCGGTCGCACAGCAGAAGATGCGGGGCAGGGTCGATGCAGGCAGGATCACGGCACGTACAAGGCAGGGTCGATGCAGGCAGGATGACGGCACACACAAGGCAGGGTCGATGCAGGCAGGATCACGTCACGCACAAGGCAGGGTCGATGTAGGCAGGATCACGGCACGCACTCAGTATTTTCCGGAAACACCGTTGACTGTGCTTTGATACGGCTTCTTTGGATGCAGTGAGAGGTCGCCGGTAGACCGCAGCAGAGCTCAACGCAGATAATTGTAGGAGTAGCGCTTGTATGGCAAATCCACAGCAATCCAACTGCGCACGGGATTCGAGTATTTTCAGTCACTTCACAGCACTTCAGTCACTTCACTTCTACTGGACACAGCAACACATTGAGTTCGTGATCGGGAAACACTTGGAGACGTATTCCGAGATTTTTGTTTTTTCGAAAAAATCCTTTTCGCTGCCACCAAAATGTTATGGGGTAAACCGTCTTTGGGTTTTTAAAAAAAATATAATAAAGAAACACAACTTTATTTTCACAAAAATATAGTAAAATATAATTTTATAAAACACGAACACGAAAATAGTAAAGAAAACAGGAACACGAAAATAGTAAAATACACGAACACGAAAAATGGTAGCGTAACAGGAATGACTACGCGAGACTGACTGGAGCGGCCCGGACTCGAGCTTATATATGATTCTTAAAATGATGACTGTTAGATCATAGGCAATTCTAAATACATGTGAGGGATGTAACAAAACGACCGCGTTGACATTGCGGAGAATAAAACTTAGTGTTCCACCTTTCTCACCCGAGGACCCTGAGTTGTGGTTCGCGTTGTTGGAAGGTCAGTTCAACACTTGCAATATCGAAGACGATAATTTTAAATTCACCAGCGTCGCCAACAACCTGGACTTAACCTACGCTAAGGCCGTGAAGGACATCATCCTTAATCTTCCGGCCAAGAACCGCTACGATAAGATTAAGTCGGAACTGATAAAGCGGTTGTCGGCTTCACACGAGCGCAAGGTGAAGCAGTTGCTCACCCACGAAGAGCTTGGCGATAGAAAGCCTTCCCAGTTCTTGCGGCACATGCAAGACCTGGCGGGACCATCCGTGCCGGACGACTTCATCAAGTCTATATGGAGCAACCGCCTATCTATATCAGCCCATATACGTCCCACTGCTGGGCAATCTACTACTCTACAATTGAGAGAATCGACTGAGAGTGGTTAGGCCATATAGTCCACCACGCTGGCCCAGTGCGGGTTGGCAGACTTTACATACCGTAGAAATTCTTAAAATCGCTACGGTATGCAGGTTTCCTCACGATGTTTTCCTTTACCGTTAAACTGCGTGGTAATTGACTATCAATACACACATAACTCCGAAAAGTCAGTACCGCGACCGTCAGTATCGTCGAGCAACCGCCTACCACACGCCATACAGACAGTTTTAGCGTCACAACTGACGCAGTTGCTGGAGCAGCTCGCGGACCTGGCAGACCGCATCCAGGAGCTGACGTCACCACACACCGATGCCGTAGCCTCGTCGAGCAGGGCTCACGTATCACACAAGTCCGAAGAGATCGCAGAGCTTAAGAAGATGTTGCAGTATCTCACCCTCAAGCTGGAGGAGCATATTCGAGCTGGCTGCTTCGCGACAGGCCGGTCTAGGCCAACAGACTGTCACCGAACATCTTCGCCGCACAGAACAGCCAGCTTGTGCTGGTACCACGCCAAGTTCGGTGCACAGGCTCGCAAGTGCCAGAAGCCGTGCGACTTCTCCAATTCGGGAAGGTTGTGTCGCCTGTCGGAACCTTAACAGAAAATAGATTATTATTAGCAATTCAAGCAGAAGTAAATAAGGTTGTAGTGTTATCTATAAGGCGTTGATTGGGGCAGTCTACAATGAGGTTATGGAAGCCAAGAAAATCAACGCCTATAATTGGCTTGGTAACATTGGCAACAGTGAAGCGCCAAGGAAAATTATGCCTCAGCCCTAAATTTAAATTGAATTCGACGGAGCCGAAGGTTTCGATAGTCGACCCGTTGGCTGCGATGAGGTCAAAGTCGGTCTTGGCGCGTCGCTCCCGAAGCGCAGAACGAGGGTAGACGCACAGATCGCTACCGGTGTCCACAAGGAACTGGAAGTTCGTACTGCGGTCGGTGACGAAGAGGCGACCTCCACGGGATGGACAATCGTTGGTCGCCACTACCGATTGCCAACTTATACGCCTTGCCGAAGTCCAAATTATTTTCGGCGAATAACCGTTGCCGTATTGTTTCATTTATTATGCCACAAACTAGCTGATCCCTCAAACTTTCTTCCAGCCACGTTCCAAACTCACATGTTTTGGACATTTTTTTTTAGTACAGCCGTGTATTCGGATATGGTTTCCTCCTCTTTTTGTTCTGTGTGCCTGAACTTATCGCTCCGCTAACTCACTTGGTTTTGGTTGTAGGTGTTTTTCCATGATTTCTGTTATTTGCGCAAATGTTTTATTCTTAGGTTTTGCCGGCGTACACAAATTAACTAATAGTTCGTAACACTCTGCCCCCATGACCGTTATTAAGGTAGGCACTTGTAATTCAATCGGAATCGCGTTCACCACAAAATATTGTTCCAAACGTTCTATGTATAACCGCCAATCGTCATTGTGGACTTTAAATTCTGCGATTTTTCCGATAGACATTTTACTATACAATATCTGCACACGTGGAAAACTTGATACTCGTCGCCACTGACGTGTATTTCGGGAGTACTAACCAAATACAGGGAGAACAATGAAAGACAACTTATCACTCAAACGTATATTGCAGACTGGCGAGACGGCGCGGCCCGGCCGTTTACAATTTGTTTCCAATGTACCCACTATATACAATTATCATACATCGCAATAATAATAACAATCATGAGCAATGGGCTCGCAGATCAGACGTCGAAATTTATGGAATTCCCGAAAAGAAAAATGAGAATTTGTTCACAATCATAAAGGATATAAGGCTAATAAAGCCGAATTGAATTTAAAGGTTGAATCTGAAATTGACTTTATCACTAGAATAGCCTCGAAGGATAAAACAAATAAGAGAACTAAACCTATTATTGTGAAGTTTCTATGTCGTTGGAAAAAATATGATTTTCTTGCTAAGGCTAAAAAATTGAAGCTCAAGTGTAGTGACCTCGGATTTACAACCAACTCCAATCAAGTATATTTTAATGACCACCTGACTAGCTCCAACAAAGCTCTATTGCAACTCGTCAAGAAGACTTGTCAGGAAAAAAAATATCAATACGTCTGGGTGAAGAAATGTTCCATTATGGCTCGTCGCAATGATTCTAGTCCTGTATTGCATTTTACCAAACTCAGTGACTTAAAAAAACTTGTATAGGCACTATTGCGCTGCTTAATTCTCATTTATCGGGAGCTTAAATAATATAAACTTTGCTTGCTATCTTGTCATTAGGTATTTTATTCGAATGTTCTTAATATTGGACTTACTTTTTGTACTAATGTTCTACAATATAGTTGCTGGGTGCATAGTTTTGTGTATGGTTCTGAACTGTTTGTTAAAATTAATTTATAATATGTTAATGGTTTTCTATCTATTCGACGATCATTGGATTTACCTTAAATATTATTGTGTTATTGTTATGTATTATAATAAATTAGTTTTTCAATTATGATTAAAAAATTGACTATATTTTATCAGAATATTCGTGGATTACGCACTAAAACTAATTCATTTTTTCGTAATTTAATTCAAACAAATTTTGACATTATATGCCTTAGCGAAGCATGGTTACATGATGGCGTGCATGATTCCGAGATTTTTGACTCACGATATATCATATATAGAAGTGACAGAAATTATGAGACGCGCGGAGATAAACTGGGGGAGGTGGTGTTTTGATCGCACTAAATTCTAGTCTCTCTGTTTCAGCCTCCTCTTCTATCACCTCGGTCAATTTAACTGCAGATATTGTTAAAGTCTCCATTGTCTTATCGTCGGCCCCTGTGTCCAAGCTATTACATGTTTATTGTTGTTATTTTCCCCACAATAAATATCAGCAAGAAGCGATTTACGATTACTTCGAACTCGTTTCCAACAAAATGCTTAGTCATCCCAACGATAATGTGTTAATGGTTGGTGATTTTAATGTTTCTTCTGCCATTTGGTCCCAATTGGGTTCCTCAATGAGTTTAATTAATTTCTTTGATGATGATCTTTTGATTAATTTGACAGCCTTACAGCCGGACAGCCTCCGTGGCGCAGTTGGTTAGACGCCGGCCTGTGAAACGAGAGGCCGCGGGTTCGATCCCCGCACCGAAACAAATATTTGTGTGATCCACAGGTATTTGTTTCGGGTCTGGGTGTTTGTGAGACCGAAAAGTCTCTCGTAGTTTCTGATACCCACGACACAAGACTCGATCTTAGTGTGGGGTCAGGACTATGTATGTGACTGTTGGGTGTATTTATTTATTATTATTTAATTCTGTGTATATTTTTTTAAATTTTACAGGTCTCAGGCAATTTAATTCTATACCTAATTTTAATAACAGGTTTCTTGATCTTATTTTTAGTTCTTTATACTGTTCCGTAACTCGTTGTCCTCCTTTAGTGCCAGAAGACCTGAATGCAGATCTTCTCAACAAACTTGACCGACTTCTTAATAACTGCATTCGTTTCATTTTTAATCTTCGTAAGTATGACCATGTGTCGGCTTGCCGTTCTCTACTTAAGTGGTTGCCCATTCGCCAGCGTCGTAGTCTACGCGCAATTACTCTTTTGCACTCTATTCTAGTCTCCCCTTCCCCTCCATCTTATTTACTTCCTTTCTTTCAGTATCTCGGTTGCAACCACAATAAGAATCTTCGGTCAACCCACAATTTACTTCTCCAGTGTCCTTCCCACACTACTGATTTCTTACATTCTTCTTTCCCAATACAGTCCATACTTCTTTGGAATGCGCTCCCCCTCAAAATCAGAACATGCCAGAATCGTTATGCATTTAAAGTGAAGGTCCGCGAGCTTCTCCTTAAACAAATCGCAGAATCGTCAAATTAAGTTTTACCATTATATTTTTATATATAATATGTATATATATATATATATACGCCTATATTGTATATTATGTGTATGTATTATATTTATATATTGTATGGGTATATAGTTAGATATGTATATACATATTATGTGTATGTATGTTTATTTGCACTTTATTACATTTAGTAATAACACCTACTTTGTATAATCTCTGCATCACCCAAAGGTTGACTGGTAGAGAATGCCCAAGGCATTAAGTCCGCCTTTATACAACATGTATAAAAAGTTTAAATAAATAAATAAATAAGACCCTCATCATCCTGCCGTGTACTTATTGGTGGATATATCAATTCCTCGGACATTGACTTGTCCTCCCCGTACAATTCGATTATATCGTGATGCAGATTATAATGCCATAAATGATGTTTTAGCAAAAATCGACTGGATAGAGCTATTGGAGGACAGTAATATTTCTAGGGCAGTCCATGTGTTTTATGAAACAATAAATACTGTTATATCTGACCTAATTCAGTTAAAATGGTAAAGTACGACAATCGTTATCCTTTCTGGTACTCAAAATCCTTAATAAAAATTATCCAGGAAAAACTTAATTACCATAGAAAATGGAAGACTTATAAAAGGTATTCGTATTACGAAACTTTTAGTTTATTGCGTGACCGACAAAAACGAGCTCAACTCAAATGTTATGAAAAGTACATTGCTAATGCTGAGATGAAAATTAGGAGTAACAGCAAATTCTTCTGGGCCTTTGTCAAATCGAAAAAATCCACCAATAGTATACCTACCCAATAGGATAAATTTCAATAATATTTCAGTAAATGATGGTAAAGCAATTTGTAATGTTTTTAATGATTACTTTCGGTCGGTTTTTGAATCACCTAATTCTGGTAGTGTTTCTTATTCGGTTTCTCATATCTCTGTTAATATTGGGTCGGTTATGATTCCGCATAAAACTATTGTCAAATACCTGAAACAGCTTGATGTGAGGAAAAGATATGGCCCTGATGAATTACCTCCATTATTTTTAAAATCTTGTTGTGACACAATCTCTTATCCAATTTACTTGTTATTTAGAACTCTGGAGAAATGCCTTCTTTTTGGAAGCGTTCATACATAGTCCCGGTTTTTAAGAGTGGGGATAGACATAATGTCCTAAATTATAGGCCCATCTCTAAATTATGTACAATAGCGAAAATGTTCGAAAAAAATATTTATGATATTATCTTCCCATTACTGAGACCGGCTTTAATCGAGGATCAGCATGGTTTTATCAATAAAAAATCAACAGAAACTAATGTATGCCAACTTGTTGACCAGGTTGCCAAGTATATGGATGGTGGACGGCAAGTGGATGTCGTGTATACTGACTACTCGAAGGCTTTTGATAAAATATCTCATCAGCTATTTAGTAAATAAACTTGTGACGGTTGGTATAGAGTATACTGCGTGATATTGACACCTCCTACATTAAATTAAACCATGTGCATCGCGTAGTAAGATATATTATTTGCACGCATAGGAATTGTCGTAGAAGGAAAAACAAAAAAGTTGATTTTTCATACAAATTATAAGTCAAAATAATGACATTAAATATAAACATCCTATATTTACACTTACCTGATAAACAGCGTCCCTCACGGAGCGGAGCGGCAACATCGCAATATTCCCGCGTTTATGAAAACAGCCTGACCCGCTAGCACGGGCGGCGCTGCGATCGCGGGAATTATCTTCCCATGTCACATATTTTTCATAGTATTCATTATTCATTCATCACACAACACATAAATACATAAAATTAACTTATTCAAATTGTTATGTTTAATGCACCAAATCTCTCACGATATGTTCTGAGGGCCATGACGGCGTTTTGATTACACTCACCATACAACAACACCATATCTGTGTATTCCACAGTACTATAAGTATTCGTCATTGTATTAAGAATAGAAAATACAATAATACTGAACAACTTACATCTACAAAAACTAAAAAGTACTTATAAACACTAATACGAACACTTAAATAATAAAAAGAACACTTAAACTAACAACTAATAAAAAGTACTTAATTGCAATATGTGTCTCTATCACTTAAACATTTATTCACTTACTTGAACACAAAATACAAATAACAACAGAATTTAAAATACTATCAAAATGGCGATTTCTGCGCGCGCGCGTGTTTTTGTTTACATTACTAATTGAACGCAGTAAACCGAACACTGAGCGGGCCGCCGCGCCGCCATACATTAGGATTTGCTAAAAAGTTGAAGATCCCTAAGGATTGATTAGATGGATTGGTTGATGCAGTAATTACGTAACTGGATTGGACAATAGTATTTAAAATGAGATACTCTGATTGGCGTAGAAAATACTTTATGTGATTGGTAGTTTAAAATAAGAGCCGTGACTACAATATCTTGAAATCGATATCGATTATTTGTAGTTTAGTCAAATGTGTCAACTTTACTTTTCTAAGCAATTTTACCCGTAAGTAGTTCATTAATAAAATAAAACAATCTACAGCAGCGAATGCATACGTGTATTTTGTATAAAATTACGATTTCTTAAAGTGGTTTACTTTGGAAACATTAAATATTGTCAAGTTATTGTCATTTTCAGGAAATGTAATCAGATAACTTTGTAAAGTTTTTTTTTTTTGTTAAGAGGATAAGCTTTTTGCTCCCCTTTCAATACCCCGGGGAAGCCGAGAAAGGTAAATCAGTGTCTCTGGCCTTCTAGCCCTGTACAAACGCGTATATTGTGTTCGAGCTGGGTTCCTAGCAACACCTGCATATCATTATGCTAAAAACCCTCGATGACCGGTTGGGTTTTAATTATTGAAGATGTTCCAAATTATTAAAACCAACCGTAAGAAATAAAAAGGAAATACCATGTTATTTCTGACATAATATTAAGTTTCCAGTCAACTCAAATTAAATAATATGAGAGATAAAAAATATCGATTAAATGTCCTCGGATAATTTCACAACACTACTTCAAAAATGTTTCGTATGCTGTCACTTTCTTAAAATTATACTTCCTCCAAGGGCGAAAAAGGGACAGCATATTATGATATAAAAAGATGTACAATCTGGCAACAAGTGATTATAGTAAATGCAAAGTACAGAAGGAACATGGCGCGTTATGATACGTTTACGTAAAATTGTTTTGAAAATGTTAAATTGAAATATTGCGTGTTGGATTTAAACATTACTTGAAATTGAATGCATTTTGTTTAAAAATAAAGCTGAAATAAATGTTATTCTTGTTGCATAGTTTTATTCACGTATTTTTATTTGGACCGATTGTCACGTGCCGAAGAATAGTTTTTTTGTTGGTCGATGATTATGATAACAATTAAAGTTTTTGTATTGTGCAATTAAAATGCCTTGTATGTTTGTCCGATATTCAAGAAACCTGTTAATCATTAATGTGTATATTGGAATTTGAGAGTGCCTAGTAATTAGTGAATGTATTTGATTAAATGCTTACTAAAAGGTGAACTGTTAAACCCCAGTTAATTATTAGTACTTACTTATAAAATAACGATCATTCATTATGTTCTAGACTACATTAATAATAATTATTGTAGTGTAGAACATATTGAATGATCTGTATTTCGCCAAGTTTTATGTTTGCGAGGTCAAAGTTCTTTGTCAGCTGAGCGGCAAAACTACTCGTGCATGTACAGAGTGATCGAAAATTGCGAAATACAAAATCGTGATTTTTGTCAAAACTACCAGGTGGATTTTGATGTCCATCCATCCATCCATCAGCTAAAGGACGTCCACTGCTGAACATAGGCCTCTCCTAATGATTTCCACAGTGACCTGTTGGAGGCAGCCTGCATCCAGCGACGTCCCGCCACCTTTACCAGGTCGTCTGACCATCTTGTGGGTGGACGTCCTACGCTGCGCTTTCCGCTACGTGGCCTCCATTCGAGAACTTTTTGGCCCCATCGGCCATCAGTTCTCCGCGCTATGTGCCCCGCCCATTGCCACTTCAACTTACTAATCCGCTGGGCTATGTCGGTTACTTTAGTTCTCCTACGGATCTCCTCATTTCTGATTCGATCTCGTAGGGAAATCCCGAGCATAGCCCTCTCCATAGCTCGTTGAGTGACTTTGAGCCGCCTAATAAGGCCCATAGTGAGAGGCCACGTCTCGGTGCCGTATGTCATCACTGGCAACACACAACTATCGAAGACTTTCGATTTGAGGCACTGAGGTATTTTGGACAAGAAGACGTCGCGTAGTTTCCCGAACGCTGCCCAACCGAGTTGGATTCGACGATTGACCTCTCTCTCGAAGTTGGACCTGCCTAACCGGACCACTTGTCCTAAATAAACATATTCGTCTACAACTTCAAGAGTCGAGCCCCCAACTCCAATGGTGGTAGGCACAACACGGACATTCGACATGATCTTCGTTTTGTCCATGTTCATTTTAAGACCCACCTGTTGGGAGACTTGGTTGAGGTCTTCGAGCATAGTGCTAAGGTTCTCCAGCGATTCTGCCAAGACTACAATATCGTCGGCAAATCGAAGGTGAGTGATATACTCGCCGTTGATGTTGATGCCGAATTTTTTCCACTGCAAGAGCTTGAAGGCGTTTTCCAGCGCGGCAGTGAACAGTTTCGGAGATATGACATCTCCCTGTCTCACGCCTCTCTGTAGTGGAATAGCCTTCGTGCTCTGATCTTGTACTCGGACCGACATGGTGGCGTTGTTGTATATACACTTCAACACTTCGATGTACCGATAGTCTATGTGGCATCGCTGGAGAGACTCTAGCACAGCCCAGGTCTCGATCGAATCAAAGGCTTTCTCATAGTCCACAAACGCTAAACAAAGCGGCAAGTTATATTCCTCGGTTTTTTGTACAACTTGCCGAAGCGTATGAATGTGGTCCATGGTACTAAAGCCTTTTCGGAAACCGGCTTGTTCGGGAGGCTGGAAGTCATCAAACCTGCGTTCGAGACGATTTGTGATGACCCTCGAAAACAACTTATAGACATGACTCAGGAGCGAGACAGACATGATTCAGCAAGGTGTTATCACCTTTTTTGAAGAACAGTACCACCACGCTCCTGCTCCATGCCTCTGGCGTTGATCCCTCGAGGAGAACGGAATTGAAGAGCCTCTGAAGGACTTTCAGTATCGGCGCTCTGCCCGCTTTCAGAAGCTCTGAAGTCATTCCGTCCTCACCCGGCGCCTTGTTGTTCTTAAGCTGCTTCAGGGCCATCTCAATCTCACACAGGCTGATGTCCGGGATATCATCGCTAAAGTGCCGGATCAACTCGGCTCTCGGGTCTTCGGCCGAGCTAACAGTAGGTTCGGCAACCGAGGTGTAAAGCTGTCCGTAGAACCTCTCGATCTCCCTTAAAACCTCTGCCCTCGTCGACACTACGCGGCCGCCGTCCGTCTTCAGCCTACACAACTGGCTTTGCCCAATAAACAAGTCTCTTGCAAACACTTTGGAGCCTCCATTCCGCTCAATTGTCTCTTTAATGCTCACAGTATTGTGAGCACGGACATCGTGTCGCAAGGACTTCCAGATCCGTCTATTGAGCTGCCTATATGCTTCGGCATCATCGGAAGACTGCAGCGCCATAGATCGACGTTCGGCCATGAGGTCAAGAGTGTGGATCGAGAGTTTTTGTGGTCTATCTCTACGGCGAGGTCTAAAATACTTAGATCCCACCGTATGGACAGCTTCTACCAAACCGCTGTTTAGCTCGTCCACTGCAAAGTTTTCTTTGAGACAATCAAAGCGATTTGCCAGCTCAAGTTGAAAGCTCTCGGGGTTTTGGATATGGGCACGAGTAGGTCGGAGCGTAGACTTCATCAAGCGACGCCTTTCTAAT
This sequence comes from Deilephila elpenor, assembly GCA_949752805.1. Classification (NCBI taxonomy): domain Eukaryota; kingdom Metazoa; phylum Arthropoda; class Insecta; order Lepidoptera; family Sphingidae; genus Deilephila; species Deilephila elpenor. The sequence goes on from OX457095.1 coordinate 15,902,247, forward strand.
TGGACATTGATATTCAATGAGCCCCTTACCATTCGGTGATCACTGCCGGTTTTCACCCTGTTGATCACAGAGACATCACTGAACATCTGTCTATTCGTCGTCAAGATGAAATCTATCTCGTTTCTCGTAGAACCGTCAGGGCTCAGCCAGGTCCATTTCCTGTGAGGCGGCTTCTGGAAAAAAGAGTTCATCGCAAAGAGTCCCTCTTTCTCCAGAAAGTCGGCCAGCCTCTAGCCCCTGGGGTTCCGTTGCCCATGTCCAAATTGCCCCACTTTCAACTCTGCATCGCTTCTCATGCCCAACTTTGCGTTGAAGTCTCCCATAACAACATTGAAGTAGGTTTTAGAAGTATGTATGGCCCGACTAATGTCCTCATACATCTCCTCTACTTCTTCATCTGGGTGTGTCGAGGTCGGCGCGTATACCTGTATGACCTTCAACGAATATCTTTTTGATATTCTGAGTATAAGGTACACTACCCTGCTCGACACACTTTCGATGGATACGATGTTGTTGATGATAGACCTGTGGACGAGAAATCCGACACCTCCTCGGGACTGTTGGTCGTCCCCCCGGTAGAAGAGCAGGTTACCGGACTTCAGGGTTATCGTATCCTCCCCGATTCTACGGACTTCCGATAACCCCAAAATGTCCCAGTGTAACCCACTCAATTCTTCTTCCAGTTCGACAATCTTCTCGTCTGTCCTCAACGTGCGTATGTTGTGTGTTACCAGGGCCAGTCGTCGTCGGGGGTGGTAGCCGGGGCCAACCCGGGGATTCTTAGCACCCCCTGCCCCGCTGTAACCATGGCCGCTACCATAGCCAGGAATAGCGGGGCTGCCGGGGACTGGGGGCCTGGTCCTGATGTTGCCAATCATTGGAGGTTTTTGCCAATACTCGCCACGCTTGGCAGGCGGGTTGGCGAGCGCAGAAGGGGGGAGGGGGGGAGACTCGCGTTGATGACGCTGCTGCCCGTCATCAACCGGGGGAAGGGAAATAGGGTTTGTGGTTGGAGGATGTTATGGGAAAGGGAAGTATGGCCTGTAGGAGTGGATACTGCAGTCACGGAAGGGAAGGTTGGTAGTGACTGCAGTAGCTCGGGGGGCCGAGGTCGCGTACTCGTAGCACCTATTCTAGGGACAGGCCATGACCACTAGATAGGAGCATCCCTGACCAAATGATTTTGATGTAACTTGGTACAATGTTTCCTGGGGTGGTCACGAACATGTGGACAAAATTAAGTAACAGATGTCAATATCACGCTGTATATAGTGAGAAATTTAAATTGTATGTCAAAAATTACTCGAAAATATTTAAACAAGTTTGTTTGAAAGCAAAGTCACTATATTTGAGCACTAAAATAAAAAACTCCAAAAATAAAATTAAAATGACTTGGAGTGTGATTAGGAAAGAAACTGGTAAAGCTAAACCTCGTGACACAGAGTTTAGCCTTAATATAAATAATCATATCTTTAAATCTGATTTTGAAGTAGCTAGAGCTTTCGAGAACTTTTTCTCAGATGTACCAGTTTCCATAACAAAAAGTTAAAATTCATCTCCTTGCATAGCAGAATAATTACTGGAAGAAAGTGTACCTGGTGGTAGAGATTGATTTGAGTTCCATTGCGTTGACAGTGTGGATATTATAAAAACACTTAAGTTAATTAATATTAAAAATACATGTGACCTTTGGGGAATCTCAACAAAAATATTAAATGCTGCAATACCAGTCTTAGCTCCCCAGTTAGCTGTAATTTTTAATGCTTGTATAAAGAGTGGTATATTTCCTGATAAAATGAAGTTAAGTAAAATTATACCTCTTTTTAAATCTGGTAGTACAGATGACCCCTGTTTGTTTTTTTTTTTTTTTGGTATCGGGTTGGAAAATCCTCATGGACATCCTCCGCCCTGGGGAGGCGCGGAGGGGACTGTCAGACTCTTACTGACTAAAAACCAACCCGTGTTCCTCATGTACCCGTGTGTCGGAGGGTCGGGTATCGCCGAAGCATTCGTCGCAACCCCCCGACGGGTATTGGCCCGCCATAGTCAGGCGGGCCCCGTCACCCACTGCGGCCGTCACCCCGGCCGCAGGACTCCACTACGAGGCGCGCGCGGAACACGACGCCGCCGCCTCAAGGCCTGCTGCTAGTCGGACGACAAGACGCCCCGAGTCTGCCGTCCACAGGCCGCGCCCTATGGTGGCCGGAAATCCGCCACCTTACGACGCCCAGTGCGTCTGCTGCGGGAGGGAAGAGAGGAGGCAGCCTCTCTCTCCCTTTCCGCCACCTCCTTTGCAAGCATCACGAACTCGCAGAAGGTGGCGACAGCTCTCCACCCTGACTTGCTCCCGACCATTGTAGACACAACAGCCGGAAGCGAGAGGTTTCCCGCAGCACCTACGGCCGCGACCAAGTCACGGCGCTGCTCAGCCCAAGGTGGGCACTCCGCCAGCGTATGCAACGCCGTATCGTCGCGGCAATCACCACAATGGTGGCACTGGGACATCGGCTCCCGGCCTAGTCGACACAGGTACTTCCCGAAACACCCATGTCCGGTAAGCACCTGCGTCAGCCGGAAGCTTAGGGCGCCGTGGCTCCTATTGAGCCACTCCTCTAGTATGGGCCTTACCGCCGCTACAGCGGCGTGCCCCGCCGTGGGTTGCGCTAGGCGCGTCTGCCACTCCGCCACTAGGACCTGGCGGAGTTCTGCCCTGCGTGCCTCTATCTGTCGAGGGACCAGGCGCTCGCCCCTCTCGGCCGCCTCCACACGCCACCAATAGAGCGACGTGAGGAGCTTTGCGTCGAGGTCCGAGGGCGAGGATCCGGCTAGGAGGCTCGCTGCCTCAAAGGAGATCGTACGGTATCCCCTTATGACCCTGACGGCCATCGCACGCTGCGGCCTTCGCAGCGCGGCGATGTTACGGGCCGTCAGGGAGTTCGCCCACACTGGCGCGGCGTATAGCGCCATCGACCGTACGACCCCCATGTAGAGCCTCCGGCAGGAGGAGTTGGGCCCCCTCAGGTTGGGCAGCAAGCGCGAGAGCGCAGAAGCGGCGCCCATCAACCGGGGGACGAGCCGTGTAAAATGCGGCCCGAAGTTCCACCGACTGTCGAGGACGAGTCCAAGGTACTTCATCGTGGACTCGACAGCAATGGAGACCCCTCCTACAATGATGCTGGACCCCGGAGGCGGCTTCGTCCTCGGCCCGTGAAAACACAGGGCCTCAGACTTATGCAATGCCACCTCTAAGCCCAGCCGCCGGATCCTACCCACGACGTGCGCGACACCAGCAGTCGCGCGTATGGCCGCCTGCCGGTACGACTTTCCACGCGCTGTGACTAGCGTATCGTCGGCGTAACAAATGACGCCGACGCCGTGGATAAGCGCACCGCGCAGAGCCCAGTCGTACCCCACGTTCCACAGGAGCGGCCCCAACACCGATCCCTGTGGAACGCCGCACGACGTCTCTCGCCGACACCATTCCTCTCGACCCGGGTACACCACCGATCTTTCTGACAAATAGGCCCCGACAATGCGTTGGAGGTAGCGCGGCACCCCGTGGTACCGGAGTGCCTCTCGGATGATACTCCACGGCAAGGTGTTGAAAGCGTTGGCGATGTCGAGCGACACCGCCAAGACCACCTCACCCCGGGCGACTGCCTCCTCCGCGAGGACCCTCACGCGCATGATTGCGTCCACCGTGGAGCGCCCCTGGCGGAAACCAAATTGGTTATCCGCCAAATCCGGACCCACCCTGGTCATGTGCTGGACGAGGCGACTAGCGATAATCCGCTCGAAAATCTTACACACCTCGTCCAGCAACACGATGGGCCTGTACGCAGATGGTGAGTCTGCGGGGCGCCCCTCCTTCTTGAGCAGGACCAGCTTTCCGGTCTTCCACCGGCTTGGAAACCGGCCCCGCTCCAAACATGCGCTCAAGAGCCCCGCTAGTCGGGGCCAGAGAGCCTCCATGGCCAGGACCCATGCACGGCCTGGAATGCCGTCGGGCCCTGGGGCGGTGTTCCTGATGCGAGCCACCGCCACTCTCAAATCTACCCGGGTCACTTCGGGCACGTCATCGTCAATGTCGTCTTCCGCGTCGGGCACGTTGCGAGGCGGAACCATAGCCGGTGGTGTGTGCTCCGGTCTCGACGGAAACAACGCACACACCACCTCCTCCAGCAGCTGTGGCTGGAGACTCCGGGACAGTGGGGGAGCCCGTTGGCGCAACTTGCCCCGCACCATAAGGTAGGGGCATCCCCACGGCTCTCAGTCCAGAGTCTCCAGCAGCTCTTCGTTGGCCTGGGCCTTTGCCCGGACAATGGCCAGCTGGAGGTCGCTCTTCGCCTCTCTGTAGCGGTTGTATAGTTCCGCCTCTTCCTGTTCGGCCGCCGCTGTAAAGCGGCGGCGGCGTCTTCTTCTTCAGCACCTTGCGTACTGGCGTCGCACCTGCACACAAGCGATGCGCAGCTGCGCAATCGACTGCGACCACCAGTACACTTGGCGCCTGGATGGTAACGGCCGGACTCGGGGCATGTCAGCATCGCAGATGTGCGACATGCTCTCCCGGAACCACTCCGCCTCCTCGTCGATGTTGGTAGGCCTGGCTGGAGAGTCCAGCCAGGCCTTGACGATGGAGGCATCCAGGAGAGCCTCCCTGTCCAGCCGCTTCAGTGCCCAACGCGGGCCGTCTCCAACGCCCACCGGGGCCGCTTGGACCGGCCCAACCGAGGTCTGGGCGGAAACACTAAATCGAATTTATCGATGATCGGACAGCGTCTCCACCTCCCCCAGGACGTGCCAGTCTTGGACGGTGCGCGCGAGAGCGGGACTAGCGAACGACAGGTCCACTATCGACCCACCCCGCATCCGCACGCACGTCTGCACGGAACCCCGGTTCAGGAGAAGCAGGCCCTGCTCGACCGCCCACTCCTCCACTAACTCGCCCCGCGCGTCCATAGCCGGGGAACCCCAAGCCGTAGATTTGGCAGTGAAGTCCCCCAGGACGATCACGAGACGAGGACGGTTACGACTGACGACCGTGCCCAACTCCAAGATTATATCCTCCATGTCGGCGAGAGAAAGGCTGGGGGCGAAATACACCCCCGCGACCATAACATTTCCCCAAACTGCCGCGACATAGCCCCGCCCTCGGGTGACGGCCTCGAAGGGAAGGGTGTCGGCGGCAGACCTCATGAACAGTGCCACCGAGCGGTTCGTGTCGCACACCCAGTCATCCCTGGGTGGCACAAAATACTTCTCGGCGACAATTGCCACATCGATCGACCACTGCGCCATGCTCTGGAGCAAGAGATCCTGAGCCCTGGCACAGTGGTTTATGTTGGCTTGGAGGAGACGACGTAGGGCCATTATTGGATTTCCATGGCCGTTGTCTCCTCCCCAGCCCTCGGCGGATGTTCTGCCGCAACCGGCGGGTGAACCGGCTGCGAGGAGCTGGTTGCCTTCTTTGATACATCCGTGACTCTAGCCGGTGGATGAGCCGGCTGTCTCCTGGCATTGTTCTTCTTGGGCCTGGCGCAGGCCTTTGACCCGGTCTGATGGTCGGCTGGCTTGCCAGATGCCGCACAGATGACGCAGTGCGGCGTGGCAGTGCAAGTGCCAGCCTTATGACCGGGTTGACAGCAGCGGAAGCACAATTGGCTGCGGTCTACCCCAGTGGTGCACCGTGCCCCGGCATGAAAAAACTGATGCTTCATCAAATTCAAATTTATTTTTCAAAAAATAAAATACTTCATGGTAAACAATTTGGTTTCACTCGGGGTCGCTCCACTACTGATGCTGGTGTGGAGCTTATACATAACATATTTGATGCTTGGGAGAATTCACAGGACGCTTTAGGTGTGTTCTGTGTTTTATCCAAAGCATTCGATTGTGTTAACCATGAAATTCTTATCAGGAAATTAAGCCACTACGGTGTAAATGGCGTTGCGCTTGATTTATGCAAGTCGTATTTAAGGAATAGGGTCCAAAGTGTAGATATCAACGGAAAAAGATCTCCTGGGTCTGTTGTTACTATGGGAGTTTCGCAGGGCTCGATTCTTGGACCCTTCCTCTTTTTAATCTACATTAATGACTTACCTTTTTTTATAAGGGACAACTGTGAGGTCGTGTTGTTTGCAGATGATACTTCTTTATTATTTAAACTGAATCGACATCAACCCATTATTGACGATGTAAACCACACCCTCACAAAAATCGTACATTGGTTTAGCGTTAACAACTTGTTACTAAATAGTCAGAAAACTAAATGTACGGTTTGTGACTCCTAATGTCAAAAAAGTTAACGCTAACATTCTTTTGAATGGGGATGAGTTGAGTCTTGTGGATACTACTAAGTTCTTGGGAATCACATTAGATCCCAAACTTCAATGTCCTCATATTGTCGCTTTAGCTAAAAAGCTGAGCGCCGCAGTCTACGCGGTGGGTAAGATACGTCAATTGACTGATATAGATACAGCTCGATTGGTATATTTTGCCTACTTTCATGGTCTGATGAGTTATGGAATTTTACTGTGGGGTGGTGCTGCTGACATTAATACCATCTTTGTTCTCCAAAAGCGAGCTATAAGATCAATTTATTCGCTAGGGTCCAGATATTCTCTTAGAGAAAAATTTAAAGAAATAAATATAATGACAGTGGCATCACAATATATTTTTGAAAATTTAATGTATGTCCATTAAAATAAAGAAAGCTTTCGAAAGATTAGCGATATTCACAATAACAATACTAGAAATAAGAACAATTTAGCTACTCATAAGAACAGACTCCACAGGATCAGCAAGTCTTTTAAGGGTTACTCTATACACTTTTATAACAAAGTTCCCACTCATATTAAAGCCTTAAGTATTGAAAAATTCATAGCTACATACATACATACATAAACTCACGCCTTTTATCCCCGAAGGGGTAGGCAGAGGCGCCACCAGGACACCCACATTTCGCCTTGTATGTTTCGTCCCATGATGTGATAGGGGGCGAGCCTATCGCCATATCGGGCACAAATTCCTGACTCCGGGCTGATAATGAATAGAAAAATCCAATATCACTTTGCCCGACCCGGGACTCGAACCCGAGACCTCAGCTTTGTAACCGTACCGTAATACAACTACGCCACCGAGGCAGTCATAGCTACTATCAAGTAAAAATTATGCAATAAAGCTTATTATAAAATTTCAGAATATCTAGATGATAATAAGGCTTGGGAATAGTATAGTATAAAATTAATTAAATATATAGTATCTTGGAGCGGAGGTATTAGTGTGCTCTGTATAATTTCATTTATATTAAGTAACTTAAACTATTTCGTTTTGCTTTGTAAGCGATAGGATAAGTCATGCTCGCTTAAAAGTCTGTGCTTGCGGTGACGTCGTGTGCCGGGTCGGTCACTTCCCTGTAGCATGGTTGAGGAGGCCGATGGCTGGCACATGCGTCATACTCGTGAACGGGTGCTGCTTGTGTGGACTGGTCTGTCTGATTTGCTTACTTTGTAATTGATAAATAGATTACTTAACGCTTTTATAATTATTTATTGCGTTGGCAAAACAGAGTATACTGATTCTTCGTTATGGGTTACTTCGTTTCGTTTCTCTCAGCCATATTAAATATAAAGTAAACTTATTCGTATTCAAATATATCCTACTTGCAAATCATAACAAGTTATTAATGAACTGCTCTGATTTAAACCAACTTGTAATTTTTGTAATAATCATACATTGTAAACTGGTTTTGAAAAGAGCAACACTAGAGTTTCTTGCCCATTCTTCTCTAGTGAAAACCGCTTTCCGAACCGGGTGGTAGTTCAGTTCAAATGACTGAATCTAAACAATATTGAACATTTTAATGGATTCAATAAATTATTTTCATTTCATTTCATTTCATTATACACGGAGATCTGTTACGCTGGCTATCCTCCTATCTTCGTAACCGTAGCCTAGCAGTGACTATCAAAGGTTATTGTTTTACATTTGTTCCAGTCACTTCAGGTGTTCCTCAGGGCTCTCACCTCGGCCCAGTACTGTTTAATTTATTCATAAACGATATTCGAAATATTGTTCATAATTCGTCAATATTACTTTATGCCGATGATATGAAAATCTATAGACAGATTTCTAGTCCATTTGATTGTTTACTTTTGCAAGATGATCTGGATCGGCTGTGTAGATATTGCTCAGACAATTTATTAAAGTTAAATGTTGCGAAGTGTAGTGTCATATCATTTTCTCGTAAGGTTACCACTATAACCTATGACTACCATCTTGATGGTAATTCTCTTAACAGAGTAACTGAGGTGAGAGACCTGGGAATATACCTTGATAGTAAACTTTCTTTCAATTATCACATCAAATATGTGACTGCAAAAGCCTACCGTATGCTTGGTTTCATTCTAAGAATTGGTAAAGACTTTAAATGTAATTCCACTCTCATTCTATTATACAACTCCTTTGTACGATCTGTTTTGGAATATGGGTCTGTAATTTGGAACCCAAATACAAAGTACATACATGGATGCTATAGTAAAAATTCAGCGAAATTTTGTTAAACATCTAAATTACATTACCTACACATCAAATGTTGACTCTCCTGTTATAATGTCCTTAGTTGATCGTCGAATACTTAGAGACCAATTGTTTTTATTTAAATTAATAAGAAATCTTATTGAATCTCCATATCGTTTAAGTTGTTTGCAGTTCAGATGTCCAAATTTACGTACACGTAACTCTAGTAAGTTCTTGTTTAATGTACCCCATACAAGAACTTACATACTTCCCTTTCCCATAACATCCTCCACCCACAAACCCTATTTCCCTTCCCCCGGTTGATGACGGGTAGCAGCGTCATCAACGCGAGTCTCCCCTCCCTCCCCCCCCTCCCTCCCTCCCCCCCCCCTTCTGCGCTCGCCAACCCGCCTGCCAAGCGTGGCGAGTATTGGCAAACTCCTCCTCCTCCTATAATGATTAGCAACACCAGGACCAGGCCCCCAGTCCCCGGCAGCCCCGGCTGGCTGGCTATGGTAGGGGCCATGGTTACGGCGGGGCAGGGGTGCTAAGAATCCCCGGGTTGGCCCCGGCTACCACCCCCGACGACGACTGGCCCTGGTAACACACAACATACGCACGTTGAGGACAGACGAGAAGATTGTCGAACTGGAAGAAGAATTGAGTGGGTTACACTGGGACATTTTGGGGTTATCGGAAGTCCGTAGAATCGGGGAGGATACGATAACCCTGAAGTCCGGTAACCTGCTCTTCTACCGGGGGGACGACCAACAGTCCCGAGGAGGTGTCGGATTTCTCGTCCACGTCTATCATCAACAACATGGTATCCATCGAAAGTGTGTCGAGCAGGGTAGTGTACCTTATACTCAGAATATCAAAAAGATATTCGTTGAAGGTCATACAGGTATACGCGCCGACCTCGACGCACCCAGATGAAGAAGTAGAGGAGATGTATGAGGACATTAGTCGGGCCATACATACTTCCAAAACCTACTTCAATGTTGTTATGGGAGACTTCAACGCAAAGTTGGGCATGAGAAGCGATGCAGAGTTGAAAGTGGGGCAATTTGGACATGGGCAACGGAACCCCAGGGGCCAGAGGCTGGCCGACTTTCTGGAGAAAGAGGGACTCTTTGCGATGAACTCTTTTTTCCAGAAGCCGCCTCACAGGAAATGGACCTGGCTGAGTCCTGACGGTTCTACGAGAAACGAGATAGATTTCATCTTGACGAGGAATAGACAGATGTTTAGTGATGTCTCTGTGATCAACAGGGTGAAAACCGGCAGTGATCACCGAATTGTAAGGGGCTCATTGAATATCAATGTCCAATTAGAAAGGCGTCGCTTGATGAAGTCTACGCTCCGACCTACTCGTGCCCATATCCAAAACCCCGAGAGCTTTCAACTTGAGCTGGCAAATCGCTTTGATTGACTCAAAGAAAACTTTGCAGTAAACGAGCTAAACAGCGGTTTGGTAGAAGCTGTCCATACGGTGGGATCTAAGTATTTTAGACCTCGCCGTAGAGATAGACCACAAAAACTCTCGATCCACACTCTTGACCTCATGGCCGAACGTCGATCTATGGCGCTGCAGTCTTCCGATGACGCCGAAGCATATAGGCAGCTCAATAGACGGATCTGGAAGTCCTTACGACACGATGTACGTGCTCACAATACTGTGAGCAATAAAGAGACAATTGAGCGGAATGGAGGCTCCAAAGTGTTTGCAAGAGACTTGTCTATTGGGCAAAGCCAGTTGTGTAGGCTGAAGACGGACGGCGGCCGCGTAGTGTCGACGAGGGCAGAGGTTTTAAGGGAGATCGAGAGGTTCTACGGACAGCTTTACACCTCGGTTGCCGAACCTACTGTTAGCTCGGCCGAAGACCCAAGAGCCAAGTTGATCCGACACTTTAGCGATGATATCCCGGACATCAGCCTGTGTGAGATTGAGATGGCCCTGAAGCAGCTTAAGAACAACAAGGCGCCGGGTGAGGACGGAATCACTTCAGAACTTCTGAAAGCGGGCGGAGCGCCGATACTGAAAGTCCTTCAGAGGCTCTTCAATTCCGTTCTCCTCGAGGGATCAACGCCAGAGGCATGGAGCAGGAGCGTGGTGGTACTGTTCTTCAAAAAAGGTGATAACACTTTGCTGAAGAACTACAGGCCCATCTCGCTCCTGAGTCATGTCTATAAGCTGTTCTCGAGGGTCATCACAAGCCGGTTTCCGAAAAGGCTTTAGTACCATAGACCACATTCATACGCTTCGGCAAGTTATACAAAAAACCGAGGAATATAACATGCCGCTTTGTTTAGCGTTTGTGGACTATGAGAAAGCCTTTGATTCGATCGAGACCTGGGCTGTGCTAGAGACTCTCCAGCGATGCCACATAAACTATCGGTACATCGAAGTGTTGAAGTGTATATACAACAACGCCACCATGTCGGTCCTAGTACAAGATCAGAGCACGAAGGCTATTCCACTAAAGAGAGGCGTGAGACAGGGAGATGTCATATCTCCGAAACTGTTCACTGCCGCGCTGGAAAACGCTTTCAAGCTCTTGCAGTGGAAAAAATTCGGCATCAACATCAACGGCGAGTATATCACTCACCTTCGATTTGCCGACGATATTGTAGTCTTGGCAGAATCGCTGGAGAACCTTAGCACTGTGCTCGAAGACCTAAATCGAGTCTCCCAACAGGTGGGTCTTAAAATGAACATGGACAAAACGAAGATCATGTCGAATGTCCATGTTGTGCCCACCCCTATTGGAGTTGGGGGCTCGACTCTTGAAGTTGTAGACGAATATGTCTATTTAGGACAAGTGGTTCGGTTAGGCAGGTCCAACTTCGAGAGAGAGGTCAATCGTCGAATCCAACTCGGTTGGGCAGCGTTCGGGAAACTACGCGACGTCTTCTTGTCCAAAATACCTCAGTGTCTCAAATCGAAAGTCTTCGATAGTTGTGTGTTGCCAGTGATGACATACGGCACCGAGACGTGGCCTCTCACTATGGGCCTTATTAGGCGGCTCAAAGTCACTCAACGAGCTATGGAGAGGGCTATGCTCGGGGTTTCCCTACGAGATCGAATCAGAAATAAGGAGATCCGTAGGAGAACTAAAGTAACCGACATAGCCCAACGGATTAGTAAGTTGAAGTGGCAATGGGCGGGGCACATAGCGCGGAGAACTGATGGCCGATGGGGCCAAAAAGTTCTCGAATGGAGGCCACGTAGCGGAAAGCGCAGCGTAGGACGTCCACCCACAAGATGGTCAGACGACCTGGTAAAGGTGGCGGGACGTCGCTGGATGCAGGCTGCCTCCAACAGGTCACTGTGGAAATCGTTGGGAGATGCCTATGTTCAGCAGTGGACGTCCTTTGGCTGATGGATGGATACAAAAACTAACTATGCTCGAAACACATTTATCTTTAGAGTCTGTAATGAGTATAATGATAAGTTTTCTCATGTTGATGTATTTACAGCCTCCCTCTTACAAGTTTAAAAAGGATATATCAGATTGTTTGTCGTTTTGTATTCAATTTTCATATTATTTTAATTTTTGCTAATCGGTTTTTTTTTTGTTTTGTTTGATTTATTATTGCTTTTGTTATTTTTTTTTTAACTGTAAAACAATTTTGGTCTGTTTTTGATGTTGCGGTGTATTTAACATTAATTATCAGTGAAAACTTTACTGGTCTATGCATTAGTTTTACCATATTTAATGTTATATGTATTATTGTTGTACTGTTTGTTTTCCTAAAACAATAAAATTAAAAAAAATAAAAAAAAATAAAAAGGTAAGTTTTCACTAAATTTCGTTAAAAAAATTTTTTTTGTAAAAGAAAAATAAAAAACCAAAAACTTGGTTTTTTGAATTTTTCACATAAATTTTGAGATTATGTGAAAAAAGTGTAAATACAAAAGTTTTAGATCTTTTTATTACCTACAACTTTGCTATTTGACTTTTTTCAATACGACTTTTAGTTTTGCCGGAAATCGAGAAAAACCGTTTTTTACCCTTAAAAACTCACCCCCATCCCCTTCCCGACCTCAGATCGCCCGTAAGTTATTTTTCCTTTCATTTTTATAATATTCCCCTCCTTTTCTAATGGGTTTCATCCTACTATATATTTTTTTTTGTTTTAAAAATTATCGACCCTGGTCTAAAGCTGTGGAGACAATAAAGAAGCTGGAGAAAACGGTGACTAACATCGGCAACAAATGTACATACTTGGAAAAGTGTAACTATGCACTAGAACACAAAATCCAGGAATTTGAGCACGCGTCACTTAAAAATAACATTGAAATAACAGGTATTGAAAACTTGCCCGGCGAAAATTTGAAGCAATTAGTGACCAAATTGGGAGAAAAAATAGGTACTACTTGCGATGATATCGAGTGGGTAAGCCGCAACCGACCCAACAATAACGGAAATAAACCACCGTCCATTATTGTCAGCTTCAAACCTTCAGGCATGGATTCACGTGACAAATGTCTTGCAAACCGACGTAAATTATTCGAAATTACAAGCAATATGATTACAAATGGAACCGGTAAAAGTAGAATTTATATCAACGAAGACCTTACTAAGACCATCAAGGCATTGTTATGGAACGCGAAAAATCAGCTGCATGGTACCTATAAATACATTTGGGTTACGAACGTAAAGGTGTTCCTGAAGAAGACTGACGGCGAGAAGGCTATCTGGCTTAAAGCAGAGAACGAAATTGAAACAGATTTGGATTTAGATTTATTTAATACTAGTACTAAAAGTTGTAAGCGACTCATGAGTAAACTCTTTTTTCATAATATGATTAATTCAGGTTATAGAAACTTTATTTCCCAAAAGAAATTTACAAATTTCACTTAATGAGAAATTTATACATTTTAAAATACACATTTGGTAGTTTTGGAAGAGCGTAACTAATTTCTTATTATTCAATACATACTTACTAAATATTAAAACATTGCAAACAAAATTACAATCTTAATAAGATATAGGTGGGTGGTTATAAAAAAAATAAATAAAATCGCACGTTAGAAACAGTAGTTGTGTGGTAGTTGACAACAAAGTGTAGCAAATGAACGCATAGGTATTTTTTTTTTTTGTTTGTTCAATAGACAAGCGTAACAGAGATGTACTCAGATATTTTCGAAAGTGTATTTTTTTAGTTTTTTCTTAAAGACGTTATAACTTTCTAGTAATTTGATATCTTTCGGTAGTTTATTGTACATCTGTGCACCTTCAAACTTTATATTTTTTTTCCCGTAATTTGTTCTGGGATTCATAAGACATATATTATTTGCATTTCGGAGAGGCCGCAAGCCCTCTTCTATGTTAGATTTAAAATTCAATTCCGAGTGTATTTTTTTATCTAAAATCTTTCTTATTAATATACAAGTATTGAAAAATAAATTTGTTTTAAGTTCATTAATTTGGTTTCTAAATAGATTTTACGCGAAGATGCACGGTAGTCATAATGAAATATATTTTTTATAATTTTATTTTGTAACGTCTGAATGCATTGTAGGTTTGTAGCAGCGGCGGTGCCCCACACCTCAATAAGATAATCTAAATGTGGCTTTACCATAGAATAATAGATGTTGAAGCAAATTTTTCTTGGCAAAAACTGAGCTATACCGTATAGGCGTCCTAATAATGACGATAAAGTTGATTTTATTCTGTTTATTTGTGGCTTCCAAGTTAACCCACTATCAATATTTAGTCCTAAGTATTTTTCTTGGAGTGATTCTTTTATTTGAATATTATCATTAATATTCTTTATAATTCTGTATTTGACATACTTTGTAAGGAATTTGAATCAATCTTTACATCCAGGTCAGTTTCCACAGCCAAAAAAACCTGCTTCAACAATTGGGCCACTGTTGGTATCCACAGAAGTAGAGAGAAATTATATGATCTTTATTCTGAAAAAACATATAATCATAGCGAGAAATTTAAAAATTATGTTAAAACATATTCAAAACTATTCAAACAAGTTTGTTATAAAGCTAAGTCACTATATTTGAAAAATAAAATAAAAAACTCCAAAAATAAAATTAGAATGACATGGAGTGTAATTAATAAGGAAACTGGGAGAGCTAAACCTCGTGACACCGAGTTTAGCTTAAATATTAAAAATAATATAATTAACTCTGATGTAGAAGTAGCTAGGGCTTTTGAAAACTTCTTCACAGATATACCAGTTTCCATAACAAAAAACTTAAATTCATCTCCTTCCTTAGCTGATAAGTTACTGCAGGAAAGTGTGGCTGGGTGTGGCGATTCATTTGCATTCCATTTCGTTGACAGTATGGACATTATAAAAACGTTTAAATTAATAAATATTAAAAATACATGTGACCTCTGGGGAATCTCTACAAAAATACTCAAATCTGTAATACCTGTATTAGCACCCCAGCTAGCTATAGTTTTCAACACTTGTATTAATAGTGGCATATTTCCTGATAAAATGAAACTTAGCAAGATCATACCTCTTTTTAAATCTGGTAGTACAGATGACCCCTCAAATTTTAGACCTATTTCAGTACTACCTTCATTAAGTAAAATTTTTGAAAAATTGATGCTATTACAATTACAAAGATATTTTAAAACAAATAATATACTTCATGGTAAACAATTTGGTTTCACTCGGGGTCGCTCCACTACTGATGCTGGTGTGGAGCTTATAAATAACATTTTTGATGCTTGGGAAAATTCTCAGGATGCTTTAGGTGTATTCTGTGATCTATCCAAAGCATTTGATTGTGTTCACCATGATATTCTTATCAGGAAATTGAGCCACTATGGAATTAATGGTCCAGCTCTTGAATTATGTAAATCATACTTAAGTGATAGGGTTCAGAGCGTTGATGTCAACGGAAAAAGATCTCCTGGATCTGTTGTTACTATGGGGGTTCCGCAGGGCTCGATTCTTGGACCCTTTCTATTTTTTATCTATATTAATGACTTACCTTATTTTATAAGGGACAAATGTGAGGTAGTGTTGTTTGCTGATGACACTTCATTGATATTTAAAGTAAAACGACATCAACCATTCCTTGACGATGTAAACCACACTCTCTCAAATATAGTCCATTGGTTTAGCGTGAATAATTTATTATTAAATAGTCAGAAAACGAAATGTATACGGTTCGTGACACCTAATGTAAAGAAAGTTAATGCCAACATATTTATGAATGGGGATGTGTTGAGCCTTGTGGAGACTACTAAGTTCTTGGGAATCACATTGGATCCTAAACTTCAATGGGGTCCCCACATAACTGCCTTAGCAAAAAAGCTGAGTGCTGCAGTTTATGCGGTGGGCAAGATTCGCCAATTGACTGACATTGATACGGCTCGATTGGTCTATTTTGCTTACTTTCATAGCCTTATGAGTTATGGAATTTTGCTGTGGGGCGGTGCTGCTGACATTAATGCAATCTTTGTTCTCCAAAAGCGAGCCATAAGATCTATCTATTCGCTAAGCTCCAGACAATCTTTGAGGGAAAAATTCAAAGAAATAAACATAATGACAGTAGCATCTGAATTCATATTTACTAATCTTATGTATGTCCATAAAAATATAGAGAAATTTAAAAAGTTAAGCGATGTTCATGACAAAAATACTAGAAATAAAAATAATCTAGTCAGTCATAAGACCAGGCTCCACAAAATCAGCAAATCTTTTAAGGGTTACTGTATACACTTCTATAATAAAGTTCCCACTCACATAAAAGCCTTAAGTATAAACAAATTTAAATCCACTGTTAAGCGACAGTTGTGTAATAAAGCTTACTATAAAATTTCAGATTACCTAGAGGATAATAAGGCTTGGGAACATAACATAATATAAGTCCCCTAACCGGATGTGCATTGTTTGATATAGATGTGATGTAATAATTACTTCATTTGATTTCATCGCAGTTGTAAGCAATTTGAGTAAGTCATGCTCGCTAAAACGTCTGTGCTTGCGGCGGCGTCGTGTGCCGGGTCGGTCACTTCCCTGTAACATGGTTGAGGAGGCCGATGGCTGGCACATGCGTCATACTCGTGAACGAGTGCTGCTTGTGTGGACTGGTCTGCTCGACTTGCTTATAATGATAACTTATAATTGCTTTAAAACTATTACTACTATTCATTGCTTTGGTGAAGCAGTGCACTGATTCCGCGTTCTGGGTGACTTTACTTACCTAACTCAACCGTACAAAATCACTTGACCAATAACACTATTCATCATTATTCTTCTAAATTATCTATGAACTGCTCTGAATTTAACTGCGCTGCAACCTCTGTATAATTATTGTATTGTAAACTTGTTTTAAAAAGAGCAACGCTAGAGTTTCTTGCCCGTTCTTCTCTGGCGAAAACAGCCTTGTGAACCGGGTGGTAGTGGAAAAAAGTGACTGAATCTAAATAATGTATGACATTTCATGAGTTCAATAAATATTTTCATTTCATTTCATTTCATCAATTTCCAATTTATGGTAATTTTGTAGTCGCTTATTTTTAGCTTTGAAAATCATATAACTAGTTTTTGATAAATTTATAGTAAGGAGATTATTTAGAAACCATTCTTGTAAAAGATTTAGATCCTGCTGAGCTAACTTTACCATTTCGTTAATTGAATTTCCATAGTAAAATATACATGTGTCATCTGCATACAGGCCTATTTCACCATTTAGTGGTATTTGACTAATATCATTTACGTAGATCAAAAATAATAGTGGTCCCATGATAGAGCCTTGTGGTATACCGCAAGAGATGGCTTTAGTGTCACTTTGATATTTCCCGATTTTTACTATCTGCTGACGATTCTCTAAGTAAGATTCCAGCATTTTGTAAGCAGTTTCTACGATTCCGATGTGATTTAGTTTTTTTAATAAAAGTGAATGGCTAACAGTGTCAAAAGCTTTCTTTAAATCTATAAAAATACCTAATCCAATGTTTTTAATATCAATATTCGTCCTTATCTTAGTAATAAGATCTATAGTAGCCGATAAAGTATTTGATTTTCGACGAAAACCATATTGCCGTTTGAAGAGAAAATTTATTTTGGTTAGGTATTCATCCACCCGATCATAGATGACTTTTTCAAAGATTTTAGATATGGTAGGTAATACTGATACCGGTCGGTAATTATTGGGATCTGTTTACGATCCAGTTTTGAATATCGGCGTTACTTTAGCTATTTTTAGTTCGTGTGGAAAGTAGCCTGTTTTCAAACAGTGATTTATGCAATTTGTTAAAACTGGTATAAGATTTGTTTTTATACATTTGACCACTTTTGTGTTGATACCGTCTATGCCAGAACTACAATTTGGATCTAATCCTCCTATTATTTTAGCAACCTCCTGTTCTGTGCATGAACGCAGAGCTGATAATTTATACGGTATTTGGGGAACTGAGGACGTTATTAAATAATTAGAACTTTTGTGATATTTGGTTGGAATGTTTGCTGATAATTGGGGACCTATAGTTACAAAAAAGTTATTAAAATGTGCACATATATCATTTCCATCAGTCAGTATACTATGTTCATAAACAAGATTTGGAGGAGTATTTTCTGTTTTTCTTTTATTATTAGATAAAGTGTTCACCAGATTCCACATTCGTTTCGGATTATTTTTAACTTTATCAAATTCCCTATAGTAATACGTTTTCTTGGTGTTAGCAATTAATGTAGTTGTAGTATTTCTTTGTTTTTTAAATAAGGACAGTAAATTTTTATTGTTAGGACTTTTCTTCAATTTTTGCCACAAATTATTTCTTTTGGTTATCTCGACTAATATATTTCTGTTAATCCAATCATTTTTGGGTAAGTTTTTTATTTTGGTTTTTATTATTGTATTTTCTTTTATTAAAGACTTAATTGATTTTTCTATTATATTATATTCGTTATTTCTATCAATTAATAAAGGTTCGCTTTGTTCGAAAAGTTTCTTAAAGTTTATAGTCTCATAAAGTTGCTTATCAGGAAAATCCGGTTTGTATTTTTTAATTTCTAGAATTAATTGTTTATGATCTGTTAGCGCTGAGTCTATTGTACAGAAATGTAATTTTTTGAAATTTATATTTGTTAATATATGATCTAAAATACTGTTCTTAGTTGCCGTTGTACGTGTTGAGTGTGCAACGTCTATCTTATTGATGATGAAATATCCATTTTCTCGTAGTAAATCTTTATAAGTTTCAGATTTGGTGTCATCGTCCAGTAGATTGATGTTAAAATCTCCAAATATGATTGCTCGTGTTCGACTCTGCAGATTTAGTTCAAAGTCGTCCGTAAACTTGGCAAAATTTGTGTCTCCTGGCTTATAGACTAGTCCAATATCCATGTTATACTTGTCAGTGTGAATCCATAAATAATTATTTCCATTTAAGTATATTTCTTGACTCAAACAGTGTTTTATATTATTGTGTATGTATATTGAAACTCCTCCTCCTATTCTGTTTGGTCTTATGTTATAGTAATGCGTATTGTTAGGTATTTGAAAATTGAGTGCTTCTTGTTCATGCTTTATCCATGTCTCTGTCAAAAGGATGACGTGAACTTTCATACTAAGTGACTTCAAAATGCAATTTAGTTCGTCGAATTTTCCTGGCTTCACAATACTCCTTATATTAGAGTAAAAAAAGATAAATGAGTCATTTTCCGTTTGTAGGTCTTCGTATTTATTTAGAATTTGGTATGTTATTTCTTCATTAATCTCGATGCTGTTTCCGATTTACTAGTTTTTTGATACAGAAACAATTTTTGGGATTCCTTTAATGTATTTGATCTTAAGGTGTTTTTCACCTAGCCCTTCTCTTTTGGAAAGTTTTTCTTGTAAGTCTTTCATAATTTTTTGCTGCCTGGGCGTTTTATCAAGAAAAATTTGAATTGCACTGTCCTTGATATATTTTCTGTTACGTAGAATTTCTTTTGGTTCAGATTTGGAATTAAAGTACACTTTCAATGGACGGTTCACACCAAGTTCATACTTTCCTAGTCTCCTTGTTTTTAATGGGTGTACTTCGGCTTTCATTATTGAGTTTAGTAGATTAACAACTTCTTTACTGTCATGCTTTTGCCTTTCCGTCATGTCTGCCACTTGTATTTCCTTAATACCAATAACAATCAATTTTTTCTCTCTTTCGATACGTTCCTGTGCTTCCTGAAGAAGAGTTTCTTCTGATGAAATTATACTAGCTGGTTGGTGTGTTGTTGTACCTGATTTTATGCCTTTAATATCATTTTCCATTACTTTAATTTTTTCATCGTAGGAAAGAAGTTTTGTTTTTATGCTTGCCACTTCATTTGCAATTTTATTATGTTCTAATACAAGATGATCGGCTGTAACTTGGATGTTATCAACTGTAGTTTTAATTTGAGATATGTCCATATGCAAAGAAGCAAAGTTTGCATTTTGTAACTTTAGAGATTCTTCAAACATATTCTTAATCTCTTTACGAAACTCCAATAACTCCTTATTACATTCACAGTCCGACCCTGGTTGTTTACGTTTACGTTGTGTTACTTTTGTGTCCGTCATTTCTATTATCTTCGACAAATCAGGTTGCGATCCACCGCTATTAGTGGGTGATCTAGTTACATTCATGTTAAACGATATTTATTTCTGTTCTTTCGGTTATAAGATCTATTATTGGTAATATGCAATTGTTGACAAGGTGGTTGAAAGAAATATAAAAATTGCAATTGTCTCGCTCACCCGGCAGATGGAGAGGGTATCGCTGGATATTTTAATCACCGCGTGTTTGCACGTTGACTTTCTCAATTATCTTCTATTTCCCTCAATTAAGGTTCACTTTCGTTTGCTATAGTATAATAAATTAATTTAAATAACCGACAGCACGTCTACTCTGTACGCTCTTCCGTTATAGAATTAACTTATAGAATTAAGTACTTTTGTGTTAGATGTGTAAATATTTTATGTTACTAATGTGTGAATCGTACTTTGTAAAGCATATGCTATCTGTGGAAACTTATAATTAGCCTTTAATTACCAATTATTTCTAACTTTATGTACATTTTAGCTGTTAGTTTTCCTAAAAGTGTAAAATAAAATAAAATAAAAAAATCAATGGATTATTGAAGCAGAATTAGTCATTTGTGTTGTGTTTAAGCAAATATTTTAAAATTCACAGATATGAATATAATTGACGAGATATCTGATACTATAGTGGACTATGTATGTATCAAAGATCTTAACAGCTGGTTCAATTTAAGTGAAAATAAAATAGCGCTAAGCATAATCATTATAAATATAAGATCACTTAAAAATATTTTAAAGAACTACTAGTAACCATAAATGCCAATGTTAAACAGCTATTTGCCATAATTATATCGGAGCCAAACATAAATTACTCTTTTTTACAATTATTTAAAATAAAAGGTTATAACATGAATATTTACACGCGAGCGGGGCGCAGGGGGGGCGGTGTTTTGGTTTGTACGCGCGAAGCATTGGGTGCACGTGTATTTAATTCGATACCTATCACTAGGACCCTTCCGGTGTCCATAAGGCCACAAATGAGCTTTAAGTCATGATTTATGTGACATCCTCCATTGTGCTCCCATTATTCTCTATTATGTAGAACTGTCAAAAAGTCTATTGTCTAATATTGTCTATACATGGACACCTGAAGGGTTCGGCGGAGTGCGTTTCCATTACACTCACTCACAATTTACTTGTTATCTATGTATAGGCCACCGAGAACTAATAAACTAAATCAATTTTTCACCGAATTCCGTAATATCCTAGAAAGCTTTCCCCAAAACTCAAAAGTATTTTTTTGCGGTGATATAAACATAAATCTACTCAATATTTATTATAAAAATGTTATTGCATATGAGAATTAATTTTCTGAATTTGGCTTTACAAAATGTATTAATGACGTAACACGTAATGAAATTCTGATGGATAATGTAGTAAAATCTTGCTTAGATCATATTTACATAAGATCAAGTAAATCATACATTAAGTCAGCAGTTATAACACATAAGATTGCAGATCACTTTATCGTATCAACTAGTGTGAAATGAAATGAAATGAAATGAAATGAAATTCGTTTATTGGTCACGTAGGCAATTAAATAGCTCTTATGACAAGTCAATACACATAGTACTTATTTTCTATTTACAAGATATTCGTTGTAATTTTTATATTAATTTTATTATATTAAGTATTATATTACTTATTAGTATTTTATGGTATTTTTTTTCCTTAGGAAATACATTATTTACGATAATCGATGTCTAAGTGGACCATAAGTATTATTAAAGCGGTGCGTAGCGGTTTAATGTTACCACCGGATCTAACGCGGCCCTGGCTGAGAAGACCCGGCGAAACAAACTCAGTGGGCTTCCATTACCACTGGAAACTACGCGACGCGACCCAATTCTGAGTATATCCAGCGAATAGTACTCAGTGGGCTTGTTTTGGGTCCAATTGATTAAATAACGACCATGAGTATTTCCGAAACGTCCCGTAATTTTAGGCTTACTGCCGGATCCAACGCGACCCGACTGAGAAGACCCGGCGAACAAACTCAGCGTGCTTAACTTTACCACTGGATACTACGCGGCGCGACCCAGTCCTGAGTAGATCCAGCGAGTCAAACTCAGTGGGCATGGTTTTGGTCAAGTTACTGAAATAAATATTTGTGACTTGTCTTAAAAAACTTGCCTTGCTTATTTTTATTTATTTTCTCGATCGGTCGTCATATAATTTAAATAGGTATTTTATTTATTCATTATTTAATTTAATTTTTTTTATTTTATAAACATGTTGATTAATTAATTTGTCTCATTTAGATTAGTTTTTATTTTACAATTATTTATTTTATATATTTTAGTTATTTTAAAATGAGAATGTAATAAGTGAATACCTCAGTGCCCCAGGAGGTCGCAAAGTGCAAGAAAACACCTAATGCCAGACTTCCTTATCCTCAATATATTGTTTAATACTATAATAGCCCCTAGTCATAAGTATGCTTTTAATATATGTCTTAAATAATTTGTCCGGCAGATGCGTTATCGAATTGGGAAGTTTATTATAAAATTTTATACAATTACCCGCGAAAGATTTTTTTGACTTTTCTAGTCTAAAGGAGGGTATAGCTAATTTATTTTTATTTCTCGTATTAATACTGTGGGTGTCACTAACCTTGAAAAACCTATTGATATTTTTACGAACGTGCATTATATTCTGAAATATATATTCAGATGGCACGTTTAGTATATTACTTTCCTTAAAAACAGATCGTGAAGAATCGCGACTACCAAGATCGTAAATAGCGCGGACTGCCCTTTTTTGTAAAATAAATATGGACTCAATATCAGCAGCCGATCCCCACAGTAGAATACCATAGGACATTATACTGTGAAAGTATGCAAAATATACCAACCTAGCCGTTGCAACGTCAGTAAGTTTTCCTATCTTTCGGACAGCGAAGGCTGCAGTACTAAGTGATAATCTCTCTATTTGATTTAGTTCTATACGCGAGTTTACGCTTGCCACATTTGGTAATGCAAAGCGAATACATTTAGTCTTTCCAGCATTTAAGAGCAGATTATTAGCTGAAAACCAATTCGAAATTAAATTCAGAATATTGTTCGGAGTATCAAGATTTTTGTCTTTCCGGCTGATCTTAAATATAATCGATGTATCGTCAGCAAATAAAACTATGTCTGACCATTTCTGTAGCATGTAAGGAAGGTCATTTATGTATACTAGGAACAAAAAGGGACCCAGAATGGAACCCTGAGGAACCCCAATTTTAACTTTTGATCCTACCGAATTGATCCCGTTCAAAGAAACCTTATGTTTACGACCCGATAAATAAGACATTACGAGATCAAGCGACGTACCACTGACGCCGTAGTAACGTAACTTCATAATAAGTGTTTGGTGGTCAACACAGTCGAATGCCTTAGAGAGATCGCAAAATACTCCCAGAGCATCTTGAGATGCCTCCCAGGCCTCTAGGATCGATGTGATTAAAGACGTCCCAGCATCTTGAGTTGAGCCACCCTTTGTGAAACCAAACTGATTCTTATGTAATATCTTATGTTTGTCAAAATGTGCTAGCATTTGAATAAGCATAATTTTCTCGAAAATTTTGCTAAGAGCTGGTAGTATAGAAATGGGTCTAATGGGTAAATTCGACGGATTATTTGAACAACCTGACTTAAAAATGGGCACAACTTTACTAATTTTCATTAGGTTGGGAAAAACACCGGCACTTATGCAGGAATTGAAAATAGAAGCCAATATCGGAGCAATACCAACAATAATAGCCTCTATAGCTTTAACATACAGTCCCCATATATCTTCTGTAGTCTTCATTTTGAGTTGATTGAAAGCTTTTATTATTTGATAACTGGTTACTGTTTCAAAATCAAACCTAGGCATATTTTCAAAAACATTTTCCTTTAAAAAAGTTTCTGCTAAATCTGCTGATGATTCTAAATTTTTAGTCAATTCTAATGGTATATTAGTGAAAAAATTATCAAAATAATTGGCAATAATAATGAAATAAAACTATTTTATACGAAACGTCGGGAAGTTAAAAAATGTAAAAATTAAACCAAATCGCGATAAAATCCGTATAAAATAGTTTTATTTAGAAAGAAAGAAAGAAAGAAAGAAAGAAAGAAAGGTATATTTAATTGTCACACAAGACAACGCACATGTACAGTCACCAACAAAAGTAGCTGAACACATTTAAAACGCCAAAAGTCATACACACATTAAGCAACAGAAGTCGGTGACGAGTGGCGGCCACAAAATTTCATGAACACCTTAAAGGTTATTAAAGTTGATGAACAGCAAAAGCAACAAAAGTTATTGAACAGCAAAAGCAACAAAAGTTGATGAACAGCAAAAGCAACAAAAGTTAATGAACAGCAAAAGCAACAAAATTGCTGAACACTTATAAAAAGTAAGATTGCCGTAGATGTGTTCACCTACTTTTGTCGCGTTGTTATGTATTTATTTTTAAATTTTATTTCACATTTTCTTTTTTGGTTTTTCTCTGCACTGACATATTGTTTTCTATTTTGAGAAATTATTATGTTTGCAGAGTTTGTCGTGTTCGTCTGTTATTGGCAAGTGTACTTTCATTGAACAATAAATTGTTAAACATCTAATAATACGCACCTAATGTTATTGATATCGTGCTGTTGGTGTTCCAAATATAGTAAATACATGAAATATAACACATAAATATTTATTTGGGGTCTTGTTCCGTGTATAATAAATAATAATGTATAACAATATTGGCAAAAAATTGTGTATGTATAAGTGTTATTTCAATTTTGTTTGTACCGACTTCGTGTGTACGGTTTGGGTACTAATTTAAAAAAGTAAATTTATAAATATTTTTTTAATTGACCTACTTCATCCCACTACTGGGCGAAGATCTCCCCCCTGTTCCTCCACAATTCCCATTCTAACGAGATTTCGGGCCACATGGGCTCGAAAGCATCCAGGTCGTCTCGCCAGCGTTTTTAGGTCTACCGCGGCGTTGTCGACCATCAGGTATCCATTGGGTAACGATATTTGCCCAACGCTCTGGATGCATTCGAGTCACATGGCCTGCCTAGTTCTATTTAAGGAGTGCTGTTTTGCTTCCCACGTCTGCCACGCCGGTTTTTAAGCGAATTTCGCTGTTTCGCACTCTGTCAGTCCGCCTTATTCCCAGGATGCTGCGCTCCATAGCTCTCTGACAAACCTTGAGCTGGGACTTTTGTGATTCGGTCAAAGACCAAGTCCGAGCTCCGTAGGGTAGAATAGGCAAGTTATAAATGTCGATGAGTCTCCTTTTTAAGGATATTGGAAGGTTCCAGTAGCTCTTCTAGGCATTTTCCATCCGGCGATGAATTTCTAGATCTTGCCGGTCTTGGAAGGAAACTAACTGGCCCAGATAGATGTACTCATCGATATAGTGTGTCCTCTCCATCCACTTGGATGTGGACTTTTGTTTTGTTTGTCATGACTTTAGTCTTTGACCGATTCCTCATTAGACCCACCCCGAGGCTTGCCATATTTAACGTTTCAAGCATGCATTGGAGGTCTTGCCCGATGATGCAAATAGTATATCATCGGTATCAATAGTACATAGTGTCATCGGCGAAGCGCAAGTTGGTAAGTTTCTTACTGCCGATATCGATACCCTTACTCCTCTTTGTATATGGTATGATGGACCAGTACGTTTAAGTTTAATGGTGGCTGTGCTGTAATCATAAATATGCTGCAGTAAATCTATGTAGATTTTATTTATTCCCTGTCTATGTAGTGCTTGGAATATGGCTGAGTGATATACGCTGTCGAAGGCCTTTGTATAGTCTACAAAGGCAAGGTATAATAGTTTTTCATATTCCAGGTTTTTTTTCTATAATTTGATTCAAAGTGTGAAGGTGGTCCGCGGTGGAAAAGTTTGGGCGAAAACCGGCTTGTTCTGGGGGTTGGAGTAAATCAAGTGTGTTCTCTATTCGATTCTGTATTGTTTTTATGAACGCTTTATACAAGTGTGATGTTAGGCTTATGGGTCTGTAATTAGCGATATCAGCTTGTCTCCCTTTTTATCCAAAAGAATGATGTTGGACTGGCACATTTCATGGAAGTTTCCCAGTTGCAAGGATAGATTTGCTATGTAAGGAAGCAGCGTAGGTGATCCGATTCGAAAAGCCTCAGTTGTCATGCCATCTTCTCCAGGACTCCTATTGAATTTCCGCAGTAGCGGAGAGCTTTATAAAGCTTTATTTTTGTAGAGAGTTGGGGTCTAAATCCAAACTGATTGTCATGAAGTTTGACATATTTATTCAACTCTGTGTTCAACAAACAATCAAACACTTTGGCTATAACTGTAACCAGGGAAATAGGTCTGTCATTGTTTTTATCACTAAATCAAATCAAATCAAATCAATATTTATTTCAGAATAATAAATTCCATAAAATGTTAGTGACATACTTTATTTATCTATTTTATATGACTATGTTAGTAATACAATTCTATTTTATTTTATTTTATTATACCTATAGCTAGTTCCACCCACATCTTTTTTAGAGGACAGTCACAGCGGTCTATTATAATTTTCAGAATACTGTTAGCGCTGCTACGAAGTCTAGATAAAAACGATGCAGCTTTCTTCCGCATTATAGCATGAAATCCATCAACACGTGCGTTTGTAAACATTGATGACGCACTACAATATCGTGGCAGCCCCAACAGCATTCTAAAGGCATTATTATACTGCACGCGTAGAACGTTATAGGCTCGTTGCGTATACCGGAACCACAAGATGCTTGTGTAAAAAGATTGACAATAAGCAACAAACAGTGTTATTTTAACTTGTTGTGAAGCTCGTGCAAACCTGCGGGCCAGCATATTGCTTCGAACTGCCAACGCCCTACGCTCTCTTTCTATGTCTAAGTCATCTTTTAAATCTTCTGTGACTATATGTCCCAAGTATTTAAATGTTTTAACAATGTTAAGAGCAACACCTTCCAGCCTAATTGGAAATTCTATGTTTGGTTTAACATTTCTGGACTTGAAAATGAGTAACTCACTTTTCTTAGAATTATACTTTAGTCCATGCTTATGCGCATATCGCTCACAGATATCAATCAGCGTTCTCAGAGCTTTGACAGACGGTGCCAGCAACACCATGTCATCCGCATAACTGATATTATTAACATAAACATGATCTATGACACAACCTGCATGGACACTGCTGAGCTCCTCAATCAAGCCATTCACATATAGGTTAAAAAGGCCCGGAGACGTAAGACCACCTTGCCGCACTCCACGACCCAAACGATATTCATCCGAAGAAATATCACCCCATCTGACTTGGTTAGTTTGATTATTGTACCAAAATTTTAACAAAGATATACAATCAGAAGGCATACTAGTTTTACTTAACTTTTTCCATAATAAGTCGTAAACAACAGAGTCAAATGCTTTTGACAAATCGAGAAAACAAGCATAAACAGCTGTCCCCCGATCCGTATAATACTTCACTGTATGCTTAAGACCTAAGATAGCAGTCTCAGTTGATAATCCCGACCTGAAACCGAATTGCGCGTCATGGAGCGTCAGACAATTATTTAGATAACTATTTAGCACCCCATCAAGCACCTTCGCTGTTACCGTTGCAAGTGATATGGGTCGGTAATTAGACTTACATGATACATCCCCGGTTTTATCCTTTAAAACAGGTACAACAACAGTTTTCAATAGATTTCTAGGTAAGTAGGAATGACCCAGGCATAAGGTAAATAACATGGAAAGAACTCGAGGAAGATGAACACCACCATATTTGAGATGCTCTATGCTGAGACCATCATGACCGGGCGATTTACCTTTCTGCATATTCATAATTATAGAAGCTACTTCTTTAGTAGTAATATTGGTTTTTCGCACCCGATTGATGCTGTCATCACATTTACAATTTTCTGGTACAGGTTGTGCCATAAAATATTCCCTAAAAGAGTCGGCAATAAATTTAGAGTTATTGCCATCAACGCTCAAAGGAACACATTGTTTAGGACAAGTGTTTTTAGTATTCTTCCAGAAAGCCTTAAAGTTCCTAGTTGTATGATTTGTGGCAAGTATATCCATTTTAATTTGCTCCTGTCTACCTTGACACCATTTCAACCTGGACTTAAAAACTTTCCTGCTATCACACATATCATTGTATAAAGCACCATTTATAGGCCTCCCATATTGCACCCATACATTAAACTTAAGCCTAGCGTCCTTGTGAGCTTTCGAAATATATTTTACTAAGATCACCAGTTTTATTTTTCACTACTGGAACTACAATAGTTTTCATAAGATCATTTGGCAGGTGGGAGTGGTTTAAGCATAAAGTGTAAAACACGCATAATATGTCAGATATATGAGGGCCCGCATGTTGCAAGTGCTCAATGCTAAGGCCATCATTCCCCGGGAATTTATCTCTTGTCATTTGCCGAATACACTTTTCAACATCAACGGCGTTAAAATGCACGCTCGGTGTCTTAATTGGCATTTGGGCATCGAGAATCCCGGTTGAAGACCTCAAGGGTGATCGTACTGAAAAGTGATTACTGAACACTTCAGCAATCCCCTTACGATCGCTGACCCCATCGACACTTACAGGAAGCCCAGGCTTTATATTTGCCTTAGCCCACAGCCTCCGTGGCACAGTTGGTTAGACGCCGTCTGTGAAACGAGAGGCCGCGGGTTCGATCCCCGCACTGAAACAAATATTTGTGTGATCCACATGTATTTGTTTCGGGTCTGGGTTTTTGTGAGACCGAAAAGTCTCTCGTAGCTCCTGATACCCACGACACAAGACTCGATCTTAGTGTGGGGTCAGAACTATGTATGTGACTGACTGTTGGGTATTTGTTGTATGCCAAAAACTGCGAAAGTCACCCCTACAGTGTTTTTCTGCAATAGCGTCCATCACAATCTGATCATGGTGATCTTGGCACCATTTTAAGCGTGATTTAAACACTCGCTTACTAACGTGCATTTCGTTAAAAATAACACCTGATTGGTTTGCCATATGATACCCATACATTAAATTTTAACCTAGCATTATCATGAGCCTCACGGATGTGCCTGTTCCATCCCACTACAGGTACGATGTGTCCAAACTACACCCTCATTATCATTTGATTTCATTGTACAGGATGCTAATGGTGTTAGCAGAGTAAACTTACACTCAATAATCAGGGGGAAATGATCCGACCACAACGTGTCATATTTAACAAAAAATATTTACAATAGTGCTTCTAGCGGACTGGGTGACGGACTGGGCAGCGGACAGTGATCTAGCCAGCTACATGATCCATGTGCATCACTTATGAAAGTGTATGTACCGGAATGTATACCTAAATGATCCACATCCACGCACGACCAACATTGTTCTCTACAGTAATGTAACAATTCATTAAAAAACAAATCAGGCAGATCAGCATTATAGTCACCCAATACATAAGTAGAATCAATACCATATTCTTCAACTATAGCACTTACAAGTTACAGTACTCAGACAGTCAATAAATTCCGGTAAATTGCCACAGAGTTCGTAGGCATGTAAACACTCATCACTATAATAGGTCGATCACTAGTCATTATTATTATGTTTAAGAAAACACATTATAAAGGCCAGCACATTTATTCAGCTAGGGAGCTAAATGACAAGTGAAGTTATTTTACACTACCCAGTTGAGTTGTACTTTTTAAACAAAAAGCGTCAAACAAGTTAGACAATCTGTCAATACACAATATACCTTTTCCCCAAGAATGAATTTATATATAAACTATACACTAACATGAAAACATTAATTGAACCATCTACTATGATCTTATACACAATAAACATACAATAATACAATTAAATTTATAATATGTAGTTATTATCATCAGGTCTTACATATGGAGTACTAGACCTGACATACAATTTATTTTTAAGTTTTCCACCTGCATATCCAACATCAGCATTAGGTGGAATTCCTAATACTTCAGCCCACTTTTCAGAACTTGGTATTTGTATCTGTTCCTGACCCATAGATGTGTCTACTGTCTCTCTGTTACCCTCATCACCGTTTTCACAAGGTTCCAATTCAACACATTGATTGTTGTCTATCTCATCTACACTACTCTTCTCTCCTGAAACTTGATTGTTTTGTTTCTTTTTAATAATTTGATCAATGTGTCTATTGACAATAGAACCATTGTTTGTGGCAATGTTATAGCTAGATGGTCCCTGCTTGTCCACTACTGTTCCTGATAACCATTGAGGTCCCCGGCTATAATTTCTATACATAACATTCTGTCCCACCACTGTCTCTCTAGAATTCCGTTGTTCATTGTTTATTATTTGTTGTTCCTTCCTTCTGCCTAACAGATTATCCGGATGAATGGTATCTAACAGTGTTCGTAAGCGTCTGTTCATCAGTAGTTCACTAGGACATTTATTTGTGCTTGTACATGGTGTTACACGCAAACCCAATAGTATGTTCGGCAGTTTTACATCCCATGGTACATTATCCATTTTACGCAGTTTGTCTTTTATGGTTTGGACCATCCTTTCCGCGAGACCATTTGTTGCGGGGTGATATGGCGCTGTGGTCACCTGACGTATTTTATTTGCCTTACAGAATTGTTTCATTTCAGCAGAAACAAATGGCGTGCCGTTGTCTGATACAACCGTCTCACATAATCCATGAGTCGCACTTAAAATTTTTAAATAACGGATCACGGTACTCGACAACATATTGTTCACCACAAAAACCTCAGGCCATCTGGAGTAAGCGTCTACCACAATTAAAAAGTATTTATTTTGAAATGGGCCAGCAAAATCTATGTGTATACGTGACCAAGGCTTAGTGGGTGATATCCATACGTGGTTTGTTTTTGGTGGCATGTGTCGATTTTCTAGACATTTCACACAATTGACCACTAATGTCTCGATGTCTTCATTCATATGTGGCCACCACACGTAACTTCTGGCAAGTGCTTTTGTAGTAACCATTCCACTATGTGTAGAATGTAAAGTTTGTAGCACAGAGTTTTGCAACGCCGCTGGCACTACAACTCGGCAGCCTAATAAAACACAGCCTTCCTGTAGGGATAATTCTGATCTGTGTAGCCAATAAGGTCGTAATTTGTCGTCGTTGACTTTAGAGGGCCAACCAGTTAACAGGTAATGGACAACACGAGATAGTGTCTTGTCATGTTTTGTTTCAATTGGAATTTTTTCCACTTCAATTGGAAAGTCTTCCGGTGATTGCGCCATCAACAATACTTCATATAGCTGTGGTTCAGCTTCCTCTGGTACCGGCTGTGGCCAACGGCTAAGTCCGTCGGCGTTGCCGATTTGGGATCCCGGCTTGTATATTATGTCATAATCGTATGAAGTGAGTGCAATAGCAATTCTAGTTAAACGAGGTGACAACATGTTCGGTATGGGTCTTTTGGGGTCAAAAATGCCAAGCAAAGGTTTGTGGTCAGTGATGACTGTAAAAGCTCTTCCAGTCAAATAATTATGAAACTTCTTGATACCAAACATAATAGCTGTAGCTTCTTTATCCAGCTGCGAATAACGACGTTCATGTACATGTAATGTCCTAGAACCCATTGCGACTGGACGTTCTTGTCCGTCCTCCATCACGTGTGACAATACTGCTCCTACTCCATACTCAGAACTATCGCATGTGAGTAATACTGGTTTCTCTAAATCATAATGGACCAATGTCAAAGTAGAAGATAGAATGCTTTTTGCCGTATCAAAACTGTTTTGTTCATGCTCTGTCCATTGCCATCTTTGAGATTTATCTAACAAGCGGTGAAGCGGTTCCAGTATGGTGGCTTTCCGTGGTATGAATCTCTCATAAAAATTGTACAGTCCCACGCTTGTAATTGTTGAACATTTTGTGGTGCAGGTGTTTTTTTGATGGACTCTATTTTACTCAGTGCTGGGTGAATTCCCTCACCATCGATTACGAATCCAAGAAATTCCACTGATTGTTTTAAAAACTTGCATTTCTCCTTGTTGAGTCTCAAACCTGCTTGTTTTATACGATTTAGGACTGTATCCAGGCGTTGTATCATCTCTGACACTGTGCGCCCGCTTACAATAATGTCATCAATTAAAACAGCAACACCTGGAATACTAGCTAATAATGCAGTCATTAATCGTTGAAAAATTCCTGGACATGCTTTAACACCAAAAGCCAAGCGGTGTACAGTAAACAAACCTTTGCATGTATTCAATGTCAACAATTTGGCCGTGTCATTGTTGACTAAGACCTGAGTATATGCTCTTTCTAGAGATCTAGTGTCGTAAAAAATTTACCACCTGCTATCGTAGCGAATATTTCGTTAGCTGTAGGCATGGGGTAAGTATCTGACTCGGTAGCCTGATTAACTGTACTGCGGTAGTCGCCGCATAAACGAATTTCCCCCGACTTTTTCACTATGGGTACAACAGGTGTAGCCCACTCCGAGAAGGTAGTGGCACGGAGCACCCCTTCATTAACTAATCTATTTATCTCTTTTTCAACTCGGTCTTTAATCGCATATGCAACAGGCCGAGCCTTTACAAACTTTGGTGTAGCGCCGGATTTTAAATGTATAGCAACAGGATTTCCGCCGTAGGTACCGAGGCCTTCTTTGAAAACTTCGCTATGCTTAAGTAACATATTGTCTAACACAACACTTTCAGTATTTGAGATAAAATTAACATTAAATGAAATATTAAGCGCCATGAACCAATGACGGCCTAATAAATTTGGTCCGTTCCCTTTAGCTACAATCACGTCAAGATCACACACAATATCGTTGTAAGTAACTCGCACTGTCTTCTGTCCGATGAGTGCGACGGGCGTCTCAGTCCAGGTGCGCAGACGATGCGGCGCCCAACGCAGCGGCGCAGTGTCGTGTCGCCGCGTACGTACCGCTCGCCACGTGCGTTCGTTGATTAGCGAGAAACTCGCTCCGCTGTCGACTTGCATGATCACCGGCTCGCCGTCCAACGTCACCTTCACATTGATCGGCGGTGTTCTCCACCCCCCATTTAAGTTGTAGACTCCATTTAAATTCACGTCTGGGTCGCCGTTTGTGTAATTAATCTTTTTATTCAGACTTTTCTTCTTAGCAATGCAAACCTTCTCTATATGTCCTTTTTTTTTTGCAGAAATGACATAGCACGTTCATGAAGCGACATTCTCCAGTATGTTTATCACCACAGCGATAACACAATCGACTGCTTAATTTCGGCTGCACTGCATTAATATCCATAGGTTCATGATTAGGCATAATTGATGTTTCAGCTGGTCTCTCTGAAAAGTTTGCTAACGCAGTTCCATTGTTGTATTCGTTGTTGCTATTAACGCCACGAATCATACGAATATCCCTTCCTGCACTTTCCGAAGACAACATTGCATCAATAACATCCTCATAGTTTAAATTATCTCTCTTTAATAACTCATATTGTAATTTCTGGTCACTCATCCCGCAGACAAGTCTGTCTCTTAACATGCGTTCTAGGTTTGGAAAATTACACCCAAAACTTATTTTCCTGAGCTGAGCGATGTATTCAGAAGCTGTTTCATTGTGTTTCTGATCGCGTTTATAGAATTTATATGACACAGAAATCTCGTTCGGTTTTGGACTGTAATGTTTGGTTAAAATATTTTCAATGTCACTAAAAGTCACTTCATGTGATTTTCGAGGTGTTATTAATGCCAAAAGGGTCTCAAACACTTGTGCACCACATGTTGTAAAGAAATTTGCACGCTTAGCATTGTCCGAAACAATACCATTTGCTTCAAAACAGTACTTAAGTCTGTCAATGTAACTGTCCCAAATGTCCACTTGTGGATTGAACTCTTGAAATTTCACTGCTTTTACTTCCATTTCTTTCCCATTATTACCCAACGTTGCGCTAGCGCAACATTTCAAATGTGATTTTTTTTTGTTGTTTTAAAATAAGTAATTATTTCTATGAAATGTAAGCCAGTCTCGAGAATTAGAACTAAAAAATTGATTCAAATTTTTTTCAATGTTTTTTTAAATACAAATACATATTAGTTTTATTTTTTAAAAACTGCTAATTGAGTTATCTCAAGATCGACAGATTCATCCAATCATAAAAAATATAAATTCAAATAAAGCTTTACTTTTTACTCTGTATAAAGCTCAAGCAATATCTTATTTATGATATAAACCCTTTTGCTGGACAAAACTAGTCACACTTGTTGTTTATCTTAGACTTTCCGGAAATGTTGCGTATGTGCAACGTTGGGAGAAATAATACATAGTTAGTTGTTATTGTTACATTTGTTGTGGATCTATTGTCCGTTATTGAAGACCCAAGCAAACATCGCATTTTTTTTGATAATATCTTTTCTTCACATAAATTGTTTTGTGTTCTGAAAGAGAAAGGTTATTTTGCCACTGGTACTATTAGAGAAAATAGAACAATGAATAAAACCTTGATAAATACGAAAAAACTTCAGAAAAAAAGAGAGGATCATTTGATTATAGCTTTGACCAAAAACATGAAGTACTGTTGGTTCGATGGAATGACAATTCTGTGGTGACTGTGGCTACTAACAACGCAAAAATTTAACCATTGATTACAGCAAAACGTTATGATGGAAAAATAAAAAAGATGGTGAATGTGCCACAGCCCCAGGTTATAGCAGATTATAATAAAAATATGGGAGGTGTAGATCTCCATGATAATGGAATAGCCAATTATAGGATTCGAGTAAGAGGGAAAAAGTGGTGGTGGCCACTGTTCATCAATTTGATAGACAGTGTATTAGTAAACTCGTGGAAAATTTACATTATGGCGAATGAGCGATCTTTGAATCAATTGGAATTCAAATCTTACGTTGCTGTAAGTTTGATGAAAACCGAAGAAGCCCAACTTGCAGATAATTCGCATTTTTTGGGTAATTCAAATATAAATTTAGGAAGACAATCCAAAAACGCGTTACCTTCCAATATTTGCTTCGATAATATTGGTCACGTAATAGAAAAGCACGAAAGTAAATGTCCAAGAAGATGTCGACAGTGTAAAAGTACAACAATTTATATATTGTGTAAAAAATGTCAAGTACATCTTCATGCTGATTGTTTTAAAATATTTCACTCACGCTAATACTCTAGCGTTGTTAGACTTGCTTGTAAAATTGAAGTTCAGTAATCCCAACGTTCCTTAGACGCAACATTTTGCGGAATGTAAAATAATTAATCAATATTTTTTTTTACTATAATTTGCTCTTTTTGGATGTATTTATAAACGTAATAAACAATTAAACCAATAAAGATGTGTTTATTTTTACCCTTGGGAATTAATGGGTTAAACACTTTTATACTACGTCGCCACTATTATGTTTAAGAAAACACATTATAAAGGCCAACACATTTATTCAGCTAGGGAGCTAAATGACAAGTGAAGTTATTTTACACTACCCACTTGAGTTGTACTTTTTAAACAAAAAGCGTCAAACAAGTTAGACAATCTGTCAATACACAATAATTATTTTAATAGCACAGATGCGAGAGTTATTACACTGCAACACAGACACTTGTTGAAAAATACTTTTTCTCCACAAAATAGCGACGCCACCATATGGCCTACCGTGTATTATGCCTGCTGACGTATCCATCGCCGAACTTTCAGTATATCCAAAGTTACTATCAATGCTGCATAAAAATAGTATTTCGTCTGGTAATAAACATGTTTCCTGCAAGGCTATTAGATCACACGAACGAACGACATAAATTATATTTGTTTAAGTCGTACTATTATTTATCTTGGTTGTGAGTGCAATAGGGCTGTCATCTTAAATCTAAAATACTTGTTTTTAATTACTTTTTTTAATTTTGTGCAAACATAGCTTTTTATTTGGTTATACTACCCTTATTTAGTCTGTATAAACGACTGGATTATTATGGTTATTATAATGTTAATTAATGGTGTACCGGGATGGTACATAGGGAAATAAGCTTACGATGCGTGATGGAGACAAATGGTGAAATGTACTCACATTTGCCGCGCTGAGGATCCGCCTGATGAGGAGTTGCCAGTCCAGGACACGATAAAACAGTAGGTAGTTGCTCTGCCTATGCCTTTTGCCTGTTATACACGTTATTGGAATGCCACAGTAATAATTCTATGGCGACCGCGTGCGCGCCGGTTGATTCGGTATTTCGTTCGTTTTCACAGCGTTGTTGTTGCGCTCGCAGCCCGCGGTGGTGTTAGCGCGTCAACCGCGTGAGGGCGCTAGGTCCGCGTCACGTGGTTAGCGCGTCGAGTGCGCAATACCACGATGGCATTGGCGGATTGGCTCGTTGGCAGCAATGTGCGCGAATTTGAATTCTCCGCCATTTCACACATATGCCAACATCACGCATACAATGAGAATTTCATATTTAAATGAAAACGGTTACGAAACATTCCGCCCACCAAAATACAATCATGTATTTTCGAAATTTTAAACAAATTAACTTAATTGAACTAAGAAGGCATATGATTTACAAATCTTAGGAACTAAAAATATTATAAAATGATAAATTAAAGTAATCTGGTTGGTTAGTTAGCGGACAAAGCTTGCCTGAAAGTCTCGTAAGACGAGAGCCTTCAGCCGTACGTTTCGTTGCGAAAGAAGGTACTGCGTTGTATTCACGCCGCCGTGACAGTTTTCACGATGGACAGCTTCGATAATAAGGAAAGTCAATCGGGATTTGCGTGGAAGAAGAGTAGGACGCTTATATTCAAACTCAAGACCGAATCGGGAAAGACGACCGCCCACCCTGAGAATTCCCTGAGAATCGAGAAACGGATTTAACTTACGCATTTGTTTCGATAATAATTGACCTTCCCGGAGCTGACGAATTTCGTTTTCGAAAGAAGCTAGTTGATTGTGCTTAACGACAATCAACAAAGCAGCATGAAGCTCTACGTTATTTAAAAAATAATTAGAGCAACGATTACGTTTAATTCAAATTCAAATTCAAATTCAAATTCATTTATTTGCAGAATACAGGTTACATAAATTGGTACAGATGTTCCGTGGGTAGAAAGTTTCACTGTATTCAACCCTGACTGGGCATGCAAATTACAAATATGTCGATCAAGTAAAGTATTGTATTAAAAAAATATATATTCCATTATTTTACATGTTTGTCACTTGTGGCCTAAATGTGGGCCTAAATTATACATAACAATAATATCAAAAATACAAACAATCAGGATGAGTCACGGTCAAGCAAATGTCACAAATAATAGATTATTAAAATTTCATTACTAAATAAAATAACTAAATCAAATTATTATAATATAGATTGTGTATTATTTGGGACTTACTGTTTATAACATTTTATCATCAAAAAATTCATTTAATGAATAATATGCTTTATCTATTAAAAGGGTTCTTAAACTACATTTAAACTTATGAGCTGAGCTAAACTCTTTAATATTTGCTGGTAATTTATTGTAAATTTGTATACCTGTACTAAATATACTGTCCTTATATAATTTTGTTCTAGTTTTCAGAGTTGAAAGCTGCGTATTGTATCTAGTGCTTTTTAGTGTTTTATATTGTTTAATTTCACTTCGAACTAAAAGAGCTGCTTCATAAATATAAATCGAGGGAAGTGTTAATATTTTCAGAGTACGAAAATATTCTTTACAAGAATCAGTCTGGCAGAGGGCACACATAGCTCTAATACATTTCTTCTGGGCTTTGAATGCAGAGTTTTTATTGGGAGAGTTAGCCCAACATAATACACCATATCGCAACGTGGACCCCACATAAGCATGATAAGCTGTCAACACAGTAATGTGGTTAGCTACCTTTCTAAGCATGTATAATGCGTATGAGCATTGATTGAGCTTAGTACATATATGCTGAACGTGTGTTCTCCATGACAAGTTTGAGTCTATATAAATGCCTAAGAATTTGGTAGTTTATGACGTATAAAACTGATGAATCTTAGCCACCAACATGTTATGATACGTTGAATATTGCGAATGGAAGAATAAAGATCGCGGAGAATATCTATAAATGAATTCTTCGAGTCAGACTGAAGAAGACCCTCACCAGGATCTATATTAAATTGTGGCCAATCGTCAGGAGGTAAGCGAAACCCAACGGGACCCGCCCACCATAATCGATTCCTGATAAGATCGAATGGTAGCTGACCACGAGAAGCGACATCTGCAGGATTGTCTTCAGAAGCAATATGGCGCCACTGGACACCAGGAATTATATCGTGAATGTGACTAACGCGGTTAGCGACGAAAGTTTTCCAGCGAGAAGAATGAGAACGCAACCACGCTAGAACAACGGTAAAATCAGAACAATGTATAACGCGTATAAATGGAAACCATTGCGCAAAAGCATTCATGTTAAACTTCGACAAATCAGCAAGAAGGAGTGCAGCGCAGAGCTGCAAGCGAGGCAAGGAAACGGATTTCGTTGGCGCCACTCGCGCCTTTGAACAAACAAAAAACGGTTGTTTGATGGTACGACATGTCAGAAACGGAGCAGAAAACACCTCGTGTGTTGCGGTATTAAGACGATATTTTTGCACAGGTTGGTCAGTATTAAACCGCCAGAGAATACGCTGAAAATCATGATCAGAATCTTGAATTACAATTTGACGATACATTTGCTTCATGTCCGCAGTAAAGACAACGGCATGAACGCAGAAATTTAAAAGAATTTCAACGATGTTGGTTTGTAGTTTAGGACCTACGAGCAAAACGTCGTTTAAAGAAAGTCCTCTAGCATCTTTTGCAGAGGCATTGAATACGACACGAAGAGGTGTGGTGGTGCGAAGAACAAAATGATGAGGAATAAAGTATTTTCCGGTTGTCAACGCTTCGGACGGTACAAGACTCATGTGGCCATGATCGAGATATTCCTTCATGAATTCGCAATATTTAGCATACAACTGCTTATTTTTAAGAAGACGTATTTTAATGGAATGAAAACCCCGCAAGGCGATATCACGAGATCCAGGAAATACAGTCTTCTGTTCATCGTGCTTGAACGGCAAAGACACAACGTATCTACTGGTAGTATCTATTGTATGAGAATTTTCAAAAATCTCTTCGCATCTCTTGTCTTCCAAAGTAAGAGGCTTTGAATGGGCAACGCTTAAATCTTCAAGCTGCCACAATCGCTTAAGATCATCGTGAAGTTCTGGTTCATTGAAAGCAAAAAATGTATGAAACTTCGGCTCTGTATATCCGACGTTTCCGACAAGCAGCCAACCAAACAGCGAGTTCAATGCAGACGGTTGGTTGGAATCACCTTTGATTGTTCCTGGCAAAAGAAGCGAAGCGAAGGACTCCGCACCGATAAGAAGATCTACAGGACCAGGTATGTGACAATTTGGGTCAGCTAACTGCAACGATTGAATATGTTGCCACGAAGATTTATTAAGCCGAATAGAAGGCATCATCCCACAAATGCTCGGCAAGGTTAAAGCTTTGATAGCGAAAAGAAACTGGTCGTTATGCCCGACATCAAGACGGACTATACCTGACACGGGAGCCGAAGAATGACCCAATCCACTAACCTTATGGGTTGTGGAAGTACTAGTGAAACCCAGTCGCTTCACAGCGTTCTCTGTAATAAAATGACTCTGACTACCGGAATCAATTAAAGCTCTAAACGATTGGAAAGTACCTGACGAATCACGAATTTGAACAATAGCGGTTGATAATAGCACGAAGGAATGTTCACGGATAGTGGTCAACACTCGAACCTGATCAGCAGGCTTATCGATACTCGGAGAAACAGCTAAGGACGCAGTAACCGGTACTTCTTGATGCAGAAGAGTATGATGTCGTTGATGACATTTGTTACATCTGAACAAAGATCTACAATCTTTGACGCTATGAGAGGCCCTTAAGCAATTAAAACACCAA
The DNA here is from genome assembly GCA_949752805.1 of Deilephila elpenor. Lineage (NCBI taxonomy): Eukaryota > Metazoa > Arthropoda > Insecta > Lepidoptera > Sphingidae > Deilephila > Deilephila elpenor. The sequence continues at coordinate 15,942,222 of OX457095.1, forward strand.
CGATGAGTTCGGACATACTCATTGCGTTCGGTGACCGAAAGTTTAGCGAATTTATCACATTTATTTATCGAATGACTAAATTGACAAAATGAACACTTGACAATAATCGTTGCAGGCGTAGGTGAAGAAGGAGAAATAGACTTCTTTTCAGAAGTTGACCTCTCCGCAATATTCGAAAGAAACACAGAAGTCTTCTTTTGAAACTTTGAATTGTTCGACGACACGACTTTGTGCGATTTAAACTTGTCCGAAGATTTTACTACGATAGGATGACCTTGATCATTTATTGAAAAATGATTATCACGAATTAATGCGTCAGCTTTATTGTAAAGAAAAGATTTTAAATCTTGAAATTGCGGCAACTCAGTTGACTCTTGCCTTTGTTCAAAAGAACGCCGGGTTTGAGTGTCCAACTTCGACAAAACTAAATAACACAAAACGAAATCCCACTCGTGAGTAGGAAGGTCGAGACTTGATAATACGTTTAAATTTTCATTTATTAAATCTAAATTTCGGCGGAACTCGATAGGTGAAAGAGAATTCAAATTCACATTTAATATTTCTTTCCAACACGTAAATGCTAAATCTCGTTTATCACGGTATCTGGCCACTAACGCTTCATACGCGCCGCGATAATATTTACCTTGAATCGGGTAAGATCGAATCACGCCTAGGGCGTCGCCACTGAGGCAGGTTTCAAGGTATTGCATACGTTTTGTATCTGAAAGTGATTCATTATAATGAATTAAAGAATTAAACAAATCAAAGAACTTAGGCCACTCCTTGATTTCACCAGAAAACGATGGTAAGTTAATTTTAGGTAACTTTATATCAGACCCTGACGAATGAATTTCACCTTTATCACAATGATGTACGTTAGAAATAGGAAATAAATTTCGATCGATTGCCAAAATTTTAAAATGAATGTCGTCAAACTCGGTACGAATATCAACGATAACGCCCAAAATCTCCGAATGAACGCTCTCAAAGCTTTCGATTAATTTTGGGAAAGAGGAGAATTGAACACTAAATAAATTCAAACACGATTTATCTTCCTCTGCCAATTCAGCAACTTCTAGAAGTTTCTTTAAACGGTTGAGTGCCAAGGTACGCTTGCGCCGTAGTGCAGGCAACGCTTGAACACTCGGACGATCTACACTCGTCAACTTTGTTGAACGCATCTTTGGTTTAGCAACACGAACTGAACGATACGACATCATAAATTATTACCCAAACGAATAAAACTCAAAATAAAAATTATATAAAAATATTGTATAGTCAGTGCTTACCCTAACACGGATAGAAGTACTGTACGCGAGAGTAAATGACGAAAAGTGCAGCACACGAATTAGAGAATAGGGACAGCAAATGACTAACGAATAATGAAATGTAACAAGTACTAAGTACTTATTATTCACAACGAAACGAAACGAAACGAAATTTCCTACAAAACTTATATAGGAAAGCAAAAGTGCATCACTACTTTATGTAAAGAAATAACGGTTATATGTATATTATTATGGCACTTACGCGAATGCACAATAATAATAAGACTGGCCGAACGGCGTATATAATCGACTACGAGAACTGTGTGCATATGCCGCCTTTTTGAATGTACTTACTCGATGTTTTAATTTATAGACGTCGCTAGAATAAAAACGAATGAACGACACCTACTTATATTAAAACTTACACGGATTGGAATCTACGTATATGCTAACCTATGTGTATTTAATACGAAATGAATATGTTTGAGAATCGAAACGTGACGATACATCAACGAATTGGAAACAGGATAGATGTAACGCAAGTAACGAGGCGAAAAAATAACAATATTCAAATGTATATAATACACTAGCTATTAATACGAGAACGATTGTTACGTTTATATGTTTAAGTACATAAGTGGCAAGTGCACATCGACGCTAAGGATTAATAAAAGACAAAATGGCTGACATTTGAACAACTCGATTAAACTAATTATGAATTGTTTGCATTAAATGAAAAATTGAACCACAATTAAATGTAATACTGAAATAACTATGCACGTAAATAATTACCTATCACTATTCACGTAAATAAATGAATCGGTAATAGTTTATTTATGACGAAGTAATCACGCCACCATAACGACGTATTAATTTAATTAGGTCGGGTTATAAATTTTATGTATTTTGACGACTTTTAACAGTTTTTTATAAGAAAATAGCTTGAAAATATAATAAATTGTAGTGTTATATGCAAACAATCATATGCCTTCCTGGAACGACCGATTTAAATATTAAGTTTTTAAATTTTAACAAATTCGTAATGGCGGGGATCGTAATGCTTCGAACCAAGTTTATTGCAAATAACTCGGAATCTATGTTCGAAATAGCGAATTTACTCGCTAATCCTGGTCACGGCACCAAAATATGTACCGAGATGGTACATAGGGAAATAAGCTTACGATGCGTGATGGAGACAAATGGTGAAATGTACTCACATTTGCCGCGCTGAGGATCCGCCTGATGAGGAGTTGCCAGTCCAGGACACGATAAAACAGTAGGTAGTTGCTCTGCCTATGCCTTTTGCCTGTTATACACGTTATTGGAATGCCACAGTAATAATTCTATGGCGACCGCGTGCGCGCCGGTTGATTCGGTATTTCGTTCGTTTTCACAGCGTTGTTGTTGCGCTCGCAGCCCGCGGTGGTGTTAGCGCGTCAACCGCGTGAGGGCGCTAGGTCCGCGTCACGTGGTTAGCGCGTCGAGTGCGCAATACCACGATGGCATTGGCGGATTGGCTCGTTGGCAGCAATGTGCGCGAATTTGAATTCTCCGCCATTTCACACATATGCCAACATCACGCATACAATGAGAATTTCATATTTAAATGAAAACGGTTACGAAACAAATGGAAATTATATTCACATAGTCTACGTATTAATATATTTTATATTTTCTGAAATGCAGTTATGATTTACATGTGTATCTTTAAATGCCACGTAAAAATATTATAAAATTTGGTCTTTTTAATGCCGGATCACTCTCCACAAAACATGACGAATTCGTTATTGCCATGAACCATCACTTAGTTGATGTCATGGCAATCAATGAGACCTGGCTTCGTAGGGGAGAGGAGGGCAGAGCGCCAGTGATTCCCGGTTTCCGACTGCGTCACACTCCGCGCCCAGAGAATATTCGTAGAGGAAGAGGGGGAGGTCTTGCATTCTACATTAAATCGGGAATCAAAATCCGAGAACATGCTCACCCTCACCACTCGCAGGTGGAACAAATGTGGATATCCCTCATGGCCAAGTCTAAAAAAATGCTGATAGGCACTGCACATAGGTCTCCGTGGCTGGACCTGGACGTTTTTTTGGACTCTATAACTGACAGCCTTTGCGCGCTAGCACCTTATGAAAAAGTTATGTTGTTGGGCGATTTTAATGTTAATTTACTTGATGTAAATAATTCTAGAACCATTAGATTTAAGCAATTTTTAAAACTTTTTAACTTAGAACAAATTGTAAATACACCCACGCATTTCGTAGGTGATAGTACCACATTAATTGATGTGATTTGTACAGACACGCGGTCCCGAGGAGTCTTTGTGGACCACATTTTGGAACTCGGCAATCATTCTTTCATCACGTGCGAATCTGTTTTTAAAACTGAGAAAATCATGCGCAATGTTGTATCGTTTCGCCCTTTCAAGAACATCTCGGTAGACAAAGGAGATCGGTCGATTTGGTCCAACTGTGGACAAGAAATTCATTACTACCAAAAAATTTGGCGTATTTTTTTAGATTTATTTCTCTATTTACTATTATCCTACACCATTGGAATTAGATTTACAAAAAAATGAGGATATCATGAAATATTTCTACCATTGTTGTATTTGTCAGCAACATTAATAGAGTTGACATTTGTCACGAGACTATTATCTGTCAAATTGCATTGTTTATTTCGTCGTGTACTAATGTGTATTTAAAATTGAATTAATTTGAAAATCATATAATTTCGTTTTGTGGCTGGGTGTTGTGTTTATTCTCTACGGCGTCCCTTGCAGTCAATTGCTTACCTCGATTCAACAGTACTATAGCATATAAATAAGTTAAAATGTTTATAATCGTCATGAAAGCAAAAACTACGGGAAATCATTGATGCGCGACTGAAGCCAACAACTACGAGACACCGATCGTAAAGGCGCAAAGGCTTACATGATCTGTAATGTCTGAATGGATTCATCCTCAATCATTGTTTTATTTTTTCATTATTGTGTACGGTAGCTTCAGATATTTTTTTAACTAGCGCATGACAAAGTGACTAACTACATACAATAAACCTGATATCAAAATAATATACTTTTAAATATTCAAATGTGTTTTTCTTTCTTCCTTGATAAGCTTACGTACTTTAATAATGTATATTCATACTCATCCCAAACTTAAAATATAAGCCAACTATGACATTACGTATTCAGATAGCAGAAAATGGTAGATTTTGTAAAACTTTAAGAGGATAAATCTTAAAAACCCCGTATCCTAGCTCAAGAAGACTATGTTATATTTGAAGGATAAAAAAATCCTTATTATTTAATTCTATGTCTCATTTGTCTCCACCATGTTTCCACTACTAGGCCCAATATTCATAGGAAAACGACCGATCTCCTTTAAGCAAGATGTAGATGCTATGCCGTGGAGTTCAATCTGCGAGCTCAGAGACGTTAATCATATGGTACGATATTTTAAATTATATGTAACACGACTGTTTGACGCACACGCTCCATTGAAAACGAGATACTTTAAGACCCCACCAACGCCTTGGATAACTGACAATATAAAACTATTATTCAAACTTAGAAATGACGCTCGTAATCGCTATCGCCACTCTAAGCTTGAGACTCATAAACAATATTATTTAGACCTCAAACACCTGGCTACGGTTAGCTTATTTAATGAAAAAAGGCGTATTTTGATAAGTATATCACCTGTACCTGTACCTCACCGCAACCTCCACCACCAAATGCTGGTGAACATCTTTTCTTGGAGGTGGAATTCTCCGTTAAGAAGCTCTTACTCGGTGTTTACTATTGTCCCTCGCTTCGCATTGATTTCTTTTCTTCTCTTGAAACTATTCTCGAAAACTTAGTTCCTTCGTACAGTCAAACCATAATCATGGGTGATTTTAACACCTGTCTCCTCAAGAATGACCGTCGTTCTTCCTCCCTCACGAATTCTATCCAATCCTGTAACCTTTCTATCCTTCCACTTTCTGCTACCCATCATTCTCCTAACTGCACTCCTTCTCTCTTAGACCTTATCTTTGTTTCCTCTCCAAGCCTTGTTGCAAAACATGGTCAATGTTCTGCTGACGCTTTTTCAAATCACGACCTCTTATTCCTATCTTATCGTGTTCGTCCTCCTAAGTCCTCACCTAAAGTTCTATTGCAGCGTAATTTTGGGGGTATGAATCTTGTCAATCTTCGCAGGGATGCCGGCGACATTAACTGGAGTACGCTCTTTCAGTCGGTCTGTGTTGATGCCAAGGTTGATATCTTCACTAGGACATTAGGTAAACTCTATGACAAGCATGCACCTGTTCGGTCAATTAAACTCAAACATCTACCGTCGCCATGGCTCACTGCCGAAATCAAGGAGCTGCTGTGTAAAAAAGCGTCAGCCAAGGCCAAGTATAAACGCCGTCCCAATGAGTCGAACTGGCTGAAGTACGTAGCCATTCGGAATCACTGTAGTAAGGTGTGTAGGAATGCACAACGCCGACATATCCATAGTTCAGTTGAAAACGGAGATCCAGCTAAAATCTGGAAATTTCTCAAGACACTAGGAGTGGGTAAACCTACACAAGACTCAATTCCGAAATCTATTGATTTAAATTCTCTAAATAAGCACTTCTCTTGTCCATCCCTTTTTGACATGGTAATTAAAGATAATACTATCAAGCATCTTTCTACCATTAAGACTCCTGAATGTTCTACTTTCGTTCTTAAACAATTTGCCACATGTGATGTTAGGAAAACCATTACGTATATTTCATCAAATGCCATGGGAAGTGACTGTGTCAGCCGTAATATGATTATTCCTATCCTTGACGAAATCCTTCCTGTCATCTGTCACATCCTGAACCATTCCATCTCCTCAGGGATATTTCCTAAAGCGTGGAAAGAAGCCCATATAATCCCCATTCCTAAAAAACCTAAGGCCTCAGTGCTATCTGAATTTCGTCCTATTTCTATTTTACCTTTTCTTTCAAAAGTCCTCGAACGTCTGATCCATACCCAACTTAATGATTTCCTTTCAAGTAACAACCTCCTAAATCCTCTCCAGTCTGGATTTCGTCCTGGCCATAGTACCACCACAACCCTGACTCATATTACGGATGGCATCAGATCGGGCATGGAGCAAGGTCAGCTGACAGTCTTAGCATTGCTAGATTTCAGCAATGCCTTCAACACTGTAGATTTTGATGTGTTGATTAGTGTACTAGGTTCTCTTAACATATCTCCATTGGCAATTGATTGGTTTCGTAGTTACCTGTTTGGACGCCGGCAGCGCATCTGTGTCGAGAATAGTTTTTCCTCCTGGTGCTCCATATCTGCTGGCGTTCCACAGGGCGGCGTGTTATCTCCTTTACTTTTTGCAGTTTTTATAAATTCCATAACCAATCATCTTTCTTCCTCCTACCACCTCTACGCAGATGATCTCCAAATTTACTCCCAGGCGCCCTTGGATAAGATGGCTGACGCTATTGCAATTATAAACTCCGATATTCAACAGATTTGTGACTGGAACAAGACTTATGGATTGATGGTTAATCCATCTAAAACCCAAATCATCGTAGTCGGCAGCCCCAAGATGATTTCTAAAATAAATTGGGATATACTACCACCTGTCACCTGTTATGGCACCATTATCCCATATAGTGAAACTGTAAAGAATTTAGGCCTAGTTCTTGATAGATCACTCACTTGGGGTCCGCAGCTTCGTGAGCTTAGTCGGAAGCTGTTTGCCTCGGCAAGGTCCCTGCGAAGGTTGAGCAATCTTCTACCCATCACAACGAAGATTTCACTTGCACAAACTCTCCTTCTCCCCATCCTTGATTATGCCGATGTCAGCTATCTAGATCTCACCGAGGACCAACTTAATAAGCTTGAGCGTCTCCAAAACTTCTGTATCAGATTCATATTTGGTCTCCGCAAATATGACCATGTTTCTGAATTTCGTGCTAAGCTCAAGTGGTTACCTATCCGGTTTCGACGGAATACTCATATTCTCTCACTTCTGTACAATATTTTGTATAATCCTCTCACGCCATCTTATCTTAAAGATCGATTCATCTTTCTCCATGACTCACATTCGAGATCTTTGAGGTCGTCGGAGAACCTGAAATTGAGAATGCCTATGCACTCCACAGTATTCATGGACAAATCATTTACTGTTCAAGCTGTCCGACTGTGGAACTCACTTCCAGTTGAGGTAAGACAGGCACGAACACTGTCATCATTTAAAAAAATGATCAAAATCTATTTCCTCTCTCAACAAGATTGTCGCTGAGTACTATTTTCGTCCTTCAAATCCTTTGATGAATGTTAGGATAAGTATTTAATATGTTTACGTATATGTATGTATTATATGTTTGTATGTATGTATGTGTGCCTTTTTTTTTAAGTATGTGTATATTCATATATTTTTACATGTGTTTATGTTTATATTTATATATTTAGAGTAATACATTGTTGATGATTATTATTTATTTTACGCTTTAGACTGCCCTTTCTTTCTCCTATTTATACAGGGTGTACAAGAGAATGGCGCACCTGCTAATATACATTTTAGTAAATCGTGATTACGTCTAGATTATGATGCATTTTCGTAGCGTTCTCTGATAATAACAAAGATGCCGAGAAATCAAGAATTACCATGACACATGCTTCCCCTTAACATATTACGCCAAAGTGATTGAACCTAACAACTGAACGGGTCGCTCCACAACAGATAAGTAGGAATACTTCTCCATAATAGGTGATTAAAACTACATGATTGCCACGCCACTTAGTGTACATAGTTAGGCAATAAGAATTTAGCATTGAACGAACCGTAGAATATAGTATCTAGAGAACATGGGCAGAAGACCTACCATAATTCAAGCGTACTGCTTAAGTGCCGCTAATGATCACAAAATAAATAATAACTAACCCTATAATTTAAGCCATAAATAGGTACCTTAGGTAAGGAGGTAAGAGCTGGACCTGCCAAAATCCAGCACGAAAGCACTGCCACAATTTGATAACATACAACACTTTTACGTTTATAATTCACTTCATTAGACACGTAAAATGTACTATGTGTACATAGAGCCGTCGCTCGGTCTTCCGATGCAACGTGTTTGATTCAACTTCGCGTAATAATGCACAACTTACTAAAGTATTCTACCGTTTTAGCCACGAACCCATGATCATTGCAATGCCCGAAATACACTTAGATATTAAACTAACACTTCACAATAAATACCAGGGGATATTCCGTACCTACGTCAAAATTGATAAAATTCAATTAAAGTAACTGGAAACGAGTTAATATTACAAAATATGTACACGACAAATACATGTATACCCGAACGTAGTCCGAATTCAACTAATAGAAGATAAATATTTTTTTCGAAAAACGAAAGATAAAGGCTTGTTCACATTAGACACCTTTACACCTATTTCAGTTCATAATATTTTTTTTTTCCAAAATTGATACACGTTTTTACTGTTATCACTAATTTAATATCATAATATGCTATTTCTTAAGTAAACACTATTTATTCGGCTACAAAGATTTTTAAATTTCGCTTGTAGTATGAGATTTTAGTACATTTTTATCACTTTAAAGCATCATCATTATTAATATTAATTAAATCATAAGCAAAGGCAGTCTTGTAACTGAATGGATCAAATTATGTAACTATTTTAACACATTTAAATAAGATTAATATCTCTAAGGGGAGAGTAACGATCATTTTATAAATCCATTATGATCTTCCGTTTTTACGTAACTCTAATTATCCAAGTACCTAACCAAATTAAGTTGTACTAAGTGTGAAGTGTGAACACACCCTAACGTGGCGGTCATCCTTTGAGTAACGCACACAAAACACCGCCAATGGTATTAGTGTCACTCACACTCGGAAGCGGCGAGCTCAAAGGAAGAATAATCGGGCCGCGCTAGTTCCGACAAAGTTTCGACGAGTACACAGTGACCTTCGGCTTCCTTTGAGAAATGGGCCGAATTCTGCAATCATTTTAATATCTTATTTTTTATTTATCAGTGTAATTGCGTATAAAGAAATTTTAATGTATATTAATTACTTAGATAATTTAAATGTTATGTATTACTAAAACGTTTGTAATTAATAAATTTGCATGGTACAACATGGTTTAACCGAGGACCAGGGTGATTTATTGGTATCTTAGAGTTTAGATTTGTGACACCTTAAGGAAAATAATGACAAAACACTCGATCCATGCTCGATGCAACTATACCTACCTAGTTTATTATGTTGTGAATTTGTTGACACTATAAATCTAAGTACGCCCCTGTTTAACGGTTTTATTTCTTTGAAATGAAACAAAAAATACATTTTTGTAAAATTGGACAAGGATAAAGTATACAGCTGAGAGTTAATGACCTAGCCTATTTGTAGAATATGTTAAGGCGAAGTCTATGAATTTTTTGTTGCTGAAAAAAAATGTTTTCGTGGTATATTTCGTTAACCATTTAATTAACAACGAAACGAAAAAATACGTATATGTTAAAATCTTGTTCTTTACCCATTTCAATTATTTTTTTGCGAAAATGTGGTGATTATACTCAAAACTTTAAACGGTCATAACTCCAAAACGGATAAGTATTTTCCAAATATTATTCTTTTATTATCATATTAATATTATGCCCTTGCACCCAACTTAGCTACTGCGCCATTCTCTTGTGCACCCTGTATATCCATCCCATGGTTGCCTGTAAGAAATTACCTAGTGTGATAAAGCCGCCACTTGTACTATTATTTGTATTGTATAAGTTTGCATTTGTATATCTCTATGTAGTGCAAAAAAGTATTAAATAATAATAATAATAATAATAAGCCCCCTAAAATCCAACCACACGTCCTGATCGAACATCTGATCACGTAGGGGGCGGGCAACACAATGTTTTACTGATGTGGCCAACGTGGCAATGGTAACCCATTTAACATGGAGACCCGTTTTAAAAAGAAACTGAGAGGGCCGCTTCCCGGGGGCGATTGCCGGGGCACACCTGGAGCTGACGCTGGGTGTTTCAGCATGCGAACCGTCAGCGGTGAGGAGTTGAGTAGGCGGGCTCCCACCGGGTCACCCGAAGATACGACAGCCAACGTACATGACAGACTGACTGACAATAGATCAGAAAGCCCAATATCATCGATAATAGAACCATATAGCCCAAGTACCAAATCTTATGCACCTAGTGCAACTGATGAAGAATCTCGAGGCCCCACTCCCCCCCCCCAACCTCAGTTTTAAGTGCTACGCGGGAGGTTAATGCCTTTTTACCCGCGTCCACTAAAGCTGGAAAAGCAAGAGTACGCATGAAATGGACAGTAGATGTGAACATTTTTATCATGCGTACTTACTATCTCATCACCAAATTAGAGACAGATATGACAACGTACAGAAAAACTTTGCATGAACTTTTCCTTCAACAATATCCGGGTATTAATGTTACTGAACAAAGAATCTCCGATCAAAGGCGTGCCATTATTAGAAATAAATTCCTTTCAGATGACATTTTGGAAAACATAAAAGAACAAATACGTTTTGAATTAGAACAAGCCTCCACCACACCTATTTCGCTAAACTTAATAGATAGGAATAACATACATACGCAAAAAATAGAGACCCAAACCAAGACCCAGTGTCACCGAACTTATATGCGGATCATTTAACTCTTTGTCATAATCAGGAAAACGACTGCGAAAATCTGACACAGACAGTTCGTGACATAATGACATTAGGTAACGCTGATATTTGCCCTGTGGTCCGGGGGTGCAAGAATTCCGCCACGGTATTCCCTGCCCGTCGTAAGAGGCGACCTAAAGGGGTCATCGGAGTCGCTGGGCACACTGCGGGGGCGGTGTGCCCACACGTATAACGACTCCGAGATGCAAGACAGAGCCTCGTCTCTGTCAAGGACGCCCACAACACCTTAAACGGGCGTCCAAAAAATAGGCGTAAGTGGGTGTCATCCGCGCCTCCTACACTGAAGGAACAGCGATGGTTTTGCGCGGGGCGGTAATGCGGACGTAAATCGGGGCGCTTTTCGCCCTGGGATGTCCGGTACCGCCCACAATGCGTGTGACGATTAACGAGGGGTTTTTAGTCAGTATGCTGGCGTAGATATTGTTAGGGACCCAGCTCGGTCACAACATCCGCATTGTTCCGAGCTGGAAGGCCAGTGACACTGACATACCCCTTTCGACCTCCCCCGGAGTACCGAAAGGGGAGCTTAATAGCTTTTCCTCTCGAAACAAAAAAAAAAAAAAAAAAAGGTAACGCTGATATACAAATAGTCGTAAATCCTGTTCCTGATGGTACGACGCAAAAAATGTATGATGATTTACAGACCATGTTTATAAAATATAGTGGCACAGACCCATCCTTAAGACTTCCACTCCCAAAACTAAGATACAATAAAAAACTGACACAGCTTTTAAATATATTTAACAATAATATACTTACACGATTTATATCTCCAGAAGCTACCTTAGTGGATATCCACACTATCGTATATTGTACTGCGATGGTTATTACTCAAGAGTTAGGATACAAATTACCAGACCACTCGCAGCAGCGATCGAAAAACACTAATAAAAAACCAGCATGGCAAATACGCCTTGGGAAAAATATTGCACAGTTGAGAGCCGACATAGGTAGAGTCACGCAATATATCCGCGGAAATAGATCCAAGAAGATTGTTAATCATGTACAAAATATATTTAGTAAAAATAAACTGCACACAAGACATGAAAATAGTAATATTTTACCAGAAGAATTCCTAGACACTTTAAAACAAAAATTGTCCCTTAAATCCCATAGATTAGTTAGATATAAAAAGGGTTTAAAGAGAAAACAACAAAACGCACTATTTACTACTAATGAAAAAATATTTTATAGACAAATAAACTCACAGAATAACACAGATCAAGGGAATGCAGAAATACCAACAATAGAAATTTTTGAAGATTTCTGGTCAAATATATGGGAGGAAACAGTTTTGCATAACGAAGAAGCACTATGGGTAAAGGAAGAAGAAGCAAAGTGGGATAAAATTGATGAAATGGAGTTTAATGAGATAACTGAAGATGACATTCTAAATGCAACTGCAAAACTACACAATTGGAAATCTGCCGGAATAGATAAAATCCATAATTTTTGGTTTAAAAAATTGCATATTTTACACAAGTTAATAGCAAAAATTTTTACAGAAATCATACTAGGTAAACAACTCATGCCACAATTTATTACTAAAGGTATTACATATATGATCCCTAAATCAAATAATTCCCAAGACCCATCCCAATATAGACCCATCACTTGCTTACCTACTATTTATAAAGTATTCACTTCAGCAATAACCCATAAAATTAACACACATTTAGAAATAAATAATATAATAGCAGAAGAACAAAAAGGCTGTAGACGAAACCACATGGGATGCAAGGAGCAGCTAATCATTGACTCTACTATTCACGGACAAATTAATTCACGAAAACGAAATCTCCATTGCACATACATAGATTATAAAAAGGCCTTTGATAGCATCCCACATTCCTGGCTACTCAAAGTTTTAAATATATATAAAATAAACCCCGCTTTAATTAAATTCCTGAAGGAAACTATGACAAAATGGAAGACGAATCTATATATAAAAAATAACACGAAATCAATAGTTAGTAGAGAAATAGCCATAAAAAAAGGAATATATCAAGGTGATTCTTTGAGTCCCTTATGGTTCTGTCTCGCTCTTAATCCGTTATCATCCCTGTTGAACAAGTGTCAAAAAGGTTTTCGATTTAAAAATTCCGATAACGATACCTTAATCTCACATTTGATTTACATGGACGATATTAAATTGTACGCTAATAACTCAGAAGACATGAAACTTTTAATAGATATTACCTCCAATTTTAGTAAGGATATTAATATGCAATTTGGCTTAGACAAATGTAAAACAATACATATTCAAAAAGGAATAATAGTATCGCAAAATTACCCTATATCAGATAATCAAATAATATCGTCCATGGAACCAAATGAGGTTTACAAATACCTAGGCTATCACCAGTCAAAAAAACTAGATCACGTCAAACTAAAACTAAAACTGTCCACTGAATATAAGAATCGAGTAGCAAAGATAAGCAAAAGCCAATTAACAGGAAAAAATCTTATAAAAGCGATAAACACCTATGCTATACCCATATTAACTTATTCATTTGGAGTCATAAAGTGGACTAAAACCGACATTAATAACCTCGAAAGAAAAACGCGGACCATACTCACTAAACATAATCACCTGCACCCAAAATCAGCAATAGAAAGGCTAACTATTAAACGAAAGGATGGCGGTAGAGGACTCACAGATCTCCAAACATTACTACAAAAACAGATACTTAGTTTAAAATCTTTTTTTTACTCTAAAGCTTCTACCAGTCGTATACATAAAACAATAGTAGAAAATGATATAAAATACACACCTCTAAATCTATCCGAGACCACTATGCTCCCACACACAAATAACAGACAGACCGACCATGACACAGAAAAGATTAACTGTTGGAAAGCCAAAGTGCTACATGGACGACATCCCTATGACTTAGAACAATCCCACATAGATGCAGAGGCTTCTAATAAATTTCTTGCGATAGGTAACCTGTTTCCCGAAACAGAAGGTTTTATTTTGGCTATTCAAGATCAAATAATTAACACCCGAAATTATAGGAAACACATTATTAAAGACCCAGCAGCTGCAGATGACAAATGTCGTAAGTGTCACCGATCTCCAGAAACCATCCAGCACATAACAGGAGCTTGCCCCACACTAACCCAAACAGATTATACACACAGACATAACCAAGTAGTAAACATTATCCACCAAAAATTAGCAATAAAATATAAACTGATAGCAGACGCATCCAAACCTGTCCCTTACTACAAATATACACCGAATCTCGTGCTAGAAAACAATAACTATAAAATGTACTATGATCGCGCTATACTCACAGATAGAACCATTCATTATAATAGACCGGACATAACCATAAAAGATAAAACAAAAAAAATTGCATATATCGTTGATATTGCTATTCCTAATACACATAACATTACGAAAACTATAACAGAAAAAGTCACTAAATATACAGATCTTAAAGACGAAATAGCCAGAATTTGGAGGATGGAGAAAGTTTATATAGTGCCCATAATACTTTCAACAACAGGTGTTATTCCTAAACATTTACATCATAGCATAAAGCTTTTAGATTTGCCCCCAAATATATATATCCCCATGCAAAAAGCAGCAATATTGAACACCTGTCGTACAGTAAGGAAGTTCTTGCAAAGTGATGACCAACTGCCCGATGTAAGTCATCAGTAGGTGATGGTTACTTGGCCTTGGCCCGTAACCATCATCTCAACACCAGCTTCATGCTGAGAGTAAAAACATTTAAAAATAATAATAATAATAATAATAATATATCAATGAAAATATACCTAATTCCAGGTCACTCTGGTTTAATCTAAAAAACACGTCCGTCCAGAGGACACGAATGACCATCATATTTTTGAAGAATTTAACGATCCCGAGAGTATAAATTCAGCGTTTCTAGATATACCAGGTGACCCTAATGTGACGTTTTCGCAATTAACATTCTATGAATTTAATCGTTACGATAAAAGAAGTTTTTCACTGAAACCGACTGACTCAAAAACAATTTTAAAAATTATAAATAATATAACTACCAACGCACACGGAATTGATGGGATTTCTAAAGAAATGCTGAACTTAACTCTGCCACAATCTTTGCCAGCTATTACTGAAATAATAAACTGTTCCATCACAAGTTAACAAGGCGTATCATCCCACAAGAACGCGACATCAGCACCGATAGCAGCAAACAATAACGCTGACTATGAAATACCTATCATTTTGTTGATCAATTTTATATTCATTTAATTTTAGTCTTGTACCAACCATTCGGGAATAAACGCTGTATTATTATTATAAATAAATTATTTCTTTTTAAAAACCTAATTCCCGATCGCCGTAACGTAACTGGCGCAGTCGGTAGGATCGCGACACTCTTCGGTACGAAAATTACGCGTTGTACGATAACGAGTGACGGTTCTCAAATTGTCCCCTCGCGATCCTGAAGAACCTACGACGTGCGATCGAGGATCATCGGTACACAAGGCTCGTCAGGAGATGCAGCTACTACTGGGGTGAGTACTTTCGCTACAGCCAAGTGTTCCTCCTCTATTTCCTGTCGTATTTTTATTTATCGTTTGTGTATATCTATGTGCTAGTATCGCGATAGACAATTCACATACAAAAACCCATAAACGTAAAATTTAATAGTATAGTAATTAACACGTGCGTTTGTCAGTTAGCTAGAATCGCGGCAGACACTCCACATATCATACGGCGCTTCAGTGACTCACCGCGCTATTAGGTATCGATTTACAAATTCCGCGGCTTAGGAATTTATTGTTATTATTTTATTGAGCTAAGTACGTAAAAGTAAAACCATAAATATGTCGATTAAAGATTGCGATGCCAGCTTCAAATTGATTGCGGATTTAATGCTAAAATTTGATGGAAATGCAAAGTTATTAAATTTTGTTATCAGAGAAGTTGAAAATATTTTGGGGCTATTAGCACCCGCTGACCGCGAACATCCTGCGTTGGTATGTTTAGTCAAAAGTAGACTCAGTAAAACCGCCATTGATGCTCTCGCGTATGAGGAAAGACTCGATACGTGGGAAGCGATTAAAGGAGCCCTGATAAGGCGACTCCGCGAGCCTCACAACGAGATTCAAGTGATGCAAAAACTCACTCGGACTCGTCGCGCTAAACAAGAAGACGCCAGAACCTTTGGGAAACGGCTGCGCGAATTACTAGACACCCTTTATTCAGTAGGCGAGCATAGTAATAAAAAATACTATGAAAAGATGGTAATAGAGCAATATATTAACCAACTTGACTTTCATGTGTCCCTAGGGGTTAGAATAGCTAAACCTGAGACACTAGACCTTGCTACAAACGCTAGGCAAGAGGAGACTAGGCTCGCGTACAATCGTCTTGGTTAACAATAATAATATGCCGTCGACGTCACAGGCTAGGAATAAGGAATTGCCTAGGCAGAACCTTATCGTCAACCCCTACGATAACCATAATAATATAAATCATATGCCGCAACTAAATATGGTCCCCCGCCCACTGCAACCGTCGTATAATGTAGGTCCTCAACTTAACAGTTTTACTCCGGATCAACGACAAGCATGGGCGCAACCATCACTACCCTGGAAGAACCGCCCAGCATCAGGTAATTATAGAACAGCTGGTTCAGGCAACACCAGAAATACCAATTTTAAAAATCAACCGACTATACCGAGGCCACAGGTAAATCCCCCACAGATAGTATCCGACGTCACCATGAGATCCGTAGACAAACCACCGAAACCGCAGTTCGCAGCCGAACAATTGTTTTATACGCCACGTCATTTCCCGCCTCATTACTCCGAAGACGGTGAGTACTATAATAATATTCCACATACCGAAAACGACTTCGAAATTGATGAAGGCAACAGTAAACGAGGATTTTACCTTGGAGGAGAATCAAGACGACCGGAGCTGATAGAAATAAATTTACACGATAAAGACCATCTTCCCTACATCGAGCTTCCAGAATACAAAGGTAAATTTTTGATTGACACACGAGCAAGCCACTCCGCCATTTCGCCGGATGTCATTCAGGGAAGTAGTTTTGAACGTGACATAGTTTACGAACGCTTCCAAATATCAACAGCACACGGTATTTCTCACCATAACTATTTAGTCTATTTACCATTACCACCGGCTTTCAATAGGAACTTAACACACAGATTTTTAATATTCAATTTTTACTCTAAATATAAGGGACTTATCGGTTGCGATATCCTGCGCAGACTAAAAAGTAACATAGATTTAAATAATAATGTACTGCATACTCTCGCAGCAGATATACCTATCTATTTTAATTACCCCTCTCAGAAACTCAAACTCGAATCCAGATGCGAAAAGCTTATTACGGTCAAAACACACTATCAAGATGGTCAGTATTTACACGACGATTTTTTTTGGACTGATAACGTAAGAGCACCCGCAGCGATAGTCAGCGTAAAGAACGGTATCTTTAGAACTTCCGTCATAAATTACAGCGACAGTAAAAAACACATTCCAATGAAACCCCCCATTCGCTTAGAACACTTCCCAAGTCATAGAGATAGCCATAACACTTGCAAGTTAAACGCGATCCAAAACCATAGTGCTGTAGATCGCGAACTTCGCGAAAATTTAAAAAAGATAGATACCACTCACATGAACGAGGAAGAAAAACGCGAAATACAGAGACTTTGTTACAATTATAGGAATATATTTTACTCAGAGAAGCTATCCCTTACATTTACACACACAGTCAAACACGAACTACGACTGACAGACGAAACTCCGGTATTCGTTAGAAGCTATAGACAAGCCCCGCAACAACGAAAGGAAATACAGAGTCAGGTAGATAGTCTCTTAAATCAGGGTATCATTCGGGAAAGCATTTCTCTTTGGTCATGCCCGGTCCATATCGTCCCTAAAAAAACAGATTCTAACGGAAAAATTAAATGGAGACTTGTCATAGATTAAAGGAGATTAAACGATCGGATAATCGAAGACAAGTACCCACTACCTAACATCCACGATATACTTGATAGGTTGGGCCGCGCTCAATACTTCACGACCCTAGACCTCGCTAATGGTTACCATCAGGTGGAAATGCACCCTAAAGATATTGAAAAAACTGCATATACCACCTAAAGAGGCCATTACGAGTTTCTACGCATGCCCTTTGGCCTGAAAAATGCTCCAAGTACTTTTCAGCGCCTCATGGACCATATTTTGCGAGGAATTGATAACGTCTACACTTACCTAGACGACGTTATAATAATCTCTACAGCCTTACAGGAACACGTAGATAAATTATTCGAGCGCTTTCAAACACACAATCTCAAAGTTCAGTTGGAGAAATCCAAGTTCTTACAAAAACATGTCACTTTTTAGGCCATGAATTAACCCAATAAGGACTTAAACCTAACCAAGATAAAATTAAAGCCGTTTTAAACTTTCCTCTACCGAAATGGCAAAAGGACATTAAGTCATTTTTAGGCCTTGTAGGATATTGCAGGAAATTTATAAAAGATTTCGCAAAACTTACCAAACTTCTAACACTTTGCCTTAAGAAAAACTAAAGTAATTCACTCCCCAGAGTTCCTAGAAGCGTTCAATAAGTGTAAACAAATTTTAACGAATGCCCCTATCCTGCAGTATCCTAACTTCGATGACACGTTCATCTTAACAACGGACGCGTCAGACATAGCTTTAGGTGCGGTTCTATCCCAAGGCAAAGTAGGATCAGATAAGCCTGTAGCATACGCATCCAGAACCCTATCCGATACAGAAACACGGTACTCAACTATAGAAAAGAAATTGCTCGCAATAGTATGGGCTATAAAGTACTTCCGACCATATCTCTACGGCAGAAAATTCATTATATACACCGATCATCGACCCCTCACTTGGCTTATGTCAATGAAAGATCCAAATTCTAAGTTAACTAGATGGCGATTTAAGCTAGCGGAATACGACTATCAGGTTATATACAAAAAGGGACGCCAGAATACCAACGCCGATGTCCTATCACGTGCAATTTTTTTTCACAAAAGCATAGAGTCCCTTGCGGTTAACTTAGATGATAACGAAGATGACGAAATTATTAACAGAATCTTCGAAAACGCGCGTAGGGAAGCGGAAACTGTAACACGCCCTGATAATAACGTCGCACCAGAATCCCAAGTAGGAACAGAATCAGATAGCATGAGCATAGCCGCGAGCAATCCAGACAACCTAGTATCCACTAAGCATACACAACCCGACAATGAAAACAACGGAATCCCAATAGTAACCGATGCAATAGACAGGCAAATAAATAATAATAATAATAAAGCTTTTATTGCAGACCAAATAGCCCATAGTGTTAGTATGTACATTATTGCTTATGATAAAAAGCTATTGTTAGTAAAAGGTGCAAACGAAGACAAAAAAACTAGAAAGACGTGGACCGTTATGCTAGAGCACTGCGCACTTAGCAACAGACATAAGCTGCTGTGCCCAGTGCTCCATCATGAAGCAGTCCCACCTATCACAAAATTCTCTCAGAATGCTGTTGGAACTAGTGCGTAGTCGATGCAAGAGGGATGCACAGCTCTTTCTTAGTATGGCATCAAAACCATCTATTCCAGCCACCGCAAACATCCCGGATGCACTACAAAATCGAGGCAGCCCC
The DNA here is from genome assembly GCA_949752805.1 of Deilephila elpenor. Lineage (NCBI taxonomy): Eukaryota > Metazoa > Arthropoda > Insecta > Lepidoptera > Sphingidae > Deilephila > Deilephila elpenor. Next base: position 15,961,892 of record OX457095.1, read on the forward strand.
AACAGCACCCTGAAAGCATTATTATACTGAACACGCAGCTCGCCGTATGCCCTGCGCGTGTAGCTGGTCCACAGACTGCATGAGTACAGTGATTGACAGTAGGCTCTAAAGAGATGGATTTTCACTTCTGGGGTGCAACGTACAAACCTTCGGGCCAGCATATTGCATCGGACAGCCAGCGCCCTGCGTGCTCTTTCAATATCCACATTGTCACACATGTCATCAGTAACCCAATGCCCCAGGTACTTAAACTGAGTTACTCGTGTCAGGGGTTTATTGTTAAGTTTTACTTGAGGAGTATACAAATTCCTTTTATTGCCTGTCTTAAATACGAGTAACTCGCACTTTTTTGTATTGTACCTAAGACCGTGAGTGGTACCATATGATTCACATACTTGTAGAAGTCGTTTCAACCCACTGACAGATGGGCTCAACAGCACCATATCATCAGCGTAGCTAATGTTGTTTAAATATGCACCTTCAAGTTGATAACCGACGCAGGTACCACTGAGCCCAGCTATCAGCCGGTTAATATACAGATTAAAAAGACGAGGCGACGTAATACCCCCCTGTCTCACCCCGCATTTCAATTGAAACATATCCGACATTGCTCCCGCCCATTTAACATAATTAGTCTGATTGTTATACCAATAGCTCAGCAAACAGATAACATCACTGCCAGTTGAGGTTTCATTACGGAGTTTGTCCCATAAGATTTCATAACAAACCATATCAAAAGCACAAGACAAATCTAAAAAGCAGGCATTTACAGCAGTCTTCCTTTTCGTGTAATATTGAACAATCTTCTTAACGCAATAAATGGCACTTTCAGTAGATAGTCCCGACCTAAAACCGAATTGAGCATCACATAAAGTAATATGAGAAGCCATATGTGCGTCAAGCAGACTGTCCAAAATTTTAGCTGAAACTGTGGCCAGAGATATGGGTCTGTAGTTGTTCGAGTCAGATGGATCGCCAGTTTTATTTTTTATTATAGGCACTACAACAGTTTTCATCAAATCACATGGTAAATAGGAGTGACCTAAGCACAATGTATAAAACATAGCCAGCACCCTTGGCAAGTGGGCACCCGCGAAACTGAGATGTTCAATACTGAGATGATCGTGGCCCGGAGATTTGCCTTTGACCATATTTTTAATAACTCTGTTGACCTGTTTGGCAGTAAAGCGTAAACTTGTCCCCGAGACAGAGCACCCCGCACCAGACATCCCAGCCGCAAGCGGTCCAGCCGGAGGCAATGATGGTTTAAGATTAAAATGGGTTACAAACATATTTGCTATATCCTTGCCACAGTGTACACCCGCCACACTACTAGGAACGCTCGGCTTAGGGTTCAATTTGTTTGTGTTTTTCCAAAATTTTCCAAATGATTTAGTCTTATAATTTTCTGCAATTATATCCATCTTAATTTGTGTTTGATTATTTCGGCACCACTTAAGTTTGCTTTTAAAAAATTTCCGTTTGCTACGCATATTATCATACAAATCACCACTTGATGGGTGACCACATAGTCTCCAAGTTTGGAACGCAAGCCGAGCCTCCTGGTGGGTGGTTCTTACATATTTATTCCACCCCAAAAGCGGTAAATATTTACCTTTTCTTAACTTAGTAACTTTCGCCGTCTTAATGGCACTTTCCGTTAAAATGCTTATTATGTTGTTATACATGTGGTCCAAGATAACCATGTGACTCTTGTTATTACACATTTTATCTGCACATAAAGTTAATTCAGATGGAAAGTCTAACTCTCTTAGCCTACTGTGACAAAGTTCAGTGTATCGCCCCTGCTGATTCAAATCCCTATCTCCCCAAATTACGTTATTATAACTAATAGCATTCAATACGATTTTTGGTTCAACTAGTTTTAAATTGCATTCTAACATCATTGGCAGGTGGTCAGACCAAAAGGTGTCATATAAAATATTAATACTGATAAGCGTACGACGCGCCGCCTCAGTCACAATACAGTGATCTAACCACCGCTTACACCCATGTACATCGCTTATATACGTATATGAATCATTGGGCAATAATTCTACATCAGCACAGCACCATACCTGCTCACTACAGAAATCCATCAGTTCACGATAAAATAACTCACTTATGTGTGCATTAAAATCTCCTAATATAAAAACCGATTGAACATTATTAGTTTCCACTATTGCATTTATATCACATAAACACTTAGTAAATTCAAGAATATTTTCATAGCAATTAGTTGGCATATACACGGAAAAAATAAGAATATCACTGTCCTGTAACTGTACTTTGACACAAGCGAGACGAACATTATCGCAATTTATAATAGTTACAGATGTGAATAAACTTTTTCTCCATAACAACGCCACGCCACCGTAGGGCCGACCTCGAAGTATGCCAAGCGACGTATCGACAGCAGACGTCCCAGTACCAGCAAAATCATTGTGAATATTTTCTAAGTAATGTAAATCGTGCGGTAAAAGCCAGGTTTCTTGCAGTGCTATAACGTCACTTGATACACACAGTCGCCTTATACAATCGACCGAAGTTGTGACACATTTACAGTTAAAGGTACTCATTCTCACTAGTGCATCCATTATTTTACGTTAGAAGAACAATTTTCCATGTCTCTACTATGTCTTTGTTGTTTTTTCGCAAATCTAAAAAACCGACGATAGGAAACCCCTTCTGGCCAGAAGTCATCATTCATGAATACATGTTCCTCCTGTTTTGGTATATATATTTTATAGCTGGTATAATCTCTATTTTGCTTCATTATAATTTTTTCTATATCTACATTTAACATAGTTTTTTCTCGTATATAAATATTTATATCTTCTTCAGTAACGTTTTTATCCACGTTATAAATGTATATAGGCAACTTCACATCAGCGGCCTTGAATTTTCCATTTGGGTTCACCGAAGCTTTCCCTTTATGACCTATAAATTTATTATTCATATATTTCTTTTTCCTTTTTTCGACTAAAGTCCAAGTGTCTTTCGATTTCAATTGATTATGACCACTGTTCTTAATTACACTTATGTACGAATTTTGTGTAATTAAATCAATATTGTTATCCGGAACGGCCGTGAGTCTCGCACTAATTACTTGTCCGTGCGCAGGATCAGGTACAATACTATGTGCGCGATGAGTCACCTCGGGCTCGATCGACACCGCTGCCGCTTGCTCAGTAACGGTACGATTGTCTCCACATATAATTTCCGAGGAAAAAGTTTGCGGGTCATATATTTCTTTGGCCGTAGATTCATTAATACAAGTTGACTTCTTATTGTCGTTTTCTAATTTATTTTTAATACATTGTAGCTCCGATTTGAGGTCTTCTATTTGTTCCAAAATAGCATATTTCTCCTTTACAGAATTAATGTCTTTCTGCATGATGAGTAGATCTTTTAATAATCTCGTGACATCAACATGATCGAATAAAACTGGAGGGAGTTTTTGCAAGTCACGAGCAACAAATATTGGTAACAATTCCGAATCTGTTTCTTTTATAAGACATAATATATCTTCAATATCACGCTGCGTCTTTCCGTCACCTTTCCTCTTAGTTTTACGTTTTGCAGTTGGAACCGAGTCAAACAATAAACTTTTAGCCACCACAATCTCATCAGTTGAGAAGGCACTTAAACAAATTTGACTGATACTTTGCTCGTCCATAACATCTATTTTGTTGCAAATAAATGAAAGTACTTCATTCACCACTAAGTTACATGATACACATTTTAACACACGCGTTGGTTCAGACATTTTTTAATAGTCATGCAGTGCGGTACAAGACACATCCGTTAGCGACACGGACGCGCGCGCGACTGAAAAGCAATAAAGCAATTTCATATAAGAATTACAAATATACAAATAAAGCAATTTCATATAAGAATTACACCAGGCTCATCTTACAGGGTAGAGGACGGGTCCACAAATTCGAGAACGGTGATCAAAGACGTGTTCATACCAGTTAATAACACCGAAACGGAAATTATTAAATTCCTTAAGGAACACACTATAGCCGACCGTACATTTCATTGTTACTTTCATGATGAAAGCCTGTATTTAGCTTTCTCTAGAGTTTACACTACAGTGTTTAACGATAGAGGCCCCAAGTTGCTTAAATGTACTTCCCGCGTCACCATCGTAGAAAACAAAGCTGAACAACAAGAGTTTATTAAAAAACACCATGAAGGCAAAACCGCTCACCGTGGTATTCAGGATCAAAATCAAATCAAGGTATTCAGGAAACTCATAAGCAACTTCATCGCAACTACCATTGGCCCCATATGTTGTTAACAATCCATCGATACATTAACAACTGTGATACATGTCTAAAATCAAAATATGATACTATATACTTAGGTCCTCTGCTATTTTTAATATTTATAAACGATTTACTGGAATCATTAGCTGTTCATGTTTAGCCTATGCTGATGATATTAAACTCTACCTAGAAATATCACAAATAGATGACTGTGTTTTACTTCAGCATAACATTAATATTCTGAACAAATGGTGTAATAAAAATTTGTTGTTCTTAAATATAAAGAAGTGTCAGTTCATCTCATTTACCAGAAAAAAGAGACCTTTGAGATATAACTACGCTATTGCCGGAATAAAATTGGAGCAGGTAAATGTGTTACGCGATTTAGGTGTTTGGTTTGATGCGGCTCTAACCTTTAAGCATCATTTCACTAATATCGTAACAAAAGCAAAAAAAATGCTTGGCTTCATTAAACGTACAAGTAAACCATTTAAACAAGTCCAATCATTTAAAGTGTTATACACGTCTTTAGTCAGAACACAACTTGAATATTGTTCCTCTGTATGGTCACCTATTTATAAAACTGACATTAACAGAATTGAATCGATACAAATGGCATTCTTAAGATTGTTGAGCATTAAAATTGGTATGAGACGTACACTTTGTGAGTATAGTGATCGTTTACAATATTTTGAATTCCTTAACTTATCTGTAAGACGCAAACTCATGGATATACATCAGCTTTATAAGATTGCTAGAGGATGCTTTGGAGAAGAATTGCTCTCACATTTGAATTTTATCATTCCTAAGCGAAATTTTCGTAACCCACGGCTATTTGGTATTCTGCATTCTAATAACAATACTTCATATAATAATCCTCTTCACCGAATGTGTCGAATTTATAATTATGTTGGCAACACGGAGCTCGATATCTTTCATCACAATTTTAATAGTTTTAAGAAGATTCTTTTTGATGACTGTGTAAAAATTATAGAATGCGTCGATTGATTATATTATTAGGAACTATTAATAACTTGTTTATGTAAATAACTTTGTTTATTAATGTTGTGTACAATACTTTGTTTAACAAATTAATTTTACATTTATCACTGTACTAGTTTTACTTTTTAGTTGTCTAAGTTGTAATTTGTTAAATGCTTTTGTACCAAATTCAAATAAAAATAAAAATAAAAATGAACGAAATCCGTTGAAACCACCACTTGCTCTCACAGACACACCTCGTAAACCCATGAAACACCTGTTCATGGACTTGTATTCCACTGGAGGATGTACATTCCTTACTATTATCGACAACTTCTCCAAATATGCCCAGGCTATCCCATTAAGCGCCTGCAGTAGCGTCCATATTGCAGAAGCTCTATTACAGGTCATATCAGTATTGGGATTACCTCATAAAATAACAACGGATTCCGATAGTAAGTTTGATAACGACGTTGTTAAGGAAATATGCGCGTTACATGATATTCATATCCACTTTACTACCCTTACAACCCCAATTCGAACTCCCCCGTAGAACGCTTACACTCAACACTAGCCGAAATAATTCGGATAAAGCGGATGACAAACAAAGACGATCCTACACAATCAATCATGAAATATTCCGTTATAGCGTACAACAACGCAATACACTCTGTAACAGGATACACACCATGAACATGAACTCTTATTCGGACACACAGCATCTAGAAATCCATTAGAAATGTACTATCCAAGGGAATTCTATCAAGACTATGTACTAAAGCATCGAGCAAACGCCGAAGCAGTGCAGGAGTGTGTCACTGCGCATATGTCAACGAATAAGGAACAGGTTATAGCAAAGCGTAACAAGGACGCTGAAGAAGTTACTTTTAAGGTAGGTGAAACTGCACTTGCCGTTTATTACCCGTTTGTGTCAATGACCTAGACAAATCGCTACAGCAGGTGGTTAATTGTGTAAAAATAAAAAAATATCCCGGGGCTAAACGGTTGATGATAAATTAATAATATTTGGTGTACCCACTACTATTGCGATACCCTATATGTGGTCCCAAAAAAAGTGATTATGTCACCGACACTTTGTATTTATACAGGGTATATCAAGACCGCGACCGAAAACGAAGCCAGGTGGTAGTATTAGTGACTTCAAACACAATGCAATAAAAAATTTCGCAAAAAAAATCGTCAACTTTTTTTTGGTAATTTTTTACTTATCGTCGTATTTGGGTGATAAATACATAGTTTTCCTAAAATAATGATGGTCACCTTTTAATTTTTTAAGATGCAATGGTACGATAGGGTTTAAATTACTATTTTCGCAATAACTAGGTATTTGCTACCCTAAAACAATGAATTTAAATAAATTGCAAAAAAAAATCTGTCGCTTATTTTGCGAATTTTTTATTTGCATTATGTCTGTAACCACTAAAACTACCACCCGGCTTCGTTTTCGGTCGCAGTCTTGATATACCCTGTATATATATGCTATATTATTTTTACCTAGATGCTATATTATTTTGATTAGAATTACAGTTTATTTTTTATATTTTACCATTATCGTGTAATACCCTCGCTTTGTGAATGTTGTACACACCTCTAATAGGCATGTGCATCAGAATTTTATTTTGTAAGTGTTTTTGTATGTTTTTAATGCATATGTTGTTGGTGTGTCTTTTTTAAATAAATAAATATTTATGAAGTTAGTTATACCAAATATAGGCGCACAACATGGTCATCTTACGAATAAAGTGCACTACTGTAATATAGTACACACGCGCGCGGACACGCACACATGTTCACAAGGCCTATTCACACGAGTACCTACGCGACTGGCCCGAACGCCGCGCCGCGCCGGCGGAAACAGCCGACAATAAACGAAATACAAATTTCGTACGTAACTGATTACCGGGTAGTTTTGTAAACCAATTATTATTTATTTACTGTGTAAGCTTATCATTATTATTTGAGCTACAAAACGAAATATTTTAACTTACATTGTAATGGGCACGAAGACAATACAAGACTTTTCTTGCATTCATCGGTTATTAAATATTATTAATTTTACTTCTGTTTAACCTAGCCCATACAGGCAGGCATGATACAGGCGTTATTTATTTTGCATTGCTGATGAATTACATGACGCAATATCATACAACGAAGACTAGAATGGGAATAATAACAAATAAATAAAAAAAAATAACTTACATGATAGGGGCGCCAGCAGTCGGTTCGCCTTGATGACGTATTGTCTAATTGGTGTGACCTTAATTCTGGCGTTCCCCAAGGCGGTATACTTTCTCCCTTGCTATTTTCTATCTTTATTAATCTTATAACCCAAAATATTCAATGTGCGTATCATTTGTATGCCGATGACTTGCAGATCTACTCGCAGGCCGGGGTCGACACTGTGGCAGAAGCCATAGACAAGGTGAACGGAGACCTAGCCCGTATAAAGCACTGGTCTGACCGTTTTGGTCTGACCGTCAACCCAAATAAATGCCAGGCCATTCTTGTTGGTAGTCCAAGGATGATCTCTAGACTAGACACCGATAATATTCCACCTGTCACTTATAATGGAACAGTCATCGCTTGGTGCCCTGTAGTCAAGGACCTAGGCGTATATATTGATTCCTCTTTGAATTGGCGAGCTCAGGTTACTTCAGTTTGTCAAAAGGTTACAGGTACCTTACGTGCCCTGTATCGCCTAAAAAATTTCCTCCCAATTAAAACCAAGACAATGCTTGTGCAAGCCTTGATATTCCCTTTAATCGACTATGGTGATGTGTGCTATTTTGACCTGAATGCAGAACAACTCAACAAACTCGACCGACTTCTTAATAACTGCATTCGATTCATCTTTAATCTTCGTAAATATGACCACGTCTCTTCGTTCCGCTCCCAATTAAAATGGTTACCTATTCGTCAGCGTCGTTCTTTGCATGCACTTTCTACACTTTTTTCAATTCTCACATCTCCTACTTCACCTTCTTACTTAACTTCTCAATTCCAATACTTAGGCAGTAACCATAACAGGAATCTTCGGTCAAGCAACAATCTCCTTCTTCATTGTCCAACTCATAGCTCGGATTTTATTCACTCGTCCTTCTGTATTCAGTCTATACTTCTCTGGAATGCACTCCCACTCGAAATCAGGGCGTCGGCTACTCGATTGGCATTTAAGGCGAAGGTTCGGCAACACTTGCTCAATAAATTGGCAGAATCACTTTAGTCTTTGTGTATGTATTTTTTTTTTTTTTTTTCTGTTTATGTCTCTATGTGCTAAATATATGTATATATATCAAATATAAGTTTATGTATATATATTATTTATTAATACGTATCTATTGTATTAATATACTTTTGTATAATATATATATACAACGAGTAACAGAATTAAATGTAAAAGCCGAAAGTAGTAGGTGCAGAATCAGCTACTGAATCGATATCAACACTTTTTTCTATAGGTTTATTTTTTTTAAATAATTAATTAAAACTTAGTAAATAACAGACACCCTTTCCTTTAATGCACCGAACAAACGAAATTGAAACGTAACTCCAGAGTATAAGGTCCTTTCTAAATGACATAATAAACGAATACTTTAATAAATCAAATAATAAACAAATATGAACTTTATTTCGACAGTCATAAAGGTCCTTTCAAATTCGCAAACAATCTAGCATTAAACAAACGCACACAACGATAGGCCTGAATAAACGTAATAACCTACCAAAATAAATAATTACCATATTCTCTTTTCCGCATATTTAACAACGGTTAGACAGAGCAAGACGCAGCTATTGTTTAATGAAATTTGAATCATCCGATAAACGATGGCGCGCGCGGCGGAATCTTAAAAGGTTCGGGCGGTAGGTGTAGTAGTGTGAAATTTGTATTTCGTTTATTGTCGGCTGTTTCCGCCGGCGCGACGCGGCGTTCGGGCCAGTCGCGTAGGTACTCGTGTGAATAGGCCTTGTGAACATGTGTGCGTGTCCGCGCGCGTGTGTATTATACAGTAGTGCACTTTATTCGTAAGATGACCATGTTGCGCGCCTAAATTTGGTATAACTAATTTAATAAATAAATATTTTTTGTAATCTTCGGAGTACATTTTCAAACTTCCACTATGATTCCAATAATATTTTTAAGTTGGGGTGTCTGAGGTTGTGAATTAATCCTGTTACACGTTGTATATATATATATATATATATATATGTATGTATGTATCATTTATATAAACTTTACTCATCAAAACAGTATATTTATGCGCCTACTTCATTTTCTCTGCACCATCCTAAGGTCGACTGGTAGAGAATGCCTCTGGCATTAAGTCCGCCTTTATACTTTATTGTATATAAAGCATAAATAAATAAATAAATGATAAATGGCACTCATACGGCGACTTCTTGTTAAAATATGTTCCAAATGTCCACCACCTTACTCAATACATCTCAATGCACGTTTGCGTAATTAGTCACGTAATTTATCTAAAACTTCAGTGTCACTCTTAACTTTTTGGAACGCTGCCACTTTCCTTCTTTTAAGTTCCTCCACACTAGTTGTTTCACTGAAGTATACCAGAGATTTAATACGTCCCCACAAAATAAAGTCAAGAGGCGTCAAGTCAGGTGACCTAGGAGGGGGTGCTATGTCGGTAACCTCCACGTGGTGCACCCTGGGCAACGTGGGTCATCGTAGTTGCAGTTCTGCAACTACTATGGCCGACGGCGAATATCCGACGGGGAGGGCAGGGGGTTTGGCGGTCGCTGTCTTTTGTAGCGGCCGCCTCCATCTGTCGTTGCAGGCGAGACCCTTCATTTGGGTCGCCCTCCGGTTCTGTCCCGGAGGTCTCGGCGGGCCCGGTGTGCGCTTACCCCGCCGCCGGGCGGGCTGTGGGAGTGTCCCTCCCACGGTCGCCGTCGTATATCGTAATCCGGTTGTGAGGTTTGTGGTCATGTCTCGCACTCCTGCCGGACCGAGGGTCTTGGCTTAACCGCCCGGACCGCGAGGGAGGATGCCTCTATAAAAAGTACCCCGAATCCCAAGCGGCGGCGCACCGCGAAGGGATGCATGGCTGATGGGCAGTTCAGTCTCTAGTGCGACCCCCGCCAGAGTACCGGCCGACCCTCTGGCGGGTTACGCTAGGCTTACCCAGGTACAGGGGGCACTGCCTGGGCGGACCTTCCTTTCCCCCATACTCGTGGGAATAAAAATGAATTCATTAAATTTAAAAACGAAAACTTGTTCGGTGGTAGTAGAGAAGTTGCCAGGCTCGGATGCATCCGAAGCGTCCAGTCGGGCACCTTCAGCATCAGGAGCGCCTGCGGAGAGGAACGTGCCATCCCGTGACTTCGAATCGGAGTCCGGGATGAGCAGCGACTCTTCGCATGCGAAGAAGAGTCGCACGAGGCAGCGGGGTTCCCGTTCTGCCGGAAAGCGGCAGAGGGCCAGTGATGGTGGCAGTACGGTGGACACGGACTCCCTCGCTGCCACCAAGAAACAAAAAAGGAGGCCCTCGGCTTCAGCGAGGTGGTCGGGTGCGGAGGACGACGCTGTCGACAGGGTTGCGGAGGGAGTACGAGGCCGCCCTTGACGATGTGCGAATCGCCGAGGCCAATATGACGGAGGCGGAAGAGGCCGACCTGCTGAAGGCCAAGGAGGCTCATCCCTGGACGAAACCGGCTCCAAAGGATGAAGCCCCGGCTACTCGCAGGGCGGCTCTCACTAGGATGGCGGAGCGGCTCCGACATGACTTTGAAAAGGAAAGGGAGAATGGAAATAGGTCGGAAATCAGATAGTATAGAAGCATTGGACTTTTTCGGGATAGGGATAATATGGGCTTCTTTCCAGGCAGTCGGAAAAATCCCAGTCGTGATGGAATGGTTTAGGATGTGGGTAATTATAGGCAGGATTTCGTCCAGGATAGGCAGAATCATATTACGGCTGACACAGTCGCTACCTATTGCATTAGAAGAAATAACAGTTATTGTTTTCTTAACATCACAAGCAGCAAATTGTTTGAAAGCGAAGGCCGAACAATTGGGAGTTTTAAGGGTAGAAAGATGCTTGATAGTATTATCTTTAAGCGTCTTGTCGAAGGAAGACGAAGAAGAGAAATGATGGTTTAGAGAATTTAAATCTATGGAATTAGGAATCGAATCTTGTTGCGTTTACCCACTCCCAGTGACTTGAGAAATAGAAATATATTATATTTAAGCAACTGGTTTTTTGAACCTAAGCTTTTTCCTTGTAATAAAAGAGTGTATTCAGGAAATGATTCTGATTGATATAACTTAATTAAAACATTTAATGCATCTTGTAATTCTCCATTATTGAGATATTTAGTCGTTATGGGCTGTCGTTGACAAGCCTTTATAAACCTTAAAACGTACGCTACTGTCCGTCTGAGTCTGTTAAAATTGGAAAAACGATTAAACTCAATTAGTTTATCATATTTTATATGACTCAGTAATGATGATTGCATTGAAACTTCAGCACGAACTTCAGGAAGGGACTCCATTTTTAATGGAGATGAAGGCCACAAGGACATGTCCCTTTTCAAAAATTGTGGACCAGACCACCATAACTCAAGAGAAGGAATCAAGGTAATTTCCACACCGCGTGATAGATGATCAGCTAGGTTCTCATCTGTTGGAACATGCCTCCAAGAACATTTACCAGTCCTTTCCAAGATATCAGCAACAGGGTTACGAACGAATGGCTGAAGCTTACTCGGTAGCATTCTCAACCAACCTAAAACAATGGTGGAGTCACTCCAAAATGTCGCATGTCTAATTTTGACTCTAAGAGAAGCAATTACTTTTTCGTAAAGACGAACTCCTACCAAAGCTCAACAAAGCTCGAGTCTAGGAATGGTTGTGGGTTTTATTAGCAGACGAACAAGAATTTCCCCATTCTTGTCGACACTTCGAACATAAAGACACGCTCCATATGCATGCTGAGAAGCATCTGAAAAAACATGAACGTCTATGAATTCGTGAGAATTGCATAGAACAAGACGCGGAATACGTATATTATTTAATTCAGGTAAACTATTGATTAATTCTGACCAAGTTTTAGCAATGTCTGATGGTAACGGTTCGTCCCATGACAATTTGTACAACAACATTTTTTGTAAAAGTATTTTCATAGTAATAACGCCGGGGGCTAATAAGCCCAAAGGGTCAAATATTTGAGCAATGATGGAAAGCATCCCTCGCTTGGTTAAAGAGTTTGAATTAGTAATGATAACAGATGTGCAGAGTGTGTCAGAATTTGTCTGCCAGCGGAGACCTAATGTTTTGCTAGATTCAATAGCGCTAATATTTAAATCAATCGATTGAACATTGCATTGAGTGGAAAGTACTTGAGGGTTGTTAGATTTTCATTTTCGTAATGGCATGCCAACTGACGCTAAAGCGGCAGTTACTTTAATTTGTATATTTCTGACCGCTTCTATTGAGTCGTCACCAGTTTTTTTTTTTTTTTTTTAAACTGGCACGGCATAGTGACTGCATTGCACCTGATGGTAAGTGCTAACGCCGTCCAGATAGAGTATCGAATGGTATCAAACGGTAGTCTCATACCATTCGATACAATCATGCCGGCCCGCTGAGATGCCTCTTCACGCTACGGCGGAAGGACCCAGGATTATAGGAAGGAGGGAACACGTGCGATGGCAAACCGTTTCACAGCTTGACTGTACGGCAGAAAAAAGAATTAGAGAACCTTTTGGTTCGCGCCGAAATGGATTGAACAGTCAAGCTATGGCTCCTCAAGCCAGCACACGTGGTTCTGGTAAGGAAAGGAGATGAGGGGATTAAATTGAACAATTCCTCAGAGCATTCGCCATGATACAGACGGTAGAACACGCTTAGAGAGGCGACATCCCTCCGTAACTGTAGCGACTCTAAGTTGCCCGTAATGTCTGCATCATTCACAATGCGGATGGCCCGCCGCTGCAATCCATCCAAGGCATCGAGCAAGTACTGGGCGGATCCATCCCAGAGGTGCGAACAGCATTCCATACCCGGCCGAACCTGCGCTTTATACAGGCGGTAGAGTTGACCGGGCGCGAAAAACCGACGCACCTTGTTCAGGACCCCAACCCTGCGGGAAGTGGCAGATATTACGCCCTCGATGTGATTCCTTGGATTAAGATCACAACGGATATCCACACCAAGGATACTCAGGTCATTCCGCATTGAGAGGGGAATACCCTGAAGAATGGGGAGGGGAGAGAACGGGGATTTTTTGCACGTGAACGCACACACCTGGGTTTTCCTGGCATTGAACTCAACCATATTCCTGGAGCCCCATGTAGAAATGAGATCCAAGGACCGATTGAGCTCAATGACAAGATCCTCGCGCCCACTCACAGTGTCGACCCGGCAACCTGGGGACACATGGCAGTATCGCCCATGAACCGTGCTGTCATCTGCATAGCAATGAATGTTGCCAAGTGACAACATATCATTGATATGCAGAATAAACAGGGTGGGCGACAGCACCGAGCCCTGCGGAACTCCGGCATTTACCGACATGAGCGCCGAAGCGTGTCCGTCAACGACAACACGCATTCTACGCCCATGCAGAAAGCCAGAAATCCACGAACACAAGTTGTCGGGCAGACCGTATGCCGGAAGCTTGGATAGGAGACCACGGTGCCAGACCCTATCAAACACCTTGGCTATGTCGAGGCTCACAGCAAGAGCCTCGCCACGCCGGTCTATCGCCTCACCCCAGCGATGCAGGACAAACGCCAGAAGATCACCCGTTGATCGGTTGTGACGGAATCCGTACTGTCTGTCACTGATCAACGAGTGATCCTCCAGGTCGCGGACCAATTGAGCGTTTATGATCCGCTCCATGACCTTACACATCACTGAGGTGATAGCGATAGGGCGATAATTGGTAGGGTCTGACCGATCACCCTTTTTGGGGATCGGTTGCACATAGGCCTCCCTCCAAGATTCCGGCACAACACCTGTGCAGTAGGACACTCGGTAGAGGCGTGTCAGTGCAGGAGACAACTCCACTGCGCAACTCCTTAAAACCACCGTCGGTATTCCATCCGGACCACTGGCTTTCCGCACATCGAGAGACCCTAGCTCACGCCGCACATCACACTGCCTGATGCGAATATCCGCCATTGAGGATCCGCAATCAGGCAGCACCGGCGGGGGCCGGGAACCACAGTCCTCGAGGCGGGAATTAGCCGCAAAGAGATTTGCCAGTAAGGCGGCTTTCTCTTGCGGCTTGTGGGCCAGCGAACCTTCCGGGTACCTCAGCGGTGGCAATGCTGGACGGCAGAAGTTAGACTGGACGGCCCTGGCCAAACTCCAATAAGCACGACTGCTAGTTGGGTGATTGGCCAACGCACGCCCAATCCTGCAAACGCGCTGGGCATCCGCTCTAACGTAGGCCTTCTTGCAGGCCTTGGCGGCTCGATTTTAGGCTTCCTTGAGGGAACTGATATTAGGATCCTTGTTAGCGCGACCCCTGATCCAAGCGCGATACGCCGCCTGTTTGTCACCGACAGCATCGGCGCATGCCCGATTGAACCAGGAGCGTCCACGTCCCTTACTGGCGATCTCAGAGGAAGGAATATAATATTCCATTCCTAGTCTGATTTCGTCAGCAATAGCGTTGGCACTCGCAGAAGGATCTTTTCCCTCAAAGCAGCGCTGCCGCCAAGGGATAGATGCGAAATATTCCCGCATGCCATCCCAATCCGCCGAAGAGTAATGCCAGACCCTTCGCTTAACCTGCACGGGACGTGGAGGAGAAGCGAACGGTACCGACGACCGAACCAGGCAGTGATCGGAAGTGCCCAGAGGAGCACTAACGGTCACACTATACCCGGCCGGGTGACTCGCCAGCAGAAGGTCCAGCAGAGAAGGCGCATGACTCGCCACATCCGAGATCCTGGTTAGCTGGTTCACCAGTTGTGACAAGTCATGTGTCAGAGCGAATGCGTGGGCAGCTCTGCCAGCATGATCGGTCTTGGAGGAGCCCAACCACAACTCATGATGTGCATTAAAATCCCCCAAGACCACCATTTCCGCTGACGGGAACTGCACCTGCGCGTCATCTGCCGCCTGGCTAAGGTACCTGAACAGCCGAGTCGTCTCATCGTCCCCGTTGTGTGACCTGTAGAGGCACACGTAGATGCGGCTCAGAGAACCAAGATCCACGTGCACCCACAGTGCGGAGAAGGAGGGGTCCTCCATGCAGCGCAGACGGCGACAGCAGACGTCCGACCGAACATACAAGCATACCCCGGCTTTTGGCTTGAAGTTTCCTTCAAGCGAATAACCGGGGTACATCAGGTAAGAATTGTCGGCCGGACAACGAATCTGCGTCTCCGTCAAGAAGAGCAAAGCAGGCCGGGCCGTCTCAAGATGGTGGTGGACGGCATTAATGTTTGTATGGAGTCCGCGGATGTTGGCGAACTCCATAGTGAACACGGTGGTGGGGTTATACACCGCTGAAGGACCTGCTTTCATTTTGTGCACTGTCATGAAGGTAAGGGTTGGGTTCGGTGAAGAGGTATCGAGGAGCCTGTATCAGGGCACTAAGAAGGCCGAACGGGTACAGGGACAAGGGAGTTGGCAGGAGGAGAATTGATCCGCCGGACGGAAGGGCCCCCGTACCCTCCCGGGATGGGCCGCCGGGACCCCACATCCGGTCACCAACCGGCACGACGGACTCACCCAAGATTATGCGCGGCATGGTGAGGCAGCCTCTCGTAGTGGTTAGCTACGATTGGGCCCCTGTACTGTACCGCGGGCGGCCAGCGGACAACCGTTTCTACGGGTCTCCCTGGCCGGCGGGTCAACACTCCTCCCACCGACAGCGTACCGCAAATACCCACACGGCACAACCTCATACCCAGATACAGGCCCCTCGAGAAACCGGGGGAAAACGGGCTGATCCCGGAACGCGACCCCTTGCGGGGATCACTATGGCGGTCTTTACGCCGCGTTAACGATGGTCGATACCCGGGCGGATGCAGGCATCCTACCACCACGAAGTGCTACCAGTTAGAAGATCGTCGACATAAAAATCATGAAGTATGATTTGTGAGATTTTATCATCATCACAATCGAGACCTACTTGTTTGAGGCATCTAGTCGCAAGATATGGCGCGCTAGCCGTTCCATACGTGACGGTATTTAATTTAAACACCTTAATTGGAGCTGACGAGTCGCTATGCCAATATATCTGCTGCAGAAACCTATCATCAGGATGTGTCGCCAACCCCCTAAATTAACTACTATTCACTTGATCTGGGTATGGCGAAAGTATTAGTATAATGATAGTTACATATTAATTATTATTAGTACTGTATCCCTATTGTAAGATCTCCACAATTATTATTCATTAGTATCTACTGATTAAATAGTAATAGGCATTAATATCAATCTTATAGAAAGCATACAGATACATTAAGAGTTGATCGGTACTCTGGATTAAGTTTGAATCTATAATTACTTTCAGCAGCGTCTCGGATCCTTTGTAACTTAATCAAGGAGCATCTCCTTGTACTTGTGACCGAGTCACATTTGCATTGTACCATTGAGACCATGTCCCTTAGTAATATTTCTCTCGGGGCGCACCTACTGCTGTCTCGCCTGGGACCGAGTCCCAAGGTTGGCTCAGAGGCGTACCTCAGCCATTTGATTCTTTGTTTCTTATGCCTTGGTGTATTAAGGTGCCCCCTGTGTGTGAGTCAACGGTCTGAAATCGCATTTCAGACCGGTGTAGTGTACGGTGCGAGGGCAACTTCTCAGACCGTAAGTGTAGTGAACGGCCTAAGTACTCCGTCTTAGACCGCATGTGTAATTCATTCACACCAGCACATGTGAACGTGGAACCTTTCTCTTCGAGTTCCCTGGCATTCTCATCACATCATCGTGATCTTGCCTCGTGGCCTCCAACCTCCCCTATAGCCACCCCAAACCTCGCAATATCTTTACTGATCCGCTCTTAGTGACACTACGCCGAAACTGACTCCGATCAATGACTCAATGAATATGTATACTGTCGCTATTAGTTTAACTAGCCTGTTTGGCCATGTGCGTTCTATTTGTTCTGTACATCTACCTACTTGTGTAGCGCACATGTCCCGTGACGACACGTGGTTGCGTCCTGGTGGACTTAACACAATCGTAATGTCAATATCTTTGTGATGTGTTTTATGTGTTAACAATCAATGTACTCACCCCCAGGCACAGCCGCTCTTGCTTAGGGCTCCTTGGCGGCTCCGCCAGTGCGCTTACGCACCTTCCTCTGTCGGGTCTTTTTTTTTTTTTTTTTATTGCAATGAATGGCGAGACGAGCATGCCATTCGCGTGATGGTAAGCGATATGACCGCTCATGGACAGTAGCAAAACCAAACAACACCATGAATTACAAGGGAATGCTTGGAATTCCACTGCGCTCGCCATCCTGAGACATAAGATGTTAAGTCTCAATATGTCCAGTAGTTACTCTGGCTACAATGTCCTTCAAACCGGAACACAACAGCGCATTAACACTGCTGTTTGGCGGGAGAAATAGACATTGCGGTGGTACCCACCCAGGTGGCCTCTCACATATGAGAGACCTACCACCAGTAAAATGGCCGAGTGCCACAAAATGGTTGACTAAGGCGCTGTCACGATCTCGACAGTGAACACAGCACCAACAACGGATGGCGCACTAGCGCCATCTGTTATTTTGTTCCCGTAGGCAAATCGAATCTGCCCCACTTATTTATTTTGCTTATTTATTTGGAGTGCGTGGTGGCCTGTTGGTTAACGGACCAGACGCGGCTGCCTACATGTTCACGGTGGTCGCGGGTTCAAATCCCAGGGCACACCTCTGACTTTTCGGAGTTATGTGTGTATTGATAGTCAATCACCACGCACTTTAACGGTGAAGGAAAACATCGTGAGGAAACCTGCATACCGTAGCGATTTTAAAGAATTTCTACGGTATGTAAGTCCGCCAACCCGCACTAGGCCAGCGTGGTGGACTATATGGCCTAACCACTCTCAATCGATTCTCTCGATTGTAGAGTAGGCCCATGCCCTGCAGTGGGACGTATATGGGCTGATATAGAATTTATTTGCATTTCGCGACATTTCGCGACAGGATGTACGGCAATCTGGCGGTACATCTTTTCAACGTCAGCTGCCAAAATATATTTATGTTGCCTGAATCTAAGAAGAATAGATAATAGGTCATCTTGTACAGTGGGGCCTACCATCTGAAGATTATTGAATGATACACCTGATGTTGTTGGACTACTGGCGTTGAAAACTACTCTGAGTTGGGTGGAAGACCGATCTTCTCGCAGAATTCCATGATGTGGAATAAAGTAATCACTTGAACGTGACTCTAACTGACATTCTGACATGTGCCCAAGAGACAAATACTCTGACATGAAATCTAAATAACGTTGTTTGAATGTAGGTTGACTTTTGAACCTACGCTCTAGAGAAAAGAGACAACGTTTAGCTCGTTCTGAAGAATTCCCTAATTTCTCAGGCGATTCCTTTAAAGGAATTTTAACACAAAATCGACCGTCATCTAGACGAGTTGTATTTCTAACAAAGTGCTCTTCACACAACCTTTCTTCCTCAGAGTAATATGATGACTTATGGGTAACTTCTTCGAGCTCCCAAAAACGCGTTAAAAGGTTTTGAATGTCATCATCAAGAAGAGGCTTGTAACTGGAATCTAATTTTGTAAAGTTACAAATAATAGGATGTGTTCGACACATTACGTGGATACTGTTAAGTGTGTCACACATTAACCAACCAAGCCTTGACTCCCAGAGTTTCGGATTACCTTGTCCTAATTCAATCCTTTGCGACCCCAATAAATCTCAAAAAAAAACATTGGCACCAATTACTAAATCTACTTCAGACGGTAGATAAAATTGTGGGTCAGCTAAGACAACATCTTTCGGAATATTTAAATTCGAAATATCTAATTGACGGCTGGGTTCGTTGTCAGTAATAGTGGGTAAAACAAAACACACAAGGTTTGTAGAAAAGTTTTCACTTAATGATGTTATTGTAACACGACACATTTTAGTTGTATATGATTTAGAATTATAAATGCCAAAGATAGGCTTTTCAATATGATTAGCAGGCAACTTTAATAAATTGTTCATTTTTTCTGTCATAAGACAAGATGTACTACCTGGGTCAAGCAAAACACGTGCTATATGCTCGTGATCATGCACATCATATACCCTAACTAATACAGTTGACAACAATGTATCACATTCACTTTCCATTGGTGTGCTAACACAAGCGGACAATGTCAGATAAGTGGAATGTCCATCTTGAGAGGATGGGTTCAAGGATTTAAAGGCATTATCAGTCTCCCTAGTAGTTGATTTCACAACTTATCTTTTAAAGTTTGAAACATGTAATAATGTGTTATGCTTGCGTTTGCAAATTTTGCAACCATTTCTTTTACAATGGTTGGCATAGTGTCCACTACGAAGACAATTGTAACACAATTTATACTGTGGCATTAACTCTAATCGTTGCTCATTAGTGAGACTAAGAAATCGAGAACAATTATAAATAGGATGGTCACCATTACACTTTGAACATAATTTTAAAACACTATTTCCATCCATTGTTGATTGAGACTGTATGTTTGATATAGACACCATAGTTTTAAGTTTGCTATTCATTTTAAAGCATTGATTTGTTTGAGTGGCACGAGACCGCTCCATATTTTCAAGTATTTCAGAACGATTCCGCATAAAATCAAGCAATGTTTTTAATTTTATTGGGTTGTCTTTATCTAATCAACCTTTGAATTCTTCCCAATGATGAGATGTTTTCTTATCTACCTTTTGTATCATCATGTGGATGAGAAGAGTGTCCCAATGTATAGTGGGTTCACCTAATGATTCTAATGAACGCAAATTCTTATTGAAATGATCAATCACACTGTACAAACCGTCAGAGGATTCTTTAGTAAGTGACTCAAGAGTAAATAAAGCTGCAACATGGTTTTGAATTAATGCACGCTTGCTATCAAAACGCTCACATAATAATTTCCATGCTACAATATAATTCAATGCAGAAAACTCAACAGATCTAATTATAGTAGCTGCTGGTCCAGATACAGATGTTCTAAGATAGTGGAATTTATTAATACTATCCATATTTTTATTGTTGTGAATAAGACTGGTAAAGGTATCCCTAAACTCAATCCAATCATCAAATGAGCCACTAAATGTTGGAAGTTTTATTGTGGGCAACTCAACATGCCCTTGATTACTAGAACGATATGAAGTTTCACTCCTACAAACTTCATCTTTTTGGTTACATGATAGAAGATCCCGAGCAGAAGAAAGATGTTTATAATACAATGATTCGAAATCATTTCTTTCCTGAATTTGCAGATTAATATCCTCCACTATGTGACGTTGTAGAATGTCACCCGGAATAGTTTAGGTCTATGGCTCAATAATCATATTGTCTATGCAAATCAACGCCTCCATTGCGCTGATTGATCGATTCAATTCTGACAGCTAAAACGTGCGAACTGTCATCGCACGCATAAATACGCGTGTAACCTCGCTCGCGTCCTCTTTCTAAAAATAAACTGCGTGCTACCACGTGTGTTGTGTACCCGCTGGGGTGAGTGTTAAAAGTGCTAACTTGCTAACCGCTTAACCGCTTGCTTCGCAGCTTATTCTGTCCGCCGGCTTGTGAACTACCACGAGTCGCTGGCACGGAATGTAAGCGTAGTTTGCATTCCGATTTCTTGGACGCTGATTCCAGGTTCACCTTCACGTGCTTCACTTCTTCACTTCATCTTCTTCTACCCTGCTTACGACATGGATCGTGCCGTGCTTGGCTTCTGCTCCGCACCGCTTCCTGCCCGTGCTGCGACCGCACGTGCACCGAGCCGCTGACCTGGTCATCACTACCGGCCACGTGGCAGCCAACTTTGCCGGCGAGCTGTCGTCGGAAACCGCCACATGCAGAAGACCCGGATCAGTGTCCACAGAAGGCCAGTGACTCTTGTTGCATAACACCAGCAACAGTACCGAGTGTAAGACGGTGATGCGAAATATTAAAGCCTGAACCACGTAAATACCCTGAGTGTTTATTTTCTACCTACTCCTATCTGCGGGCGGACCCTAAACCCGCCGCAGTGGCGCCCAATCATTCTAATACGTGGGTTTTCGCATCACCATTATACTCGGTACTCCACACACAGTCCGGTTGCGCAGACTACAGCTGGGCAATCGAGCGGTTAAAAAGTTGCAAATAGGTTAGTTTTTTTTTTCTTGTTTCAGTGAAGTGTAACGTTTGTAGTGTAATCTTTATAGTTTATTCTAAAGTAATTTGTTTGCAATTTTTTCCTGCTTTAACTTTCTTCTCTTCAAATTAAATTCACTAAATTTCATTATGGGCACTCACCCTATTAAATATTTCTTACTAAACAAAACTGAACTGAGTTACGAAGTGTTAATTCGTGGCGAGGACCCGACTAACACAGTTCTGCAACTGCGTAAGCAGATACACAATCTGTCTGTGCTGTATCCATCAGAGGACATAGACGAGTCAGGATTGGCATTTGACGTAGACCTCAATTCACTAAATGATTCCTTTAATGACCTAAAATCTAAAATTTCAAACCTAGAATGTTCATACGATGCTAACATGTTTAAACGCACATCCAATCTGGCAAATCACATTTTTCACAGAGCACGTAGATTGAAACCGTTGACATCTGCCGATAAAAATTATTGCATACATTCCACACTAATTACGATCTATTTGTCAATAAGCTTCAAAAACTTCACTCTAGTGAACAGACTATATTTAATGTACCCACATCGGTTGATAAAGCAGATGTTACAACGTATTTATGCGAGCGTCCTCGAATGTCCGATTTTAAACTATTAAAATACGACGGTTCTACTTGTGTTCGAATATTTTTACAAAAGGTCGATGATTTTAAAGTCGCTAGGGGTTTTTCATTTTCTGATCTATTGAATTTTGCTACCGAAATATTTTGTGGCAATGCACTACATTGGTTCCGTAGCATTAGAAGTAAAACTAAAGATTGGGATCAACTATCTAAATTTTTGATCGAGGATTTTGGCCAATTTGATTATGATTATCGTTTAGTTTCAGAAATTCGTAACCGTACTCAGAGTGAAACTGAAAACATCACTTTATATTTTTCTATAATGTCTGAATTTTTTTCTCGTCTTTCTAAAGAATTACCTGAGTCGGAAAAATTAGAAATTTTGCTACACAACATTCGTCCCTGCTACTCTAACGTTATAGCATGTTCACCTAAAATTTCTACAATTGAGGAACTTCGTTTAATTTGTAAAAATTTCGAAAATATTCAATCTATGACTGCTCAATATCATGAACCACCTCCTATAACTAATAATACGCTAGCTCCAGATTTAGCCTACTCTAACAAAACTAATAATACTAATATTCTATTTAATAAAAAATCTATACATTTCTACAATTTCAATAAACAAACAAATACACAAACTAACCCTTTATATACATCTATTAGTCCAAGTAAACCGGTTGCTCGCTTATCGCTCAAGAACAAAAGACGCTCAGGTAGTCATTCGCAATGTCCGCGCTGCCGCACTAATGACCACACGCTAGCCGAGTGTAAACAAAATAGGTTTCCGATTTGTTTTAAATGTGGTGCTGTAACAAACAATCGTAAAACCAGCGCCACCTTTATTACTCAAGAACTAAAGTTTGAGTGTCGTTAAGAGATGGCGCCACGATCGAATTAGATCGCGCTATAATTTTATGCACACGCATAGTATATAAGGACACCGAGATCACGTCTTCATGAGAGAGGGGAACGGTCCACAGTACGGACCCGCCTAAGGACAAGTACTACTACACAGTGTCGCGTGTGCTTTCCACCTGGAGACGCTCGCTTGACTTTGTTGCATTGTCGCGCTTCCGGACAGCTTCCACTGTGTGGGACTGCCTCGGGACACTACATCGAACCCGTGTAGATTTTTGATAAATATAATTATTGTGAAACCTATAGTGTATCAAGTTGTGTGTGAGTAATAAACTGTTTTTACTTGACTTGGTGTTTCAACGTCTACGCCTTGTGACAACCCCAACCACATCCCCGCCACAAACTGGCGATCAACGTGGGCGAATTCGAAGATACCCGTTACAAACTGGCGACCAACGCGGGCGACTCGCAGACACCAGGGATTTACGTCACAAGATCGGGACGAGTATCATCAGCAAGTACAAGACGAGCACCAAACATGGCATTGACGGCGGAGCAATTCCAGAAACTGTTAGACCATAACACCCGTCAACAACAGTCTCTCATTGATGCTTTAACTTGCAACAAAAGTGGGACGATGACGAGATGCAACAGTTTTTTCAACGGCGAAAAGGAGATAGAAAAAGTTGAATCGTTTTTGTCATCTCTGCGCCTGTTCAAAAGTTTGGAAGGAATATCGGACAACGATTTCATCCAGGGTCTACCATTGGTGTTGCACAACGATGCTGCAATTTGGTGGCAGGGAGTAAAACACGAGATTTCTAGTGTAGAAAACTTTGAATCGCGCCTGAGAGACAAGTTTACACCACTAAAATTACCTCATCTTGTTTACCAGGAACTAACAAGTATCAAGCAAGGTTCCTCTGAAAGCACTGAAGACTTCGTAACCCGGAAGAGGATGTTGTTTTCTTTGCTCCCCGAACCTAAGCATCCGGAAACGCAGCAACTAGACATGATATACCATTTGCTGCGCTTAGACATCAGGGATAAGGCGCCACGCACATCATTCAACACATACAATCAGTTATTGGAATCGGCAAAGGGCATTGAGAACATCCTTAACGAAAAAAAGTCACGTAACAGCGCGGAAACTGTGCCACGGGTTACTAAAGTGAGATGTTCTTTCTGCAAGAATCCCGGCCATACAGCTGAAGAGTGCCGTAAGAAGAAGACAGCCAACATTCACAGGCAGAGCCTTAATTCAGCGGTCAGGCAAGCTCATCCACAGGCAGCAACAACATCACAGCCAAAATTTTCGTGCTATGGCTGTGGCGCTCCAAACGTTGTTCGCACAAACTGCCCCACATGTGCTCGAAAATCTACATCCACCGTGAAAAACGAAGAAGTTGGATTTTGTTCACTGGGTATTCGAGTAGAGACCAGACCACGGCCTGTCATACCGGCTACAATTGGAGGCATTAAAGGTTATCCATACATAGACACCTGCGCTAAAACAAACATCGCTTCATATACTCTGTACTGTCGATTGCGTGAGTTAGGGTATACTTTCAATAAACAGCAAGTGGACCTCACTTTGGCGGATGGCGTTACGAAAAAGCATACCGTTCTGACAGTTAGAGCAGATGTGGAAGTATATGGACGAGTGTTTCCCACATCTTTCATCGTACTACCAGAGTCCCGAAGAAACAAAACATTACTTGGTATCGGATTTCTTACCAGAGCAATGATGGTACTCAACTTACCCCAATTCACATGGCATTTTGTGGACAACCCAAATGATACATATGAGTTGTTCACAGAAGACTTTGTTAAGTTTGAGGAGAACACGACACAGCCAAGCGTCCAACAACTAGGCCTAACGCCAAACACTGCTTATGCTCCTGGCCAAACAACGCTAACGAACATTGAATCCGAACCAGACAGTGTATCAATTCCCGATACGATGTCAGACGCATGCCTTCCTAACCAGAATGCCACAATAAAAAGAGAGTACCAGCTGAAACCCATAGCTCTCGAGAGTCCTAAGCGAAGTAGGACACTATTCGATGGGTATTCACCTAGGTTTAATTACATGTACCGCGATGCACAATTGAACATTCAAAGACAAGAAGTAAATTTGTCACCTCGATCGATGGCTCTATTTCCCGAGACAACGGATGTTAGGATTGATACAATCGACATTGTATTACCCGCAAATAATGAATTAAGCATTGAGCAGCAAAACCAGTTAAAAGGTCTTCTCACCAACTTCGAGGATGTGTTTATATCCAAGAAGGAACCAGCAAGACACGTACAGCATGCTATTAATACAGGGGACCACGGACCAATATCAGTTCCACCATACAGATTATCTCCGCTGCGTCGGGAGACTCTACGCAAAGAACTTGACAAGATGCTGCAAGACGGAATTATTGAACCGCGGATTACGCCGTGGGCAGCACCGGTAGTTCTGGTTCCGAAGAAGAATGGAGATGTACGAGTTTGCGTCGATTATCGGCGCCTTAACTCCATAACAGTACCTGATTCGTACCCAATGCCAAGAATTGATGACTTACTACATGAAGCTAAGCCGACATCCTTCATGTCTAGTCTTGATCTCAAGGCAGGATATTGGCAGATTGAAATCAGCCCACAAGACGTAAACAAAACAGGTTTCATTACCCCATTCGGGATTTACGTTTTCAAACGCATGCCTTTCGGATTGCGGAATGCACCCGCCACATTTCAAAGAGTAATTGACAGATTTCGAGTAACTTTGACTGATGTCAAAATGCTCGCATATTTGGATGATCTCATTCTATTCTCCAGTTCATTCAGCTCACACCTCACCGATTTGTCGAAGGTTTTTACCAAAATGCGCGAATTTAACCTGACTGTCAATTTGGGCAAGTGTAAATTCTGTTGCTCTTCAATTAAATATTTGGGTCACCTTATCACGCCTCTTGGACTCAAAGTGGACCCCGAGAAAACAGCAACAGTAGCAAATCTTGCAACACCCAGCAATTTACAGCACTTAGTATCCTTCCTGCAAACTTGCTCATGGTATCGCAGATTCATTAGTAACTTTTCAACTATCGCACAACCATTAACCAAGTTGACCAAGAAAGGTGCGAAATGGACTTGGACACCAGCACAACAAGAAGCTTATGATGAGCTAAAACTTCGTCTCACTACGGCTCCCGTACTAAAACAAGCCGATGAAACAAAACCATTCATCATTAAAACAGATGCAAGCGGTTATGCCTTAGGGGCGGTTTTGGTCCAGGGGGAGGGTGAAGAGGAGCATCCGGTCGAATATGCAAGTCGTCTATTGACCGCAACGGAGAGAAATTACTCTACAACAGAACGCGAAGCACTTGCAGTTGTTTGGGCGGTAGCGAAGTTCAGAAGCTATATAGAGGGAGTACCAGTTACACTAGTGACTGACCATCAAGCTCTGAAGTGGCTTATGTCTTTGAAATCGCCTACCGGAAAATTAGCCAGATGGGCTTTACAACTGCAACCATACAATATCACTATAGAGTACAAACCCGGTCGTACTAACGTCATTGCAGACACCCTGTCGCGACCTCCATGCACTGAAGAAAACAGAGCAAATTGTGGCTCTTGCGCCATCACCATGGACATGCCAGTACGTAGTCAAAGTGACATACGTGAAGAGCAATTAAAGGATCCTGTTATAGCTCGAATTATTGAAGATTTTGAGAAGAATACCGTCGAGAATGTTACTTACTGGAGTAACAAAGGTTACTTCATGAACGATGGCATGCTTTACCGTTTAGCACCAGATTCTGAAGCCGATGATGCACAACTAGTTGCACCCGAGCATGAATGGGCAAATATACTTGCCGCGTATCACGACGATCCGATGGCTGGACATTATGGTGCAGAAAAGACGCACGCACGCATTTCAAAGAGATACTTCTGGAGAGGTATGCGCAAGTACATCGAGTCATACGTGCAGAATTGCATTCCCTGTCAGCGCTATAAGCCTTCTAACCGGAAACCAGCGGGCTTACTGCAAACAACTGCCCTAAATAAGAGATTTGAGGCTATATCATTGGACCTATTCGGTCCCTTACCTGTCTCTCCAGATAACAAAAATTGGATCTTGATAGTACAGGATAACGCCACACGCTGGGTCGAATTATTCTCCCTACAGAGTGCAACAGCGGAAGCATGTGCCGAAACCTTACTCAATGAGGTCATTCTGAGATATGGGCTACCACGACGATTGACAAGCGATAATGGGGCCCAGTTCATTAGTGCAGTTATGCAAAAGTTATGTTTTTGTCTAGGAATCAAGCATACGCTAACACCCATATATCATCCGGAAGCAAATCCTGTAGAACGACGCAACCGAGATTTGAAAACACAACTTGGAATCTTGGTTGAGGGAAACCATGGCAATTGGTCAGATAAACTTCCAAGCATTCGCTTTGCAATGAATACGGCTGTCTGCTCTTCAACAGGACACACCCCCGCTTACCTAACCTTTGGGAGAGAGTTAAGGACAACAGATGATATCCAGCATGATTTTCGTCAGATAGTCGATTCTGAGAACTTCGTAGCTGAAATTACACCAAAGCTCAAAAGCATGGCTAATACTATGCAACATGTTAAAGAAGTTCAGGAGATGAAAGAAGAAGCTCGAAAGGAGTATATAGATAAACAGAGGAGGGAAAGTCCACATTATACAACTGGTGATCTAGTTCTAGCGAACGTGCACCCCATAAGCAGAGCAGCTAAGGGTTATAGTTCCAAGCTCGCCCCCAAACGGGATGGACCATACATGATAGTAGCTCAGAATGGGCCTGCATCCTACAAGCTTGCGAACATTGGAGATCCTGATACGATTATAGGCACTTATCACACCTCAGCGTTGAGGCCTTATACAAGAGCTGAGAAAGAACTACCAGTTCCGATCCAACCCTTACGCAAAAGAGGACGCCCACGCAAGGCTAAATAGGAAGACCGATTTTATTCAGTTTCCTCGTCGGGACGCCTTTAGAAACTGAGGGGGAGACTGTAACAAACAATCGTAAAACCAGCGCCACCTTTATTACTCAAGAACTAAAGTTTGAGTGTCGTTAAGAGATGGCGCCACGATCGAATTAGATCGCGCTATAATTTTATGCACACGCATAGTATATAAGGACACCGAGATCACGTCTTCATGAGAGAGGGGAACGGTCCACAGTACGGACCCGCCTAAGGACAAGTACTACTACACAGTGTCGCGTGTGCTTTCCACCTGGAGACGCTCGCTTGACTTTGTTGCATTGTCGCGCTTCCGGACAGCTTCCACTGTGTGGGACTGCCTCGGGACACTACATCGAACCCGTGTAGATTTTTGATAAATATAATTATTGTGAAACCTATAGTGTATCAAGTTGTGTGTGAGTAATAAACTGTTTTTACTTGACTTGGTGTTTCAACGTCTACGCCTTGTGACAACCCCAACCACATCCCCGCCACAAACTGGCGATCAACGTGGGCGAATTCGAAGATACCCGTTACAGTGCTAAAAATGTTATTTATCCTAATTGTACGAATTGTCATTCTAAATCGAGTACAAAAAACTTGTAGGGCCAGATTGTTGTGATATTACTTCTAAAAGTGTTAATTTTGATAAGGAAGATTGGGAACAATGGCTTTCCACTATTAAAATCTTTTTTTCTACATATAACATCACATCAATCTGGGAACGTTAACCGGAGAATGATTCTCGCCCTTATGTTAACGTTAAAATTAGTGAAATTTCTTTTTGTGCTTTGTTTGATTCTGGTTCTTCAGTGACTATACTAGGGAACGATTCACATAAACTATTATTGTCAGCTGGTTTTAAGTTGTGTACAGATCTTATCGACACATATTTTGTTGCCGCTGGTGGCCAACGGTTAAACCCTATAGGATATATGAATATCCCTATAAGTTTTGAGAATAATTTTCATATTCTTAAAGCCTACGTGATACCTACAGTGTCATCTTATTTAATTTTAGGAATTGATTTTTGGTCTAGATTTGAGATTTGCCCAAGTATTTAATATCAATAACTATGGGTAATTCTAGTACTAGTAGAGTTTCTTATTTAAATGATAATAAAACTAAATTATTTTCTTATGACGATTTAACTAAATCGCAGCGTCTAAACGCTGATAATACTATTGACCTATTTCGTTCTATTTCTATGGAAACTCGAGGCCTAGGCAGAACACATCTCATAACTCATCGCATTGATACTGGCAACTCACAGCCAATACGACAACGCTATTACAGACTTTCCCCCGAAAAAACAACGCGTGTTATGTAACGAGCTAGATGAAATGTTAGCACTCGGTGTTGTGGAATCTCGTGAAAGTCCTTGGTGTTCACCTGTCTTGTTAACTCCTAAAAGGATGGAACATTGATTTTGTTTAGATAGCCGTAAACTCAATTCAGTAACTAAAAAAGATGCTTATAAATTACCGTATATGTCAGAAATTTTGGACAATTTAAGTAACGCTTGTTATTTAAGTTCCATCGATCTTTTGAAAGGCTTTTGGCAAATTCCTATTGAAGAGTGTGATCGGGATAAAACAGCATTCTATATTCCATCACGTGGTTCGTTCAGGTTTGTCACTACTCCATTTGGTCTCACTAACGCACCTGCAACGCAGCAAAGGCTGGTTGATATCTTATTCTATGGTCCTGAATTTGAGAATTGCGTTTTCGTTTTCTTAGACGATATTATTGTTGTATCTCCTAATTTTGATCATCATATGGCTATGCTTTTACGTGTCTATAATAAATTAAAATATGCTAATTTGAGTATTAATTATTCTAAATCACAATTTTTTCGTACTGAACTAAAATATTTAGGTTATGTGGGTGCTATATATTAGGGTGCTATGTCGGGAACCTCCACGTGGTGCACCCTGGGCAACGTGGGTCATTGAAGTTGCGATTTTGCAACTTCAATGGCCGACGGCGAATATCCGACGGGGAGGGCAGGGGGTTTGACGGTCGCTGTCTTTTGTCGCGGCCGCCTCCATCTGTCGTTGCAGGCGAGACCCTTCATTTGGGTCGCCCTCCGGTTCTGTCCCGGAGGTCTCGGCGGGCCCGGTGTGCGCTTACCCCGCCGCCGGGCGGGCTGTGGGAGTGTCCCTCCCACGGTCGCCGTCGTATATCGTAATCCGGTTGTGAGGTTTGTGGTCATGTCTCGCACTCCTGCCGGACCGAGGGTCTTGGCTTAACCGCCCGGACCGCGAGGGAGGATGCCTCTATAAAAAGTACCCCGAATCCCAAGCGGCGGCGCACCGCGAAGGGATGCATGGCTGATGGGCAGTTCAGTCTCTAGTGCGACCCCCGCCAGAGTACCGGCCGACCCTCTGGCGGGTTACGCTAGGCTTACCCAGGTACAGGGGGCACTCCTGGGTGCTGGACGCAAAGACCCTCTCGTCGGCTTTCTTCCGACGAGAGGAGGCGTCCGGGCGTGGGCAGAGGCTGGTCCCCAGAGAGGTCGAGGCCATGTTGGCCTCCCTCCGCAGGATCGCCGTGGAGGAGTGGCGTTCCAGGCTGGAGAGCCCGAGTGCTGGCGTGAGGACCGTCGCGGCAGTGCGACCTGTCCTCGAACAGTGGATGGACAGGCGCCACGGCGCGCCGACATACCGGCTGACGCAGGTGCTCACCGGGCACGGTTGCTTCGGTGCGTACCTGTGTCGCGTAGCCGGAGCGGAGGAGCCCGCCGTGTGCCACCATTGTGGCAACTGCCGTGAGGACACGGCCCAGCACACGCTGGAGGAGTGCCCAGCCTGGGACGAGGAGCGCAGCGCTCTCATCGCGGTCGTAGGAAGAGACCTCTCGCTGCCGGTCGTGGTCGCCGCCATGGTCGGCAGTAAGAGGTCGTGGCGAGCCATGCTCTCCTTCTGCGAATGTGTCATGTCGCAGAAGGAGAGTGCCGAGCGGGATCGGGAGCAGACCGATCCCGCTCGTCGCCACAGAAGACGAAGGAGGCGCCGGGATGTCACCTAACCCGGCGCCGGAGAGGCCACGCGGGGCCGCCGTCCCTACCTTGGCGGCCCCCGAGACGTGACGCAACACGCGTCTCATGTCGCGTCGCTTCAGCGGCAGTGCACATGGAGGCGGTCCCGGCGCGCTCTGTATCAACGGTATCCCGGGGCCGTCTCTGAAGTGCACCGATGGTGGCCGACGCGGGGTTTTTAGTCGGTATTTCGGCGCGTAGACTTACGGTAGGGACCCGACCCAGCGGCCGCCCGTCCACATCCACGGGCGGCACAACATCTTCGCTGGGCTCGGAAGGCGCCGGTGAGTCCGACACACCCCCGCCCCTTCGGGGGTGGGATGGTCCGTAAAGGGATTTTCCCCGCGAGAAAAAAAAAAAAAAAAAAAAAAAAAAAAAAAGGTACAGGGGGCACTGCCTGGGCGGACCTTCCTTTCCCCCATACTCGTGGGAATAAAATGAATTGTTCTTTAAAATCAAAAACTTGTTCGGTGGTAGTGGAGAGGTTGCCAGGCTCGGATGCATCTGAAGCGTCCAGTCGGGCACCCTCAGCATTGGGAGCGTCTGCGGAGAGGAACGCGCCATCCCGAGACTTCGATTCGGAGTCCGGGATGAGTAGCGACTCTTCGCATGCGAAGAGAAGCCGCGCTAGGCCGCGTGGGCCGCGTCCTGCGGAAAAGCGGCAGAGGGCTAGCGATGGTGGCAGTACGGCGGAAACGGACTCCCGTGCTGCCACCAAGAAGCAGAAGCAAAGGCCCCCGGCTCCAGCCTGGAGCGCGGGAGAAGATGATGACGCCGTCAGCAGGGCGCAGGCGGATTACGAGGCGGCTCTTGAAAAGGAGCGCATCGCAGAGGCCGAGTCGATGGAGGCGGATGAGGCCGATCTGCGGAAGGCCAAGGAGGCGCATCCGTGGACAAAGCCGGCTCCAAAGGAGGCGCCGCCGGTCACCCGCAGTGAGGCCCTCATGCGGATGGCTAAGCGGCTCCAGCACGTCTCTCGCACGTCCCGACACCTTAAGGGCACTTATGTTCGGGACATAAATGAGAGCGTGTCGGAGCTGCTGGCGTTGGCGCAAGAGCCGTCCTCTGCGGAGCTCGCCAGGGTCGAGGCGGAGAACCGCAATCTCCGCCAGAAAGTGACGGCGTTGGAGGCGGCCCTCACCACGCAGGGCAGGATGCTCGAAGACCTGATGGCGACGGTCGGGTCGCAGCGGCAGCCTGCGGCTGAAATGGCGTCCGGCGCTCCGGGGTTGGACGTCCTGAAGCAGCTGCTGGAGGTGCACATGGCGAAAGTGGACGCCAAACTAGAGGCGATCGCCATGCGGCTGCCTCCGGAGCCGATTCTCCGCCCTCCGCTGGCTGCCGACCGGGCTAGGGCCAAGGCAGCCCCGAAGCCGCAGCCCACCCGTCGCGGGGATACCGGCCGCCTCATGGCCGGCTCTAGGAGCGGGGAAGCAAAGGGCTGCCTCTGCGGCCGTGGGCCGCCCCGCACCGGCTGCCCCTGCGACGGCTCGCCGCCCTGCAACATCTGCCCGGCCGACCACGGCTTCGACGGCTCCGCCGCCGGTCGCCTCTAGGGAGTCCCGCGGGCGCAAGCGAGGCAACCGAAAGCGCGCCCCGCCTCGGTCGCAGACGCCACACCCGCCCCTTCAACCCGCCACATCCACGGAGACTCCGTGGACAGTGGTGGCAAAGAGGGGCAAGAAGAAGTCCCGGGCGGCCCAACAGCCGGTCCAGGCCCCACGCAGGGCTGCTCCCCAGCTCCGTCTCCCGCGCAAAGCCGCCGTGACACTCACGGTGACGCCGGAGGCGTTGAAGCGGGGAGTAACGTACGCCCAAGTCCTGCGTGAGGTCCAGACGAAGGTGGACCTGGCCAGCCTTGGCATCGCAGCCGGGCTGAAGTCAAGGCGGATAGCCACCGGGGCGTATCTCTTCGAGGTGCCCGGGCCTGAGTCGGAGGCGAAGGCCGACTCCCTCAGTGCCAGAATGAGGGAGGTCCTTCGCGGGTCGGAGGAGGACGTTCGCGTCTCCCGGCCCGTGAAGACTGCGGAGCTGCGCGTCTCGGGGCTGGACGCTTCAGCCACCTCCGAGGCAGTCGCAGCAGCCATCGCCCGTCTCGGCGAATGCTCCCCGGACGACGTTAAGGTCGGGGAGATCCGAGACGAGCGTTCGGGCCTGGGTGCGGTGTGGCTCCGCTGCCCATCGAAGGCAGCGGAGAAAGTTGTGAAGGCGGGGCGTGTCCTGGTGGGCTGGGTGGCG
This sequence comes from Deilephila elpenor, assembly GCA_949752805.1. Lineage (NCBI taxonomy): Eukaryota > Metazoa > Arthropoda > Insecta > Lepidoptera > Sphingidae > Deilephila > Deilephila elpenor. The sequence goes on from OX457095.1 coordinate 15,995,208, forward strand.
GCGGCGGTGCGGCTGCTCGAGGCCCGGCCTCTTCGTTGCTTCCGCTGCCTGTATAAGGGGCATGTGCGGGTTCAATGCACCGGCGAGTGCGACCGTAGCGGGCTCTGCTACCGCTGCGGTCAATCGGGCCATAAGGCCCGGGAATGTTCCGCGGACCCGCACTGCGCAATCTGCGATGCAGGAAAAACCGCGGACCATCGGGTGGGCGGCAAGGCCTGCGCTGCCTCCTCGGTCCCGCACCGTTCTCAACGCGGTGTGCGAGCCGAGGTTGCGACGCGGCTGCAACCGTCCCGCCCCGAGACGATGGAGATCGCCCATACATAAATGGCGCTTAACTTCCTCCAGGCGAACATTAACCACTGTAAAGGAGCACAGGACATGCTTGTCCAGTCTCTGGCACAGTGGTCGATCCACGTGGCTGTGGTCGCCGAGCCATACTCTGTCCCTGCCCGCGACGACTGGGCAGGGGACCTTGATGGCTCGGTGGCCGTCATCACCCGGGGCGCCGCCGGCTCTCCGCCCTTCGAAAAAGTAGCGAAGGGTGCGGGATGCGTGGCGGTCTTGGTGGGAGGGGTGTGGGTAGTAGGAGTCTATTTCTCTCCCAACAGGTCCCAGGCGGAATTCGAGAGCTTTCTCGCGCGCCTGGGGGCCCTGGTGCAGCTTGACAGCCAGCCTCGCCCCGCGCTTGTAGCCGGCGACTTCAACGCCAAATCCTTGGCTTGGGGTTCGTCGGTGACCGACGCGCGGGGCGAGGCCCTGGAGGAATGGGCGATCTCCATCGGGTTGGTCGTCCTGAATCGGGGGTCGGAGAACACGTGCGTGCGGCACAACGGCGGTTCGGTGGTGGACGTGACGTTCGCCACCCCGGCCCTTGCCCGCCGTGTTCGGGACTGGAGGGTTTTGGTCGAGGAAGAGACGCTGTCCGATCATCTCTACATTCGGTACAGCGTCACGGCCTCCCAGGCCTCCACCCATCAGTCCGGTGGTGGTCCGACTGCCCGATTCACGGGCGGCCGACGTTGGGCCGCGAAGCGCCTCGATGTGGAGGCCGTGAAGGAAGCCGCTGTTATTCAGGCGTGGCTCCCCGTACCGGATGGGCCGGTGAGGGTCGAGCAAGAGGCGGAATGGTTCGGGGTGGCGATATCGCGAGTCTGCGACGCGGCCATGCCCCGGGTCACCCGCCTCCCGGCGAAGCGCCAGGTGTACTGGTGGTCGGCCGAGCTCACAGAGCTGCGCGCGGCTTGCATGGTCGCGCGCCGCCGACTCGCCAGGCACCGTCGTCGTCGGACACGTAGACCCGGCGACGACGAGCAAGGGCGGCACCTTCTCGACCTCCACAGAGAGGCGAAGAGAGCGCTGCGGGTGGCCATCGCGCAAGTGAAGGCCGCGGCGAACGTAGAGTTCCGGAGGTCTCTGGACAGAGATCCATGGGGGCGTCCGTACCGTGTGGCGTTGAGGAAACTCCGCCCATGGGCGCCCCCACTGACACAGAGTCTCCGGACCGAACTTTTAGAGGACGTCGTCGCGGCCTTGTTTCCGGCCACCGAGGAGTTCACTCCTCCACCGATGGCGCCACGTCCACCGGCGTCATCGTCGTTGGTTTCGGTAAGGGATATCCCGGAGGTTTCGCCGCAAGAGCTAGAGGCGGCCGTGCTTCGGCTGCGGAGCAAGAACTCGGCCCCGGGGCTCGACGGGGTGCCCGGTCGTGTCTGGGTGCTGGCCGTCGAGTCGCTGGGTACGAGGCTCCGCGGCCTTTTCTCCGCGTGCCTTGAGCAGGGCATCTTCCCGTCGCGGTGGAAGACGGGCAAGCTTGTCCTGCTCCGCAAGGAGGGGCGACCCGCAGACTCACCGTCGACCTACCGGCCTATCGTGTTGCTCGACGAGGTGTGCAAGCTCTTTGAGCGCGTAGTCCACGCGCGCCTCGTCGAGCATTTGGAGGACGCGGGCCCGGACTTGGCGGACTGCCAGTTCGGGTTCCGGCGGGGCCGGTCGACGGTCCACGCAATTCTGCGGGTGAAGGCACAAGCGGAGCGTGCGGTGTCCCGGGGTAGGGTCGTGGTGGCGGTGTCTCTCGACATCGCCAACGCGTTCAACACCATGCCCTGGGCCTGCATCGAAGAAGCACTGCGGTACCACGAAATGCCGCCCTATGTCCGGCGTCTGGTGCACGCGTACTTGTCTGACAGGTGCGTGGTGTATCCGGGCGCCGACGGGTGGCATCGCAGAGCGGTGTCGTGCGGTGTTCCGCAGGGGTCGGTTCTCGGCCCACTCCTGTGGAACATCGGCTACGACTGGGTGCTACGTGGTACCAACCTTCGGGGCGTCGCTGTCGTCTGCTACGCGGACGACACGTTGGTGACAGCGACGGCCAGGACATTCCAGAGGTCCGCCCTGCTCGCCTCGTTCGGTACCGGACTGGTGGCGGGCAGTATTCGTTGACTGGGCCTCACGGTGGCCCTCACCAAGACCGAGGACGTGTGTTTCCACGGTCTTCGGTGTGGGCCTCCGCCTGGGGCCCACATCACGGTGGAGGGCGTGCGGATTCCTGTCGGCTCGAGCATGAAGTACCTCGGGCTCATTCTCGACAGCCGATGGGACTTCCGCACGCATTTCGAGACGTTGTCGCCGAAGCTGGTGAGGGTGGCGGGCGCACTTGGGCGCCTGCTGCCCAATACTGATGGTCCTGGCATCCCTTGCCGAAACCTATACGCTGGAGTCGTGCGGTCCATGGCGCTCTACGGGAGTCCCGTTTGGGCCGGGTCCTTGAGCGCTCGCTGCGTCCGCCTGCTGCATCGTCCGCAGCGCATGGTGGCGCAGCGAATTATCAGGGGCTACCGCACGGTCTCGCACGAGGCAGCCTGCGTATTGGCGGGAACTCTGCCCTGGGTGCTGGACGCGAAAACCCTCTCGTCGGCTTTCTTCCGACGAGAGGAGGCGTCCGGGCGTGGGCAGAGGCTGGTCCCCAGAGAGGTCGAGGCCACGTTGGCCTCCCTCCGCAGGACTGCCGTGGAGGAGTGGCGTTCCAGGCTGGAGAGCCCTAGTGCTGGTGCGAGGACCGTCGCGGCAGTGCGACCTGTCCTCGAGCAGTGGCTGGACAGGCGCCACGGTGCGCCGACATACCGGCTGACGCAGGTGCTCACCGGGCACGGCTGCTTCGGTGCGTACCTGTGTCGCATAGCCGGAGCCGAGGAGTCCGCCGTGTGCCACCATTGTGGCAACTGCCGTGAGGACACGGCCCAGCACACGCTGGAAGAGTCCCCAGCCTGGGACGCGGAGCGCAACTCTCTCGTCGCGGTCGTGGGAAGCGACCTTTCGCTGCCGGCCGTGGTCGCCGCCATGGTCGGCAGCCGGAGTTCGTGGCGAGCCATGCTCTCCTTCTGCGAACGTGTCATGTCGCAGAAGGAGAGCGCCGAGCGGGATCGGGAGCAGACCGATCCCGCTCGTCGCCACAGGAGACGTAGGAGGCGCCGGGACGCCAACTAACCCGGCGCCGCAGAGGCCACACGGGGCCGCCGTCCCTACCTTGGCGGCCCCCGAGACGTGACGCAACACGCGTCTGTTGCCGCGTCGCTAAGCGGCGGTGCACAAAGAGGCGGTCCTGGCGCGTCTGTTAAACGGTATTCCGGGGCCGTCTCTCAAGTGCACCGATGGTGGCCGACGCGGGGTTTTTAGTCGGTATTTCGGCGCGTAGGTTTATGGTAGGGACCCGACCCAGCGGCCGCCCGTCCACATCCACGGGCGGCACAACATCTCGCTGGGCTCGGAAGGCGCCAGTGAGTCCGACACACCCCTGCCCCCTCCGGGGGTGGGATGGTCCGTAAAGGGATTTTCCCCGCGAGAAAAAAAAAAAAAAAAAAAAAAAAAGGATGGGTCGCCCTTCGTCTTCAACCAGACCAAGACCTATCCTTGTCAAGTTGCAAGACACCTCGGTGAGAGATAATATCTGGTACAGCAAAACAAAATTGAAGGGGACTGGTATTACTCTCTCTGAGTTTTTGACAAAGGCAAGACATGACATTTTTATGGCCGCGCGGGAGAAATTTGCAATGGAAAAATTTGAAAATGCTGACATATACCGCCATACTGTGCGAGTTCCAGTTGTTGAAGAACGACTGGGACTCGCCGCAGGGGCCCACGAACGGACCAGGCAGTGGTCAGATGAGCCTAGAGGAGCATCAACCACTAACCTCTATCCATCCGGGTGTGTCGTCAGCAGAAGATCCAACATAGAGGGCTCATGGCTTTCAACATCTGGAACACGGGTGGGCTGTGTTACCAGCTGCGAGTAACCATAAGCCGAGGCCATCTCGTAAACAGCCCGACCGGGGAGATCAGTGGTCCTGGATCCCAACCACTCTTTGTGGTGAGCGTTGAAATCACCGAAGACCACCACCTCCGCGGAAGGGTACTGCTCGAGTATCACGTCAGTCCCCACTTGGACGCTCTCAAACAATTGAGTAGACCCCGAATCACTGGCGTGGGACCTGTACAGGCAAGCGTAGATGCGGGTCCTACCCCTGAAGTCTACCCGTAGCCATAATAAGGACAGGTCCCGACGCTCGAGGCCCCGAAGGCGGTGACTACAGATATCACCCCTGACGAAGACGCACACCCCGGCTTTACGTAGGAATGAATGTTCCAACACGTAACCGGGGTAATTTAAGTACGAAACGTCGTCCGGGGCGGATATCTGAGTCTCCGTTAAAAAGAGCAGGGCAGGCCGCGCCGTCTCTAGATGGTGATGGACGGCGTCGAGGTTGCTGTGTAGACCCCTGACATTGCAGAAGTCCACAGAAAATGTGGATGCATTTCCCGCCGTGGAGAGCCTACTTTTCTTTTTCCTTCGTATTTTTTTTGTTTAATTTGAGAGAGTGGGATAGGGAAAGGAAAAAGCGTGGTTGATCAAGGACGATACCCGAGAAAGGGAGGATATAGTGCGAGACGGGCATACGGCAATAGGAGAAGTCAGCGTGAAGCACGGAAGGGCCCCCGGTGCCCCCCCGCGTGCAGTCGCCGGGATCCACTCCAGTCTCCCACTCTGGCACGACGACTGCATGACGGGATTTTCTCTGGTTGGCGGGACAGCTTCCCGGGGAGGGAGTTTGACAATAGTGGGCCCCCGGGTTCAGGTCCCCTACTGACCGGCAGGCGGCCGGCGGTGACCGTTCCCACCGGGTCTCCCTGTACTCCACACCAGCGTCCCCCAGCCTAATGCCCGCCCCGACACCCAACCACATCAACGAGCATCGCCTGGATCCACCAACACCTATCAGAAGGGTGGGAACGGATGAGGGGGGAACGGCTATCCAGCCCTTCTACCGGAACGCATTTCTACTTAGCGGCAGAAAAAGACCGGACGGTGGTACCTACCACCAGTGATGGGGGTGGGGGGGGTGGGGGGGGTGGGGGGGGGACACCAAAGCCGCGGATTGGGAAGTGGAATGCGGCAATGGTGGCTCAAGGGGCCGGGAGTGCGTGCCCGTGCCATTCTGTAAGACAGCCGGACAGGTTGCCAGAAGAATGACCCTCTGACCTCTTATCTTTTTTTTTGCGGTACTTTACTATCTTAATATGTATATTTTCTTTCTTTTTTTTTTTTTAAATTGTACCTTTACTTAATTTATTTATAATTTTTTTTTTAACAACCGGCAGATGGATGATTATTTGACTTTATATACACTTTGTTTTCTATTTATTTTTATTATACTTAATTTTTTTTTTTTACAAATTTAGATAATTATCAACATTGATTAATTATTATGTCTAGTGTAGTGACAGTGATGAGTTTTTATCAGCATGCAGCGACGATAGTTTTGTCAGTGTTCCTTCACTTGGTGACAATCTCTCTTGTCAGTTCTCCGACGTCTCGAGGAATTTTAATGTGGTTCATCTCAATGCCCAGAGTATTCCCGCCCATTTCCCCGATATGCTGGCTAGTTTTGACTGTACTAATATTCATGCTAACCTTGTCTCTGAATCTTGGCTAAAGCCTTGTCTTCCTTCGACTCTGTACTCTCTTCCTGGGTTCCACCTCATAAGGAATGATCGCACGGCGCGTAGTGGAGGTGGTGTCGCAATCTATCTCCGTACTTATTTTCGATACAATATCATTAGTACCTCACCGCAACCTCCACCAACAGATGCCGGCGAACATATTTTCTTGGAGGTGGAATTCTCACATCAGAAGCTCCTACTCGGTGTTTATTATTGTCCCTCGCTTCGCATTGATTTCTTTTCTTCTCTTGAAGTTATTCTCGAAAACTTAGTTCCTTCATACAGTCAAACCATAATCATGGGTGATTTCAACACCTGTCTCCTTAAGAACGATCGTCGTTCCTCCTCCCTCTCGAATACTATCCAATCCTGCAACCTATCTATACTACCACTTTCAGCAACTCATCATTCCCCTAACTGCACTTCTTCCTTACTAGACCTTATATTTGTTTCCTCTGTAGATCTCGTCCTCAAACATGGTCAATGTTCTGCCGACGCGTTTTCTTACCATGACCTCTTGTTCCTATCCTTTCGTGTTCGTCCTCCTAAACCCTCACCTAAAGTCCTCTTGCAGCGAAATTTTTGGGGTATGAACCTTGTTAATCTTTGCAGGGATGCCAGTGACATTGACTGGAGTGCTCTCTTCCAGTCGAATTGTGTGGATGCCAAAGTTGATTTCTTCACAAAGACATTAACATATCTCTTTGATAAACATGCTCCTTTTCGATTAATTAAATTCAAACACTTATATTTAAAAGATTGCTAAAGGAGCATTATTTCTCCTTACATACCTGAAGACATAGCGTAGCGTATTCTTATTATTATATTTTCTTGCTTTGATGTAATGTGTTGATGCATATATTATACAGGGTATATCAAGACCATGACCGAAAACGAAGCCAGGTGGTAGTATTAGTGACTTCAGACACAATGCAAGTAAAAATTTCGCAAAAAAAAATCGACAACTTTTTTTTTTTAATTTTTTACTTATCGTCGTATTTGGGTGATAAATACACAGTTTTCCTAAAATAATGATGCAAACCTTTTTATTTTTCAACACTCAATGGTACGTGAGGGTTTAAATATTATTTTCGCAAAAACTAGGATTTTACCACCCAAAAAAGATGATTTTTAAAAAGTTCTAAAAAAATATCTGTCGCTGTTTTGGTGAAATTTTTATTTGCGTCGTGTCTGTAACCACTAAAACTACCACCAGGCTTCGTTTTCGGTCGCGGTCTTGATATACCCTGTATAGGGTTTATCATATGTATTTAAATATTTGTATTGTGTTATTCTAGTTAAATTTTTAATTTTTTTTTAGTAGAATAGTATTTTTTTTTATTACTGTTATTATTTCCTGTATTTATTTATTACTTTTTTTTTTTTTTGGTAAACCTCGTGATTCCCCCAATTTGTCGTTCTGTCTTATCCATCCTATGGTAGGTTGCCTGGAAGAGATCGCCTCGAGCGATAAGGCCGCCATTGTATACTTTTTTACTTTTTTTCATTTTTGTTAATTTCTTTTTTTTTTGTTCACTGGTGTACAATAAGTTTTAAATAAATAAATAAAATAAATAAATAAAACACCTTCCATCACCTTGGCTCACTGCGGAAATCAAAGAGCTGTTGTGTAAAAAAGCGTCAGCCAAGTCCAAGTATAAACGTCGTCCTAACGAGTCAAATTGGCTCAAGTACTACGTTGCCATTCGGAATCACTGCAGTAAGGTGTGTAGGAATGCCCAACGCCGACATATTCACAACTCAGTTCAAAACGGAGATCCAGCTAAAGTCTGGAAATTTCTCAAGACATTAGGAGTGGGTAAACCTACACAAGACTCAATTCCAAAATCCATTGATTTAAATTCCTTAAACAATCACTTTTCCTGTTCATCTTCTTTTGAGATGTTCACCAAAGATAAAACTATTAAGCATCTTTCTACCATTAAGACTCCTAAATGTTCAACTTTCGTACTTAAACAATTTGCCACTTGTGATGTTAGGAGAACCATTACGCTTATATCATCAAATGCCATGGGAAGCGACTGTGTCAGCCGTAATATGATTCTTCCTATCCTAGACGAAATCCTTCCCGTCATCTGCCATATCCTGAACCATTCCGTTACCACAGGGTTATTTCCTACTGCTTGGAAAGAAGCCCACATTATCCCCATTCCTAAGAAACCCAAGCCCGCTGTACTATCTGAATTTCGTCCTATTGCCATTCTACCATTCTTTTTTTTTTTTTTTTTTTTTTAACCTGGCACGGCATAGTGACTGCATTGCACCTGATGGTAAGTGCTAATGCCGTCCAGATAGAGTATCGAATGGTATCAAACGGTAGTCTCATACCATTCGATACAATCATGCCGGCCCGCTGAGATGCCTCTTCACGCTACGGCGGAAGGACCCAGGATTATAGGAAGGAGGGAACACGTGCGATGGCAAACCGTTCCACAGCTTGACTGTACGGCAGAAAAAATAATTAGAGAACCTTTTGGTTCGCGCCGAAATGGATTGAACAGTCAAGCTATGGCTCCGCAAGCCAGCACGCGTGGTTCTGTTAAGGAAAGGAGAGGAGGGGATTAAATTGAACAATTCCTCAGAGCATTCGCCATGATACAGACGGTAGAACACGCTTAGAGAGGCGACATCCCTCCGTAACTGTAGCGACTCTAAGTTGCCCGTAATGTCTGCATCATTCACAATGCGGATGGCCCGCCGCTGCAATCCATCCAAGGCATCGAGTAAGTACTGGGCGGATCCATCCCAGAGGTGCGAACAGTATTCCATACCCGGCCGAACCTGCGCTTTATACAAGCGGTAGAGTTGACCGGGCGCGAAAAACCGACGCACCTTGTTCAGGACCCCAACCCTGCGGGAAGTGGCAGATATTACGCCCTCGATGTGATTCCTTGGATTAAGATCACAACGGATTTCCACACCAAGGATACTCAGGTCATTCCGCATTGAGAGGGGAATACCCTGAAGAATGGGGAGGGGAGAGAACGGGGATTTTTTGCACGTGAACGCACACACCTGGGTTTTCCTGGCATTGAACTCAACCATATTCCTGGAGCCCCATGTAGAAATGAGATCCAAGGATCGATTGAGCTCAATGACAAGATCCTCGCGCCCACTCACAGTGTCGACCCGGCAACCTGGGGACCCATGGCAGTATCGCCCATGAACCGTGCTGTCATCTGCATAGCAATGAATGTTGCCAAGTGAAAACATATCATTGATATGCAGAATAAACAGGGTGGGCGACAGCACCGAGCCCTGCGGAACTCCGGCATTTACCGACATGAGCGCCGAAGCGTGTCCGTCAACGACAACACGCATTCTACGCCCATGCAGAAAGCCAGAAATCCACGAACACAAGTTGCCGGGCAGACCGTATGCCGGAAGCTTGGATAGGAGACCACGGTGCCAGACCCTATCAAACGCCTTGGCTATGTCGAGGCTCACAGCAAGAGCCTCGCCACGCCGGTCTATCGCCTCACCCCAGCGATGCAGGACAAACGCCAGAAGATCACCCGTTGATCGGTTGTGACGGAATCCGTACTGTCTGTCACTGATCAACGAGTGATCCTCCAGGTAGCGGACCAATTGAGCGTTTATGATCCGCTCCATGACCTTACACATCACTGAGGTGATAGCGATAGGGCGATAATTGGTAGGGTCTGACCGATCACCCTTTTTGGGGATCGGTTGCACATTGGCCTCCCTCCAAGATTCCGGCACAACACCTGTGCGGTAGGACACTCGGTAGAGGCGTGTCAGTGCAGGAGACAACTCCGCTGCGCAACTCCTTAAAACCACCGCCGGTATTCCATCCGGACCACTGGCTTTCCGCACATCGAGAGACCGTAGCTCACGCCGCACATCACACTGCCTGATGCGAATATCCGCCATTGAGGATCCGCAATCAGGCAGCTCACAACACTGTGAGCATTAAAGAGACAATTGAGCGGAATGGAGGCTCCAAAGTGTTTGCAAGAGACTTGTCTATTGGGCAAAGCCAGTTGTGTAGGCTGAAGACGGACGGCGGCCGCGTAGTGTCGACTAGGGCAGAAGTTTTAAGGGAGATCGAGAGGTTCTACGGACAGCTTTACACCTCGGTTGCCAAACCTACTGTTAGCTCGGCCGAAGACCCGAGAGCCGAGTTGATCCGACACTTTAGCGATGATATCCCGGACATCAGCCTGTGTGAGATTGAGATGGCCCTGAAGCAGCTTAAGAACAACAAGGCGCCGGGTGAGGACGGAATCACTTCAGAGCTTCTGAAAGCGGGCGGAGCGCCGATACTGAAAGTCCTTCAGAGGCTCTTCAATTCCGTTCTCCTCGAGGGATCAACGCCAGAGGCATGGAGCAGGAGCGTGGTGGTACTGTTCTTCAAAAAAGGTGATAACACTTTGCTGAAGAACTACAGGCCCATCTCGCTCCTGAGTCATGTCTATAAGCTGTTTTCGAGGGTCATCACAAATCGTCTCGAACGCAGGTTTGATGACTTCCAGCCTCCCGAACAAGCCGGTTTCCGAAAAGGCTTTAGTACCATAGACCACATTCATACGCTTCGGCAGGTTATACAAAAAACCGAGGAATATAACTTGCCGCTTTGTTTAGCGTTTGTGGACTATGAGAAAGCCTTTGATTCGATCGAGACCTGGGCTGTGCTAGAGTCTCTCCAGCGATGCCACATAGACTATCGGTACATCGAAGTGTTGAAGTGTATATACAACAACGCCACCATGTCGGTCCGAGTACAAGATCAGAGCACGAAGGCTATTCCACTACAGAGAGGCGTGAGACAGGGAGATGTCATATCTCCGAAACTGTTCACTGCCGCGCTGGAAAACGCCTTCAAGTTCTTGCAGTGGAAAGGATTCGGCATCAACATCAACGGCGAGTATATCACTCACCTTCGATTTGCCGACGATATTGTAGTCTTGGCAGAATCGCTGGAGAACCTTAGCACTATGCTCGAAGACCTCAATCGAGTCTCCCAACAGGTGGGTCTTAAAATGAACATGGACAAAACGAAGATCATGTCGAATGTCCATGTTGTGCCCACCCCCATTGGAGTTGGGGGCTCGACTCTTGAAGTTGTAGACGAATATGTCTATTTAGGACAAGTGGTCCGGTTAGGCAGGTCCAACTTCGAGAGAGAGGTCAATCGTCGAATCCAACTCGGTTGGGCAGCGTTCGGAAAACTACGCGACGTCTTCTTGTCCAAAATACCTCAGTGCCTCAAATCGAAAGTCTTCGATAGTTGTGTGTTGCCAGTGATGACATACGGCACCGAGACGTGGCCTCTCACTATGGGCCTTGTTAGGCGGCTCAAAGTCACTCAACGAGCTATGGGGAGGGCTATGCTCGGGGTTTCCCTATGAGATCGGATCAGAAATGAGGAGATCCGTAGGAGAACTAAAGTAACCGACATAGCCCAGCGGATTAGTAAGTTGAAGTGGCAATGGGCGGGGCACATAGCGCGGAGAACTGATGGCCGATGGGGCCATAAAGTTCTCGAATGGAGGCCACGTAGCGGAAAGCGCAGCGTAGGACGTCCACCCACAAGATGGTCAGACGACCTGGTAAGGGTGGCGGGACGTCGCTGGATGCAGGCTGCCTCCAGCAGGTCATTGTGGAGATCATTGGGAGAGGCCTATGTTCAGCAGTGGACGTCCTTTGGCTGATGGATGGATGGATGGATGAATCAGGCAGCACCGGCGGGGGCCGGGAACCACAGTCCTCGAGGCGGGAATTAGCCGCAAAGAGATTTGCTAGTAAGGCGGCTTTCTCTTGCGGCTTGTGGGCCAGCGAACCTTCCGGGTACCTCAGCGGTGGCAGTGCTGGACGGCAGAAGTTAGACTGGACGGCCCTGGCCAAACTCCAATAAGCACGACTGCTAGTTGGGTGATTGGCCAACGCACGCCCAATCCTGCAAACGCGCTGGGCATCCGCTCTAACGTAGGCCTTCTTGCAGGCCTTGGCGGCTCGATTATAGGCTTCCTTGAGGGAACTGATATTAGGATCCTTGTTAGCGCGACCCCTGATCCAAGCGCGATACGCCGCCTGTTTGTCACCGACAGCATCGGCGCATGCCCGATTGAACCAGGAGCGTCCACGGCCCTTACTGGCGATCTCAGAGGAAGGAATATAATATTCCATTCCTAGTCTGATTTCGTCAGCAATAGCGTTGGCACTCGCAGAAGGATCTTTTCCCTCAAAGCAGCGCTGCCGCCAAGGGATAGATGCGAAATATTCCCGCATACCATCCCAATCCGCCGACGAGTAATGCCAGACCCTTCGCTTAACCTGCACGGGACGTGGAGGAGAAGCGAACGGTACCGACGACCGAACCAGGCAGTGATCGGAAGTGCCCAGAGGAGCACTAACGGTCACACTATACCCGGCCGGGTGACTCGCCAGCAGAAGGTCCAGCAGAGAAGGCGCATGACTCGCCACATCCGGGATCCTGGTGGGCTGGTTCACCAGTTGTGACAAGTCATGTGTCAGAGCGAATGCATGGGCAGCTCTGCCAGCATGATCGGTCTTGGAGGAGCCCAACCACAACTCATGATGTGCATTGAAATCCCCCAAGACTACCATTTCCGCTGACGGGAACTGCACCTGCGCGTCATCTGCCGCCTGGCTAAGGTACCTGAACAGCCGAGTCGTCTCATCGTCCCCGTTGTGTGACCTGTAGAGGCACACGTAGATGCGGCTCAGAGAACCAAGATCCACGTGCACCCACAGTGCGGAGAAGGAGGGGTCCTCCATGCAGCGCAGACGGCGACAGCAGACGTCCGACCGAACATACAAGCATACCCCGGCTTTTGGCTTGAAGTTTCCTTCAAGCGAATAACCGGGGTACATCAGGTAAGAATTGTCGGCCGGACAACGAATCTGCGTCTCCGTCAAGAAGAGCAAAGCAGGCCGGGCCGTCTCAAGATGGTGGTGGGCGGCATTAATGTTTGTATGGAGTCCGCGGATGTTGGCGAACTCCATAGTGAACGCGGTGGTGGGGTTATACACCGCTGAAGGACCTGCTTTCTTTTTGTGCACTGTCATGAAGGTAAGGGTTGGTGAAGAGGCTTCGAGAAGCCTGTATCAGGGCACTAAGAAGGCCGAACGGGTACAGGGACAAGGGAGTTGGCAGGAGGAGAATTGATCCGCCGGACGGAAGGGCCCCCGTACCCTCCCGGGATGGGCCGCCGGGACCCCACATCCGGTCACCAACCGGCACGACGGACCCACCCAAGATTATGCGCGGCATGGTGAGGCAGCCTCTCGTAGTGGTTAGCTACGATTGGGCCCCTGTACTGTACCGCGGGCGGCCAGCGGACAACCGTTTCTACGGGTCTCCCTGGCCGGCGGGTCAACACTCCTCCCACCGACAGCGTACCGCAAATACCCACACGGCACAACCTCATACCCAGATACAGGCCCCTCGAGAAACCGGGGGAAAACGGGCTGATCCCGGAACGCGACCCCCTTGCGGGGATCACTATGGCGGTCTTTACGCCGCGTTAACGGTGGTCGCTACCCGGGCGGATGCAGGCATCCTACCACCACGAACTGTGTCACTCATTTGGCACTACCCAGGGGTCACGTGTAGGGAAACTAGAGTCAAAGCCTACGGACGCGAGTGACGTTAACCCCCAAAAAGTTCCTTTCTAAAGTCCTCGAACGTTTGGTCCACACCCAACTTAACGTTTTCCTTTCCAACAACGACCTCCTAAATCCTCTCCAGTCCGGATTTCGTTCTGGGCATAGTACTACTACCACTTTGACTCATATTACGGATGGCATTAGATCGGGAATGGAGCAAGGCCAGCTGACAGTCCTAGCACTGCTAGACTTCAGCAACGCCTTCAACTCTGTCGATTTTGATGTGTTGCTTGGTGTACTACGTTCTCTTAACATATCTCCAATGGCAATTGATTGGTTTCGTAGTTACCTGTTTGGACGCCGGCAACGCATCCGTGTCGAGGAAAGTTTTTCCTCCTGGTGCCCTGTATCTGCTGGCGTTCCACAGGGCGGCGTGCTTTCTCCTTTACTCTTCGCAATCTTTATTAATTCCATTACCAATCATCTCTGCTCCTCCTACCACCTCTACGCTGATGATCTCCAAATTTACACGCGGGCGCCCTTGGACAAGTTGGTTGACGCTATTGCACAAATTAATTCCGACATACAACTCATCTGTGAGTGGAGCAAGACCCACGGATTAACGGTCAATCCATCCAAAACCCAGCTTACTGTTATTGGTAGCTCCAGGATGGTTTCTAAAATAAACTGGAACCTACTACCATCCGTCTCCTGTAATGGTACTTTCATCCCATACAGTGAGACTGTTAAGAACCTGGGCTTACTCTTTGATAGATCCTTCACTTGGGCCCACAGCTTCGTGAACTTAGCAGAAAGCTGTTTGCCTCGGCAAGGTCCTTGCGAAGGATAAGCAATCTTCTACCCATTCCCACGAAGATTTCACTTGCCCAAACCCTTCTCCTCCCCATCCTTGATTATGCCGATGTCAGCTATCTAGATCTCACCGAGGACCAACTTAATAAGCTTGAGCGTCTCCAAAATTTCTGTATCAGATTCATATTTGGTCTTCGCAAATATGACCATGTTTCTGAATTTCGTACTAAGCTCAAGTGGTTACCCATCCGCTTTCGTTGGAATACTCATATTCTTTCACTTCTGTACAATGTTTTGTTTAATCCTCTCACGCCTTCTTATCTTAAAGATCGCCGACTGTGGAACTCACTCCCAGTTGAGGTAAGACGGGCGCGAACACTATCGTCATTTATGTAGCTGAAGATTATCTTATGTCCATTCGCATGTTTGGTAAATATTAGGATAGGTAGTTGATAAACTGACTACTTTGATAAACGCCACGTTCAGACTGAAATATGTACTCGATGTTTGGAAATTTGCTGAAGTAATTATTATGATACTCAAGCCTGGTAAACCTCCTCATGAAGCGAAATCTTATAGGCCAATCTCCTTGTTGCCAGTAATGGCCAAACTATATGAAAAAATATTTTTGAAAAGATTAAAACCTAATGGACAAACTATATGAAAAAATATTTTTGAAAAGATTAAAACCTATCATAGAAGAGCGGAAACTAATCCCCGACTATCAATTTGGCTTTAGGGAAAAACATTCTACAATAGACCAAGTCCACCGGATAACCAATTTAATCGAAAAAGCCCTAGAAGAGAAAAAAGTTTGCTCCACGGTGTTCCTAGACGTGGCACAAGCATTTGACAAGGTATGGCACCACGGTCTCATTTACAAACTAAGAAAAATGCTGCCTAAGCAATTTTCAGAAATTTTGGAATCTTATATTTCTGAAATAATGTTTCGTATAAAACACGAAGATTCTTATTCAAAAATTAAGCGTATAGAAGCTGGAGTACGACAAGGAAGTGTACTAGGTCCGGTCCTGTTCTTATTATACACCTGTGATATTCCTGAAATGGAAAACAACGCCATTGCAACTTTCGCAGAGCTACAGGCTCTGCTACAGGCTCAGCAACTTTCATAGCTACAGGTTCGACTCACGAAGAAGCAGTGGATAAAGTCCAAACAGCTGTCAATATCATCTCCAACTGGACAGACAAATGGGGTCTCAAAATAAATGAAACAAAATCTGTTAGTATTGATTTCACCAACAAAAGGCCAAAGTATGAGCCTGTGTTCATAAACGGTAAAACCATACCATATGAAAATACAGCCAAATACTTAGGCATGACTCTGGACGCAAAGCTTCGCTGGAAGGCACACGTCAAAAAGAAACGAGGCGAGCTGGAAATTCGCTACAAAAAGATGTATTGGTTACTTGGCAAATACTCCTCGTTGTCAATACACAACAAAGTACTTTTGTACAAACAAGTCCTGATGCCAGTATGGACTTATGGTATACAGCTGTGGGGATGTACCAAACCAAGCAATATACTAATAATTCAGCGATTCCAGAACAAAGTACTGAGAGGTATAGCAAACGCCCCATGGTATGTAAGAAACGAAGATCTTCACAGGGACCTCAAAGTGGACTTCGTTAGAAATATAGTAAAAAAGTATGCCGAAGCTCATGAACATAGACTTCATCATCATGTGAATGTCGAGGCGATCCAGCTCCTTGACAACACGGACTTAGTGAGAAGACTAAAAAGGACAAAACCCTTCGAGTTAGTGATGAACAGTTAATGCAATATAGTGCAGTGAGTGCTAGTGAAACAGAACACGCGAACATTGTGTCTTCCCCTTAATAGAGACAATAAGAAAAGTGTTATTGGACACATTCTTAGTCATAGTCTCTTTAGAAGTTTAGGTTAGATTTAAATAACTTTGAAATAAAACTATTTTATACGGATTTTATCGTGATTTGGTTTAATTTTTACATTTTTTAACTTCCCGACGTTTCGATTACTTTACAGCTTTCGTGGTCACGGGGCGGACTGAGGTATTAGTCATCCGCTCAGTGACTGTTACAATTAAACTACCCTTAATTTATAATTATTAAATTAAAAAGTTAATTTAAAAAGTTAGCTAGTATTTGCGATCCGATCTACGCAGAAGGAGCTCACTGTGTCTTGAGGTCTGGCAGCTGGTCTTTTGGGTTCCGATTTAATTAAATGTAGAATTGGATCCCATGATGGTGCAAGCGTCAAGCCATCTTCTCTATTGAAATTTGGATGTTTTTTAATTTCAATAGCCTCGCGAAACATCCTGGGCAGGAAACGGTGTTCTTTGGCAAGGATTTGGGGCTGGTCAAAGCGAAGGTAATGCTTGGAGCCTTCCTCTATGTGTTCAGCAACTGCAGACTTCGTTCAAGCAAGTACTGCGAGACAACAAGCTCCAAATTCCACGCCGCCGTCACAGAAACCGAGTGAAACCAGCCACAGTTGAACGGGTCCCGGTTATATTGCCATACATAAAAGGAGTCACGGACAAGATTGGCTACATCCTGAAGCGTGCTTCTATTAAAACATACTACAAGCCGCCTAAGAAGATTAGTCAATTCTTACCACCTGTCAAGTGTCATATACCTTTGCAAGAACCGGGAGTATATAAAATAGATTGCGACTGTGGCCTCTCTTACATCGGCCAAACCAAACGAAGCATAGGGACCCGCGTAAAAGAACACATAGCTGACGTCAAACACCGACGCTCAACGAAGTCTGCAGTTGCTGAACACATAGAGGAAGGCTCCAAGCATTACCTTCGCTTTGACCAGCCCCAAATCCTCGCCAAAGAACACCGTTTCCTGCCCAGGATGTTTCGCGAGGCTATTGAAATTAAAAAACATCCAAATTTCAATAGAGAAGATGGCTTGAAGCTTGCACCATCATGGGATCCAATTCTACATTTAATTAAATCGGAACCCAAAAGACCAGCTGCCAGACCTCAAGACACAGTGAGCTCCTTCTGCGTAGATCGGATCGCAAAAACTAGCTAACTTTTTAAATTAACTTTTTAATTTAATAATTATAAATTAAGGGTAGTTTAATTGTAACAGTCACTGAGCGGATGACTAATACCTCAGTCCGCCCCGTGACCACGACAGCTGTAAAGTAATCGAAACGTCGGGAAGTTAAAAAATGTAAAAATTAAACCAAATCGCGATAAAATCCGTATAAAATAGTTTTATTTCAATGTGTAACATTCGCGTAAATCTAAGAAACCATTATTTAAATAACTTATTAGTCATAAGGCTAGATTGTTATTCAAATGATGTATTCAAGCCAGAGTACATCATTAAAAAAAAAACATAAAATGTCTTTACATTTTATTGCTACTGGCTCAAGCCGTGCTAATGGTCAAGTAGAGCGAGTAATGGGAACGTTAAAGGGGTTGTTGACGTGCGTAGAGTCATCAAATAGGTCGTGGCAGGAAGCTTTAGAGGAAGTACAGTTAGCTTTAAATTGTACCTGTGACGTTGTAGAATGTCACCCGGAATAGTTGCGGTCTACTAATATATTACAATAATATATTGTCTATGCCAATCAACGCCTCCATTGCGCTGATTGGTCGATTCAATTCTGACAGCTAAAACGTGCGAACTGTCATCGCACGCATAAATACGCGTGTAACCTCGCTCGCGTCCTCTTTCTAAAAATAAACTGCGTGCTACCACGCGTGTTGTATACCCGCTGGGGTGAGTGTTAAAAGTGCTAACTTGCTAACCGCTTAACCGCTTGCTTCGAAACTTATTCTGCCGCCGGCTTGTGAACTACCACGAGTCGCTGGCACGGAATGTAAACCTAGTTTGCATTCCGATTTCTTGGACGCTGATTCCAGGTTCACTTCTTCAGCTTCACCTTCATCTTCTCCTACCCTGCTTACGGCACGAAGCGTGCCGTGCTCTGGCTTCACTCCGCACCGCTTCCTGCCCGTGCTGCGACTGCAACTGCACCGAGCCGCTGACCTGCTCACAACTACCGGCCACGTGGCAGCCAACTTTGCCGGTGAGCTGTCGTCGGAAACTGCCACGTGCAGAAGACCCGGATCAGTGTCCACAGAAGGCCAGTGACTCTTGTTGCATAACACCAGCAACAGTGCCAAGTGTAAGACGGTGATGCGAATTATTAAAGCTGAACCACGTAATTACCCTGAGTATCATTTAACTACCTACTCCTATCTGCGGGCGGTCCCTAAACCCGCCGCAGTGGCGCCCAATTCATTTAATACGTGGGTTTTCGCATCACCAATTATACTCGGTACTCCACACACAGTCCGGTTGCGCAGTCTACAGCTGGGTAATCAAGCGGTTAAAAAGTTGCAAATAGGTTAGTAATTATAATGGTTTCTTAGATTTACGCGAATGTTACACATTGAAATAAAACTATTTTATACGGATTTTATCGCGATTTGGTTTAATTTGGTTTAATCTCTTACATCGGCCAAACCAAACGAAGCATAGGGACCCGCGTAAAAGAACACATAGCTGACGTCAAACACCGACGCTCAACGAAGTCTGCAGTTGCTGAACACATAGAGGAAGGCTCCAAGCATTACCTTCGCTTTGACCAGCCCCAAATCCTTGCCAAAGAACACCGTTTCCTGCCCAGGATGTTTCGCGAGGCTATTGAAATTAAAAAACATCCAAATTTCAATAGAGAAGATGGCTTGAAGCTTGCACCATCATGGGATCCAATTCTACATTTAATTAAATCAGAACCCAAAAGACCAGCTGCCAGACCTCAAGACACAGTGAGCTCCTTCTGCGTAGATCGGATCGCAAATATTAGCTAACTTTTTAAATTAACTTTTTAATTTAATAATTATAAATTAAGGGTAGTTTAATTGTAACAGTCACTGAGCGGATGACTAATACCTCAGTCCGCCCCGTGACCACGAAAGCTGTAAAGTAATCGAAACGTCGGGAAGTTAAAAAATGTAAAAATTAAACCAAATCGCGATAAAATCCGTATAAAATAGTTTTATTTCAATGTGTAACATTCGCGTAAATCTAAGAAACCATTATGCAAACCAGTACGGACTGCAAATTGCAAACAAAATACGCCGGTTGGAGAATTTGAAAACTAAGCGCGCAAGAAATATATCATCCTTGAATTTCTTGAAGAGATGCCGTGATCATAATCTCATCCCCACGTGTGTGAAGATATCACCGAAGAAAACCATACGAGGGAGCGCTAAAATTCTAAGCCAGGCGAGTAAAAAACTGTTACAAGCTACCATACATGAAACACGATCTGACCTACATTACTTAAATAATTGTATCGAAAAATCATCCAATGAGTTAAAGACAGTATTAACATCATTTGATTTTAAAAATTGCATGGACACATTAAATAAAAGAGAAACATCTAAATATAACGAATGCAAAAATAAACACATAAATAAATATGATAAACTTTCATCAAAATCAAATGTCAAAAATTCTAACAACTCTGAGTGTAGGCACGGAACGCAGCCTAACACAGATAACACGCACTCCGGCGCAGACAAACAACGCGCGGTCATTAATCTGTCAAAACATACATTGGATGAAAACACAGTTCAGGTTTTGTCAAGAGGTCTAAATTTTGCCGTAACTCCACGTAGGATACCGTATGAAGATATTATTTGTAACGTTGAGAACAGTCTCTTCATTAACAATTTGAAAAAGGAAGATTCGGAGGCGATACGTCAAGATATATCATCTTTATTACGACGAAACAAAGTGCCGAAACCAAATCTTCCAAAACAACTATTTATCGCTTTAAAGAACCTGCGATCTATGAAGGATTTAAATGTTCTCCGTGCAGATAAAGGGAATGCGACAGTAGTGATGGACACTTCAGATTACAACAACAAAGTCGAACAACTCTTATCGGATGACACTACATACAAAATGGTCAAATCAGACCCGACCACCAGGATTTTAAAGGCCACTAGCTCTTTAATAATCAAGTACTCCGAGAAGTTAGATCTGAACGCTAAGTCACTCATCCCATCGTGTGCAAAACCTCCTAAATTGTATGGATTACCAAAAATACACAAGGACAATGCTCCACTACGTCCCATTGTGAGCCAGATCGACACACCAACCTACAGATTGGCTCAGCACGTAGCACAAGTGCTTTCACCACTGAGAGGAAACACTAGAGCATCTGTGAAGGATTCATACCAATTTGTCAGTGATATTAAACACCTACAATTAGCTGACAATGAAACAATGGTTAGTTTTGATGTCCAGTCACTTTTTACAAGCTTGCCAGTACAAGACTGCATCAAAATTGTCACTAAGAAGTTAACAGAGAATGACATGCCACTAGAATATGCAGAATTACTCAAACATTGCCTCACATCTGGCTACATGTTGTGGAACAATCAATACTATGTACAAATGGATGGTGTCGCTATGGGCTCACCTGTATCTCCAGTAGTCGCCGATATTTTCATGGAGGACTTTGAGGAGACAGCCCTTAGTACAGCCCCGGTCTCGCCAAGATTTTACAAGCGGTACGTAGATGATACTTTCACAATTTTACCAACTGACCAAGTAACTGCATTTTTAAATCACCTCAACTCCATTAACAATAAAATTCAATTTACTATGGAGTTGGAACAAAACAAATCTCTTGCTTTCTTAGATGTTTTAGTAATCCGTAATCCTGATCAGTCCTTAGGTCATACTGTGTATAGGAAAAAGACCCATACAGATAAATATCTGAACGGTGATTCTCACCACCATCCAAAACAGTTAGCTACCGTGGGTAAATCTTTGTTTCAGAGAGCACAAGGAATCTGTGACGAGAAACACCTGGCAACTGAGCTGCAACACGTCAAGCAAGTACTGCGAGACAACAAGCTCCAAATTCCACGCCGCCGTCACAGAAACCGAGTGAAACCAGCCACAGTTGAACGGGTCCCGGTTATATTGCCATACATAAAAGGAGTCACGGACAAGATTGGCTACATCCTGAAGCGTGCTTCTATTAAAACATACTACAAGCCGCCTAAGAAGATTAGTCAATTCTTACCACCTGTCAAGTGTCATATACCTTTGCAAGAACCGGGAGTATATAAAATAGATTGCGACTGTGGCCTCTCTTACATCGGCCAAACCAAACGAAGCATAGGGACCCGCGTAAAAGAACACATAGCTGACGTCAAACACCGACGCTCAACGAAGTCTGCAGTTGCTGAACACATAGAGGAAGGCTCCAAGCATTACCTTCTCTTTGACCAGCCCCAAATCCTTGCCAAAGAACACCGTTTCCTGCCCAGGATGTTTCGCGAGGCTATTGAAATTAAAAAACATCCAAATTTCAATAGAGAAGATGGCTTGAAGCTTGCACCATCATGGGATCCAATTCTACATATAATTAAATCGGAACCCAAAAGACCAGCTGCCAGACCTCAAGACACAGTGAGCTCCTTCTGCGTAGATCGGATCGCAAATACTAGCTAACTTTTTAAATTAACTTTTTAATTTAATAATTATAAATTAAGGGCAGTTTAATTGTAACAGTCACTGAGCGGATGACTAATACCTCAGTCCGCCCCGTGACCACGAAAGCTGTAAAGTAATCGAAACGTCGGGAAGTTAAAAAATGTAAAAATTAAACCAAATCGCGATAAAATCCGTATAAAATAGTTTTATTTCAAGGTTAGTAATTTTTTTTCTTTTAAGTGAAATGTAACGTTTGACCTTTATAGTAATTTGTTTGCAATTTTTTCCTGCTTTAACTTTCTGTACTTATTTTAAATTCACTAAATTTCATTATGGGCACTCACCCTATTAAATATTTCCTACTAAATAAAAGTGAAATGAGTTACGAAGTGTTAATTCGCGGCGAGGACCCGACTAACACAGTCCTACAACTGCGTAAGCAGATACACAATCTGTCTGTGTTGTATCCATCAGAGGACATAGACGAGTCAGGATTAGCATTTGACGTCGATTTCAATTCACTTAATGATTCTTTTAATGACCTACAATCCAAAATTTCAAACCTAGAATGTTCATACGATTCTAACATGTTTAAACGCACATCCAATCTGGCAAATCACATTTTTCACAGAGCACGTAGATTGAAACCATTGACATCTGCCGATAAAAAGTTATTGCATACATTCCACACTAATTACGATCTATTTGTCAATAAGCTTCAAAAACTTCACTCTAGTGAACAGACTACATTTAATGTACCCTCATCGGTTGATAAGACAGATGTTACAACGTATTTATGCGAGCGTCCTCGTATGTCCGATTTCAATCTATTGAAATACGACGGTTCTACTTGTGTTCGAATATTTTTGCAAAGGGTCGATGATTTTAAACCCGCTAGGGGTATTTCATCTTCTGATCTATTGAATTTCGCTACCGAAATATTTTGTGGCAATGCACTACATTGGTTCCGTAGCATTAAAAATAAAATTAAAGATTGGGATCAATTATCAAAATTTTTGATCGAGGATTTTGGCCAATTTGATTATGATTATCGTTTAGTTTCAGAAATTCGTAACCCTACTCAGAGTGAAACTGAAAACATCACTATATATTTTTCTATAATGTCTGAATTTTTTTCTCGTCTTTCTAAAGAATTACCTGAGTCGGAAAAATTAGAAATTTTGTTACATAACATTCGTCCCTGCTACTCTAACGTTATAGCATGCTCACCTAAAATTTCAACAATTGAGGAACTTCGTTTAATATGTAAAAATTTCGAAAATATTCAATCTATGACTGCTCAATATCATGAACCACCTCCTATAACTAATAATACGCTAGCTCCAGATTTAGCCTACTCTAACAAAACTAATAATACTAATAATCTACATACATACATACATAAACTCACTAACGCACTAAGATCGGGTAGTTGTGAAATCAAGTTAGAAAAACGTTAGCTCTCGAATTATTTTAATTAAATTATTATAAACACTGTATTTATCCAGTTTTATGCTAGCAAACATTTTATAATTTATCTACCTGCCGTGTGTAGTGTTTTCCCTCCTTAATTTTCACTCACTTAGAATTTCACTTCACTCATCTCACAATTAGTATGGAGTCTACGCTGAAAGCCACTGTGGACGAGTTGAGGCAGGAATTCCACAAACGCATGGAGGCCTTCGAAACAGACCTGCAGAAGTCCTCAAGTCCTGCTGCAGTTTCTTCTGGTTTGGCTGCTGAGTTTGCCGCCTACAGGAAATTCATCTCGCAGAGTCTCACTTTGCTGCAGCAGCAAATAGATGCCTTGGCTCATACTGTGGACACGATTGAGACACAGAGACGACGCAAGATGCTCCTGTTCCATGGTGTAGATGAAGTGCCCAACGAAAATACCTCCGTGCTCATCGCGGACTTCGTCAAGCAGCATCTTGAAATTCCAGCCTTCCAGACAAGTGACTTCCAGCGTTGCCACCGTATGGGTCGCTCTTCTTCGCCCAAGAAGCCTCGGCCCATACTTGTCAAGTTTAGGGATGTGGACAGTCGCGACAAGGTTTGGTTTAGCAAATCCAAACTGAAGAATTCTGGAGTGACGCTATCGGAATTTTTGACCAAGATTCGCCACGATGTTTTCATGGCCGCCCGTGAGAGGTTCGGAGTGACCAAGTGCTGGACCAGAGAAGGCAACGTGTTTAACGTCTTGAATGCTGGGGTCCGACATAAAGTTTTGTCACTGAGTCAGCTTCACAAGGTTTCTGCTGATAGTGAGAGGCCCGTTCCAGTAACGAAAATAGTCGTGCCGAAAACCCGAAGAGCTGCATCAGGAAAGAAGTGAAGTGATTTGTTTACTTTTTAACGGTGACCAGGTAAACACAACACATTTCACATTAACACCCACGATTCAACAATGTCAAATGTCAATGTGACGTGACATTTGAATCTGTGCGTTTCGTTCGCTGCTTTTACTTCAAATAGATTATATATTTTATTTTATTGTTACTGCAGTTTTTTGTTTTCATTTTTTTTTCTTTTGATTTTTATTACTCTTTAGATTGTTATTATTATTATTTTTTAATTATTATTATCTTTTTTTTTGTTTATTTTTTTTTTTTCTTCTTGGTGATAATTTTTGAGTTACCTGCTTCACATAATCTTGTACATAGTTTTGTGTCTTGTTAGATAGTTCGTATTTTTTTTTTTTTTTTTACTTTAAAGTTAGTTTTCTTTTTATTATAACTGTAAACACTGCCGGCAGATGGATATTCTGAATCTTAGTAAATTTAATTGTATTATTCTAATTTATTATTAATATTTATTTGTATTAGTTTATCATTATTTTTTATCTTACTAGTAGTTTATGTCTTCATTTGATTGCAGCAATGACGGCGAGGACTATTTCTCGACATGTAGTGAGGAAAGCTTTGTAAGTATTCCTTCACTTGCTGAGACTCTGTCGTCTCAATTCTCTGATGTCTCTAGAAACTTTAATGTCGTTCACTTTAATGCTCAGAGTATTCCGGCTCATTTCTCTGATATATTGGCAAGTTTTGACTGTACACATATTCATGCTATCCTTGTCTCTGAGTCCTGGTTAAAACCTTGTTTATCTTCCTCGATGTATTCTCTTCCTGGGTTCCACCTCATCCGGAATGATCGCACGTCGTCTGGTGGGGGTGGTGTCGCCATTTATCTCCGTGCACACATTCCATTCTCTGTTGTAAGTGTGTCGGCACAGCCTACACCATCGAACGCGGGCGAACATCTTTTCGTAGAGGTGGAACTTTCACATCAAAAAATCCTTCTCGGTGCTTACTACTGTCTTTCACTTCGTGTTGACTACTTTTCCTCTTTTGAGATTCTTCTTGAAAACTTAATCCCCTCGTACAGTCAAACCATAATCATGGGTGATTTCAATACCTGCCTCCTTAAAAAGGACTCCCGATCTTCCTCTTTTCAGTCCATTGTCCAATCAAGCAACCTTCTTATTCTTCCACTTTCTGCCACTCACCATTTTCCCAACTGTAATCCTTCTCTTCTCGATCTTATCCTTGTCTCTTCCCTGGATCATGTTGCAAAACATGGTCAATATCCAGCTGACGCCTTTTCCTATCATGACCTTCTTTTCCTGTCCTATCGTGTCCGTCCTCCCAAAGCCTCTCCTAAAATAATCCTGCGACGAAATTTTCGAGATGTGGATCTTGCTGATCTTCGCAGGGATGCTGTCAGCATTGACTGGAGTTCGCTCTAGGAAAATGACTCTATTGATATCAAGGTCAATATTCTTATTGAGGAACTCACTAAATTATTTGATGCGCATGCTCCTGTCCGTAGAATCAAAGTTAAGCATCGGCCGTCACCTTGGCTTACTGCTGACATAAAAGAACTGCTCTCTAAGAAAGCCTCAGCTAAGTCAAGGTACAAATGTCGACCTAGTGATCTAAACTGGCAAAAATATGTGGCGATCCGGAATCACTGCAGCAAGGTGTGTAGAAACGCTCAACGCCGATATATCCACGAATCTGTTGAAATTGCAGACCAAGCGCAAGTTTGGAAGTTTCTAAAATCACTGGGAGTTGGAAAATCGCGACAAGATACCGTCTTAAAAAATATTGATTTAAACTCCTTAAACCAACATTTCTGCTCTCCATCCAATTTAGATGGAACTACTAAATATAAAACTTTATCATATCTTTCCCCCTGTCAAGCTCCCAATTGTCCTCCTCTGGTTTTCAAACAACTTGCTGCTTGTGATGTTAGGAAGAACATTATGCTGAGTTCATCGAACGCTGTTGGCAGTGACTGTGTCGGACGAAGTATGATTATTCCAATCCTTGATGAAATACTCCCTATCATTTGCCATATCTTAAATCACTCCCTTTCCAGCGGCACCTTTCCTCAAGCGTGGAAAGAAGCCCACATTATTCCTATACCCAAGAAATGTAACCCTTCTACCTTTTCCGAGTTCCGTCCTATTTCCATTCTACCTTTCCTCTCCAAAGTTCTCGAGTGCCTTATCCATTCCCAACTTTCAGATTTCCTCTACAATAACAAGCTCCTTAACCTTTTCCAATCTGGTTTTCGTCCTGGACACAGTACTACTGCTACGCTTATTCATATTACTGATGACATCAGGTCGGCCATGGACAGAGGCATGCTGACAGTTTTAGCTCTGCTTGACTTCAGCAACGCTTTCAACACGGTCGATCTTGATGTGTTGCTCAGTGTATTGTCTTCTCTTAACATATCTCCAGGTGCAGTTGATTGGTTTCGTAGTTACCTGTTCGGTCGCCGGCAGCGAATATGTGTTGAGGAAAATTTATCGTCTTGGTGCATCATTTCTGCTGGCGTACCACAGGGTGGCGTGCTATCTCCTCTACTCTTCTCAATTTTTATTAACTCCATTACAAATAATCTTCGTTCTTCCTACCACCTTTATGCAGATGATCTCCAAATTTATTCCCAAGCATCTCCAGATGAGCTGAAAGATGCTGATTGGTCTAAGGAGTATGGACTCAAAGTTAACCCTTGTAAAACGCAGGTCATTGTTGTCGGCAGCCCCAGGTTGATGTCTAGATTGAATTGGCCTCTCATACCTCCAGTTTTTTGTAATGGCATATCTATTCCTTACAACGAAACGGTAAAAAATCTAGGTATTATTCTAGACAAATCTCTCTCCTGGGGTCCTCAGCTTCGAGAGTTGAGTAGGAAACTATTCGCCTCGGCTGGGTCCTTGCGGAGATTGCGCAATTTTCTACCCATCGCCACGAGAATTTCGCTCGCTCAATCACTCCTGCTCCCCATCCTTGATTATGCGGATGCCAGTTATCTTGATCTCACTGAGGAGCAACTTAATAAACTTGAGCGTCTCCAAAACTTCTGCATTAGATTTATATTTGGACTGCGCAAATATGATCACGTTTCCGAGTTCCGCAACAAGCTCAAGTGGTTACCCATTAGGTTTCGCCGGAATACACATATTCTTTCACTTCTATATTCCATACTTTTTAATCCCCTCTCTCTCTCGTATCTCAATAACAGATTTGAGTTTCTCCATGATACGCATTCTAGATCCCTGAGGTCATCAGAGAACTTAATACTAAAAATCCCAGTGCATTCCACTACATTTTTTGGCAAATCTTTCACTGTACAAGCTGCTAGGCTGTGGAATGCACTACCTGTCACAGTGAGGCGATCTAAGTCCTTGCCCATATTCAAAAGATTAGTCAAACAGCATTATCTTTCCCAAAGTAACTGAAGACATTACATGTATTGTATAAGTATGCACATATTTATGTATGTATGTATGTGTGTATGTATATGTATGTATGTTTATGTATATATATATATATATATATATATAAATATTTGTTTTATTATTATTTTTATACATATATTATGTATATATTTCTTATTGTCTCACTTCATCTTTCGTACACCTCATGGTACCCCAATATTTTCGTTTTCTCTTATCCATCCTATGGTTGGTTGTCTGGAAGAGATCGCCTCGAGCGATAAGACCGCCTTTTGTACGTCTTTTTGTTTATGCATTGTGTTCTTTAAGTATGTCACAGGTGTACAATAAAGTTTTAAATAAATAAATAAATAAATAAATAAACTCACGCCTTTTTCCCAGAAGGGGTAGGCAGAGGTGGCCACCAGGACACTCACATTTCGCCTTGTATGTTCTGTCCCATGATGTGATAGGGGGCGAGCCTATCGCCATTTCGGGCACAAATTCCTGACTCCGGGCTGATAATGATTAGAAAAATCCAATATCACTTTGCCCGACCCGGGATTCGAACCCGAGACCTCAGCTTTGTTGTCGTACCGTAGTACAACTACGCCACCGAGGCAGTCTAATAATCTATTTAATAAAAAATCTATACATTTCTACAATTTCAATAAACAAACAAATACACAAACTACCCTTTATATACATCTATTAGTCCAAGTAAACCGGTTGCTCGCTTATCGCTCGAGAACAAAAGACGCTCAGGTAGCCATTCATATTGTGGCGGCAATTAATGTGACGCTAGTAATTGTGGCCACGCCCCCTATCGAGCCCGCGTCGTCGTTCGGTTGACGTCCCAGTCGTGACGTAAAACAGTGACCGCCGGGACTCGATGCCGGAAGGCTGCGCGCGCGCTCCTCTAATTATCCATGTTGTACTATGTAAACGCCTACACGATAATATAATATTCTGTTGCTTAAAGAAATGTTGTTTAAATAGTAAACCCCTACAGTGGTGACCTAACGACGAAGAATTACATTAGAACATTAATGCGAACATTTGTTAAGTGGTGCATTTACGTGTGCAATAAAAATGGCGGAAAAACGCGACAGCGGTGATGCGCAGTTCGCCGACGCCACGGACGATTCAGCTACAGTTGCCGCGGTCGGAATAAAGATACCTCCCTTCTGGCCCGAAAGGCCTAATGTGTGGTTTTTGCAGCTTGAGGGACAGTTTGTCCTAAGCAACATTACATCCGATACAACAAAGTATTATCATGTGGTAAGCAATCTGGACCAGAAATACATCGCCGAAGTGGAAGACATCATAAAGAATCCGCCACTAACCGGCAAATATTCAAAATTAAAAGAAGAACTGATTTCACGTGTGTCCGCATCGCGGGAGCAACAAGTACGCCAATTGTTGTCAAACGAAGAGCTGGGTGACCGTAAGCCTAGCCAGTTTCTAAGACACCTGCGTCATCTTGCCGGGGCAGGAGTACCCGACGACTTTTTAAAATCACTGTGGTCTATAGCAGACTGTGTAACGTTGTACTCAAATACATCAAAATATTTATTTTATTTAGCCTTAATAACAATTTTCCTGGTCAAGCAATTCTTCTATTCTACAAACTTATATATTAATAACTAGTTCTTCACGTAAATATAATATTAATTTTAAAACTACAACCAACGTTACGCTCGGCAGTGCGCCGGCGCGGGCGCTGTACTGATCGGAGTACCGTTACATTATACGTCATCGATGCGACATGACGAAGCAATTGGCGTGTGCGCCGGCCCCAGTCAGTCACCCATAGATAATACACTATATAGGAAATAGATATGCCACTCTTCAAAAATATTGAGGTAAAAAAAAATTACCTTTGCTGACGGCGAGATGTCGCTGGAAATATTGTTTTAAATAAAATCCGCCAGATGGTGCTGCTCATGTCTTTTTATTACCTAAAGAATGGAGGGGAGTCACGACAATTGGGCACGAGCTCATCGTTTTGTATCCAAATCCCAATAATTTCATTTTAAAACGAAGAGAACTGGCACCAATTTGCCGTATTTAAAAAAACAGCATGTTTGCAATAACATTATCTTTATTTTTACCCGACACTAACATTATTATTATCTTTATCATTTTGTTACAATTGCGCAATGTTTGCATGTTTATCTATGTCGATGTTTCAATAGATAGCCAAAATTTCATATGTGCATGTATATATTATGTCTTTTTGTATGTTTGTTTCTCAGGTTAAACTAGATGACTTTTCACATTTAGTTTAAGCATAATCAAATATGGCTCAAGAGTTTTCAAGATATAATTTTTTTAATGCTGCAATTTCTATAATTCTTAGTTAGTATTATATTTGTTATGTGTCATCTACGGGTTTCATCGTGTGCGTAAATAATATATACATGCACCTCTGATAGAAATTAAGGACAATTCTATAATATATGCTCCATATTTAACATGATTTTAAAATGCAAGAATCAAATAGAAAGTGCAAGAAAATTATTACATTCAGCACAATTTTTACATTAAATCGAAAAATTTCCGAGCCCATCCGGGTATTTAGCAAACTCCAAATGAAGTACAAAAGTAAACCACGAGGCAGAAGATATACCACGGAGGAAAAATTCTTGCATTATCTATGTACAAACAAAGTGGTTAGGGCTTATAACGTCCTCAGAGGTACACACCATTTCAAAATAGCACTTCCAGAAACACTTCCTAGGCGCCATTGTTGTTCTTGAAATATCCAAATCGGAAAGCAAGTATGAAAATCCAGTAATAGGAAGCCGAGGTCAAACGCAAAAGATATCAAACAAGTCCAGTTAAAAGCCAAAGTCGCAAAATTATAGCTATTGAATCGCAGTAGTACGCACACGAAAGTTTTCGAAAAACTTGTGTCAATTTTTGACACAAATTGTAAAGAGGGTATGTACATACATTAAAAAATGTAAAGTATGTAATAAAATGGTTACAGTAATAAATAAAATATACTTGAATTTTTTATATTAATAAGGAAAATAAAAATTATTAAAAAGCAAGACTGCTTGTTTTGTTTATTATTTATACTTTTAGTTTTTAAATTTTTTTTGGCACTTGCCGCGACATCTAGTAATACTTTAACAAAAAGATCATCAGGTTGGACCCGTGGTTTGTTTCTAATGCATTCAAGATGGCGCGGCAAGTACCTTATGAATAGAATGCAAGAGAGTGGCACCCCCATGCAGTCACCTTCCAATCGTCCTCCGTAACGGACTATTACACAAGTTTGCGTTCACGTATTACGTGTCGTCTTACGCGCTTGTGTTTCGTACTTATTAAAAAGTTTAAATTGTACGCTAAAATTATTTTACCTACGGTAAACCTCCACATAGTTTGGAATACATATAATTATATTGCACCCCGATGGGTAAGTGTTGAACAAGGTATTTGAAATGTAACTGCCAATTATATTGCTCATTGGTTTGTCCATTGTTCATCATATCATCATACTTTTCAAATTTTGTGCTTTATTAGAATAGTATTGTAGATGTTTATTGTTTCTAGTATTTTAAATTAACGTAAATTTGTTATTAAGAAGCTGATATCTTTTTTTGCTGTTACCTACCTACTCTCATTTTTTTTTTTTTAATTAGAACGCTTGTATCTTCTTCATCACTATTATATTGGCCATTAGCTTATTATTGCTTGTAGTGTAATAACCGTTCTGATGCTTAGTATAAACACCGCACCAACTGCTTACGGGTCCCGTCTGTAAGGACTTGGTTTGGGTTCGATTCCGGTCTAAGCACCTACATGATTTCCTGTGGACGTATTTTACAGGGTGCAACATTACCATTTAAGTGGTCTTGTCGAATCCGGCTGGTCAGTCGACGGATTACCGCCAACGTCGAGCCCCAGACCTCCACATCGGTTGCTGTGTCACCCAATTGTGCAAGACCCCCACCAGCAGAACAACACCTTGGCTGCCGTGCCCTCGTGCAAGATCCGGGACGCTTGAACATCCTCCCAAGGACGGTACCAAGCGTGGCAAAAATCCAGACGGCAGAGATCCTACCCCCTGTATAATTTTTTAATATATTTTTTTTGTGGACGTGGTTTTTTTTCCTTTCATTAAGTATTTTTTTTGCAAACGTCACACTGGCGCCTTTTACGTGGTTCTACTGGAGTCTGGTTTTTGCTTCGTATAGTAGTTGTGTTGTGTTTTTTTTTTTGTGAACGTTATATTTTATTTTTTTTGGTTGCCGGTAACT
This sequence comes from Deilephila elpenor, assembly GCA_949752805.1. Taxonomy (NCBI): domain Eukaryota; kingdom Metazoa; phylum Arthropoda; class Insecta; order Lepidoptera; family Sphingidae; genus Deilephila; species Deilephila elpenor. The sequence goes on from OX457095.1 coordinate 16,027,121, forward strand.
AAGGTGCTTTTGGCGGTTATTAGCATTTTTCAATTATTGCCGCTCAATGTTAACATTATTGAGACTGTCAAATGCACATTAGTTGCAATTTTTTTCTTTTGCTTATTTTTATTTTTTTTAGTTAATGTAGTTGTTTTACAACCGTAACCGTATTTGCTTTTTTTTTTTGTAACAGAACGGTGTAGATTAGTTTTATTATACCTTGTTCAACAGCTTCCTTATTGTGGTGCATTTTATTTCTTTTTTTTATTAACATGGCTTATCCTGTTAAATTTTTATCTTTGCAAAAATCGGAATTAGAGTATGAAGTACAAATTAGAGGCACTACACCTGCTGCTACTGTTCAGGAACTGAGGAAACAGATTTCGAAACTAGGCCCACTTTTTCCATCTGAGGATATTCTGGATAGCCCACTTTCATTTACTGATGACTTGAGAGGAGCTGGTGACGTCATCACCAAAGTTAAGACTTATTTGGACTCCTCCCTGGATAAGACGACTTTATTGCGGGTTCAAAACCTCCTTCATCATCTATACCATCGTCTTAGTCGACTAATTTGTGATGAATCAACTCGTAACACACGCGAAGCCCTTGTATCGGAATTCAAAATATTGTTTGAACGTTATAATTCAGTTAAAGATAAGGGACTTGACCCTCTTTTAGCTTCCACTTCTAGTACCGAACCAAAATTAGATATTACACCTTTAAATATTAATGTGACCTGTGAGCGTGGTATGGCTGGTGAAATTAGTAAAGTTAAATTCGATGGTAAGACCTGTGTTCGTGCATTTACTCAACGTATTACTGAATTTAGTAATGCCAGAAATATTTCTAATGCAAAACTACTTTCGCTTTGTACAGAAATATTTACTGGGGATGCGTTGCATTGGTACCGTGCGGTTAAGGATCGAGTGTCTAACTGGGATGAGCTTCTTGCGCTGCTTAAACAAGACTTTGATCAAGCTGATTATGACTATAGGCTACTCAGTGAGATACGAGCTAGGACACAAGGTGAATCGGAAAATATCACCATATATTTATCTGTAATGTCCGGACTATTTTCCCGGTTATCGAAACCTTTATCAAGTGAAGACAAGCTAGAGATAATTCTTCATAATATACGGCCATGTTACGCAAGTACACTAGCTTCAGTCCCAGAAGTTGCAGATTTAGATACCTTAGGTTCCTTATGTCGTAATTACGAAAACATACAAGCACGTCTTGCTGGCTTTAAAGAACCACCAAAAAAAACTTCAGAAACACTAGCACCAGAATTTGCTTACATTAATCATTCTACTAATAAATCAAATAGCCAACATTTTAAATATAATTCAAATTTTAATCATTATAATAAACAATCATACAATAATAATAATAATACAAATAAAAACAACAGAAATTATGTACACACAGTTCAAAATTCTAATCCTAAAACGCCTTATTGTCCCAGATGTCGTAATAATACCCACAATTTACGGCAATGCACTGCCAATAAAGATGATGTCCATTGTTTTGTTTGTGGTTTTAAGGGCGTCAAAACACCTCAATGCCCTAATTGCAACAAACAAAAGGCAAGTATGTCAAAAAACGTATAGACTTGCAGAATTGTGACACTCAGAGTAAAAAGTTTGACAGTAATGATTGGAAACAATGGCTTAAAACTGTCGAATTCTATTTTAACACATATAGGACTCACACAGTTCTGCAAAATCAACCCATTAATGACCCGAGGCCTTATGCCAAAATACAAATTTATCATTTGAAATTAATTGGTCTTTTAGATTCTGGCTCCGCAGTAACTATCATAGGTAACAATATGTACAGGCTCTTGGAAAATCATAATTTGAAATTACATACGGACTTATGCATAACAGTTACAGCGGCAGGTGGTCAATCAATGTCTAGTATTGGTTACATGAATTTGCCAATACATTTTGAAAATAACTTTCACATTATTACAGCTTACGTTGTGCCGGACGTTAACGTCGATTTCCTGTTAGGAATAGATTTCTGGCGCAAGTTTAAGATCTTTCCCAATCACTTATCTAGTGTCACCTTTTCGAATGTAGCCACCTTGAACGCTGGCCTTGATATCGAACATTCTTCTTTTATTCAGGCTTACGATCAATTAAGTGATTCGGAAAAATCCGTTGCTGACAATATTATCGGCCAATTCAAGGACATATCTGCTGAGCTTAGGGGATTGGGTAAAACAAAGTTAATTACGCATCGTATTGACACAGGAGATGCCAAGCCAATCCGTCAACGATACTACCGTATGTCGCCTGAGAAGCAGCGTATTTTAATGGAACAGGTAGACGAGATGTTAAGTTTGGATGTGATCGAACCTTGTGAGAGCGCTTGGTCGTCCCCAGTCCTTATTGTCACTAAAAGAAATGGCGAACCTCGTTTCTGCCTCGACAGTCGGAAATTAAATTCGGTGACAAAACGTGATGCATACAATTTACCCTACGTGTCGGAAATCTTGGATAATCTTCGCGATGCTCGCTACCTAACTAGCATTGATTTGTCCAAGGCGTTCTGGCAGATACCAATCGCGCCCGAAGACCGCGAAAAGACAGCATTCTACGTACCAAGTCGTGGCACATTCTGTTTTAAGCGCACCGCATTCGGCCTCACTAATGCTCCTGCCACTCAGCAAAGATTAGTTGACCTACTGTTCGCAGACTTTGACCTACAGGTATTCGCATATCTTGATGATATAATAATTATCAGCAATGATTTTAATTCACACGTGTCACTCCTTTTGCGCGTTCTGGAGAAGTTGAAATATGCCAACTTAACAATTAACTTGGAGAAATGCAAGTTTTTTCGCAGTCAACTTAAATACTTGGGCTATGTGGTTGATAGTTGTGGACTACGTACCGACCCGGATAAAGTAGAAGCTATCCTGAATTACCCAACACCTACGAGTCGCAAGGAAATAAAACGCTTTCTCGGTACGGCAACCTGGTATCGTCGCTTCGTCCCCAATTTCAGCACAATAGCCGGCCCGCTTAATAGGTTAACTTCAAATAAAAAGGGTGGACCACCTTTTGCCTGGTCCCCGGAAGCCGACGCAGCTTTTAAGAAGCTTAAGGAATGCCTGGTTTCTGCTCCTGTACTTTCCTGCCCTGATAATAGCAAGTCTTTTGAGGTGCATACCGATGCCAGCAACTATGGTGTGGGCGCTATGCTAACTCAAGTTGTAGATGATAAGGAGCATCCAGTAGCCTACATGAGCAAGTCATTATCAGCGGCGGAAAGGAACTACAGCATTACAGAACGAGAAGCCCTAGCTGTCCTGACAGCCTTAGAGCATTGGAGATGTTACTTGGAGAATGGGAAGCCCTTCACTGTTTACACCGACCACAGTGCCTTAAAATGGTTCCTCTCCTTGAAAAACCCTACTGGAAGGTTAGCTCGTTGGGGAGTTCGGTTGTGCGCGTTCAATTTTGAAATTAAACATCGTCGCGGCGTAGACAACGTGATTCCCGACGCGTTATCGCGATCCGTTGCAATAAATACAGTAAATACTGCAGGTTTCTATATTAACACTTCCGATTCTTGGTATAAAAATATTTACAACTCTTGTCTCACGAACCCACAAAATTTTCCAAATTTCTTAATAAAACATAATACCTTATTTAGACTTACTAAAAACAAGCACCACTTAGATCCTGAATTCTCATGGAAAGAAGTAATACCAAGCGAGTTACGTGACCAGGTTATTAGAGATAATCATGCAGAACCTGCGGCCGGACATCTTGGCGTCTTTAAAACGTATCATCGGATAGCGTTGCGTTATTTTTGGCCAGGTATGCATCAGGATGTAGTTAAATTCGTTGGCTCCTGTGACAAGTGTCTCGCGTATAAAGCTCAAAATCACCAAACATTGGGTGAAATGGGTAGACCTAAGCAATGTTGCAGGCCTTTTCAGATGCTCTCCATTGACTTAATGGGCCCTTTGCCCACCACCCGTAAACAGAACAATTATATTTTAGTAGTCACGTGCTGTTTTTCAAAATTTTGCCTTGTATTTCCCTTACGCTCTGCTACCTCTCAAACTGTCACGAAATTGTTGGAGGACTCAGTGTTCCTGGTGCATGGAGTGCCTCAAACAATAATTTTAGATAACGGTAGTCAGTTTATCAGTAGAATCACGGAATCTCTTTTTAAACAATATAATATTCCGAATATTTTCTTTACGCCTAAGTATACCCCACAAGTAAACACCGTTGAACGTTACAACAGAACCATCATCACATGTCTGTCAACATTTGTAGAGGACGACCATCGTTCCTGGGATGTTTTCATTCCCAAAGTTCAGTTCGCAATCAATAGTTCAGTGAGTGAAGCAACTGGCTACACTCCCTCATTTCTAGTGTTTGGAAGAGAGTTGGTGACTTGCGGCACGCACTATACTGATACTGAACTAGGCGATGAAATTTTATTCCTTCCTCGCGACATTTATGCGGAAAACTTAGGATGTCATAGGGAAATATTTAACGATGTTCAAGTAAAGCTTTGGCGTGCTCACGCAAAGAATTCTACACACTACAACCTCCGTCGAAAATCTGTAGAATTTAAGGTCGGAGACATCGTTTTCAAACGTGCGTATGTCCTAAGTGATAAAGATAAGCACTTTAGTAAAAAGCTAGCTCCCAAGTTCATTAAATGTAAGATTACTGAAAAAAAGTCACCTCTAGTATATGTTTTGTCGGATATGTCAGGTAAAAGTTTGGGAACATGGCATATAAAGGATTTGAAGTTAATAGGTTCTAACATAGTGTAAAAACAGGTTTAATCATCGAGTTCTTCTTGGCATTGCTCCCCTAGTCATAATTTTCACCCTCATAACTTAAAAGTGTAGTACGGGTCACTAATTTTGAAATTGGTTACCTCGGAAATGTAAGTAGGACGACAGTTTACTGTACTGTAGTAACTGCCGTTGTTTGATTGCGCGAAGAATGAAAGATTGAATTTTGAATGAGCAAGTGCTATCACGGAGACTAGAAGTGCGGATTTTATTTTTAGGAAATAAAATCCTTCAGTGGCAGTGGGGGTAGTGTAACGTTGTACTCAAATACATCAAAATATTTATTTTATTTAGCCTTAATAACAATTTTCCTGGTCAAGCAATTCTTCTATTCTACAAACTTATATATTAATAACTAGTTCTTCACGTAAATATAATATTAATTTTAAAACTACAACCAACGTTACGCTCGGCAGTGCGCCGGCGCGGGCGCTGTACTGATCGGAGTACCGTTACATTATACGTCATCGATGCGACATGACGAAGCAATTGGCGTGTGCGCCGGCCCCAGTCAGTCACCTTCCAATCGTCCTCCGTAACGGACTATTACACAAGTTTGCGTTCACGTATTACGTGTCGCCTTACGCGCTTGTGTTTCGTACTTATTAAAAAGTTTAAATTGTACGCTAAAATTATTTTACCTACGGTAAACCTCCACATAGTTTGGAATACATATAATTATATTGCACCCCGATGGGTAAGTGTTGAACAAGGTATTTGAAATGTAACTGCCAATTATATTGCTCATTGGTTTGTCCATTGTTCATCATATCATCATACTTTTCAAATTTTGTGCTTTATTAGAATAGTATTGTAGATGTTTATTGTTTCTAGTATTTTAAATTAACGTAAATTTGTTATTAAGAAGCTGATATCTTTTTTTGCTGTTACCTACCTACTCTCATTTTTTTTTTTTTAATTAGAACGCTTGTATCTTCTTCATCACTATTATATTGGCCATTAGCTTATTATTGCTTGTAGTGTAATAACCGTTCTGATGCTTAGTATAAACACCGCACCAACTGCTTACGGGTCCCGTCTGTAAGGACTTGGTTTGGGTTCGATTCCGGTCTAAGCACCTACATGATTTCCTGTGGACGTATTTTACAGGGTGCAACATTACCATTTAAGTGGTCTTGTCGAATCCGGCTGGTCAGTCGACGGATTACCGCCAACGTCGAGCCCCAGACCTCCACATCGGTTGCTGTGTCACCCAATTGTGCAAGACCCCCACCAGCAGAACAACACCTTGGCTGCCGTGCCCTCGTGCAAGATCCGGGACGCTTGAACATCCTCCCAAGGACGGTACCAAGCGTGGCAAAAATCCAGACGGCAGAGATCCTACCCCCTGTATAATTTTTTAATATATTTTTTTTGTGGACGTGGTTTTTTTTCCTTTCATTAAGTATTTTTTTTGCAAACGTCACAACTGCCGCCGTATATTCAGGCTATTATTGCAAGTCAGCCAATGTTGCCGCTTGACGACGTGGCACAATTGTCAGACAAAATATTTGAGGTGACGCCGATAAATAATAATCCGTATAATATAATATAAACGAACATAAAATTAAAAATAAATAAAATTAAACAGGTAACAGAAACAAAATTTTTAGGAATTACATTAGATGAAAATATAAACTGGAAAACACATGTAAACAATGTCTCACAAAATATAAATAAATTCGTATATGCATTAAAGCAAATGAAGAAGGTAACGAACATAAAAACGGCAAAAATATCTTATCACGCTTATGTCGAATCAATACTACGCTATGGTCTCATAATGTGGGGCAACAGCACAGACATGAATAGAGCCTTCATTGCACAAAAAAAATGCATACGGTCAATGCGGACGCCAGCAAGAAATAAGTTTTTTGTTTGTACACTGGTTAGCTCCACTATTATAGGACGGGGTAGTGTGCTAGAAGTTTTCCCAGGTAAGCGGTATACATCGCGTAGCTCTGATTTGCGTATAGGAATTCCAATCACTTGTCCAATTTTGCATACAGATTCTGACAAATTGGTCGCATTCTCCGAAATTTCTTGCGGGAGGTTTCTTATTTCTAGGCTAGAAGAACGAGATTGTTGCTGAAGGTCTATTATCTTTGTTTCCAGATATTGTATATGTGCTTGTTGTCCGTGTCGCTCTTCTCTCAAGTAGTCAATCTCTTTTTTCATGTCCTCAAATTTGCTATTTATGAAAGACATTGATTGAGCAAAGTTTTCGTTGAACTTATGTATTTCATTGTTTTGGGTCTTAATCTCACCAATTTCGGATACCAGTTTTGACATTAGGGCAGTTTGTTGGGCCAGCATGTTGGCGATACAGGTGTCCTGTTCTTTCTTCCAGATAGCTAATTTGTCTTCGAGAACTTGCGGTGTTAGCTCTACCATGCTTTGTGGTGAGTGTTCGTGTCTAAGTCGTTTGCTTCGGTTTGGGTTTCTATAATCATTCCTTATTGTGGCTGAGCTTATATCAGGTTCTGATTGTGTCTCACACAGATTGATTACTCTACTTTTAGGTGGGGTGCGCTGCACATTGGCCATTTTTTTTTATTTTTTATTTTTTTTTTATTATTTGAATTTATTAATATTTTAATATTTATTAATTTATAAGCGATAACGCGTTGGTTTGTATCAAAAATCCCAAGTTGCTTGAAGTGACGTCAGTTGAGCCTAGTGACTCACTAATTCGCCAGTCGCTGCAACTAAGTCGGTGGCTAGGTACCGAACGGACCACACTCGGACTTCACGTGTCGATGGTTCAAATCCCACGAATCACTTGCACTTTTTCGATAATTGCCAGCGTACAACTGACGAAACTATTTATGTCTCTTTCTTAGACCTCCCAGTGGGAGTGGTCCACTGCTTTAAACACTTTAGGAGAAACAAGGAATTGAAATTCACTGGAATCACCAATCACAGAAGAGATTAAGAAATTGTTATTATAGACTTTGTTTAAAGTAGCACTGACACACGTCCACTCTTTGCGGCGTCCGAAAGCCGAATCGAGATTCCTTCTTCGTTGAATTTACAGAAACAAAAATTTTCTGATTCGAGCGTAGAAGTTTATTGTGATATAACGGGCAAATCCTCGCGAATTTACCTTACCGATCCTTTTCGCCGTATTGCTTTTGACTCTATACACAACTTAAGTCATCCGAGCGCGAAGATAACTATAAAATTAATGACGGAACGATACATTTGGCCAAACATCCGCAAAGATTGCAGAATTTGGGCTCGTTCCTGTCTCGCATGTCAAAAATCTAAAATAGCTCGACATTGTAAACCACCAGTTCATGCATTTGTACCACCTTCGAGTCGATTCTCACACGTACATATTGACCTTATAGGTCCACTACCGATATGTCACGGTTATAAATATTGCCTTACGGCGATCGACAGATTTACACGTTGGCCGGAAGTAGTACCAATCGAGGATATTCAGGCCGCAACGGTAGCTCATGCCTTTGTCACCGGGTGGATATCCCGATTTGGTTGCCCCCAAAAGATTACCACTGACAGAGGTAAACAATTTGAATGTCATATTTTTAATGAACTGTCCAAAATCACTGGTTCGATACATATACGTACAACTGCTTACCATCCAGCAGCAAATGGACTGGTGGAACGTTTTCACCGCCAATTGAAATCCGCAATTACTTGTCATGGCACTAACAATTGGTATGATGTACTTCCATGGGTATTACTTGGTATACGAGGGTCCTGGAAGGAGGATATAGGTGCGTCGTCAGCCGAGTTGATGTACGGTGAAACCATACACTTGCCCGGCGATTTCTTCCAACCTTCTAGCACACAAGTAATCACAGACCATAACGACTTCTTGTCTTGTTTGCGTAGCAATATGAAAAATTTGAAACCGACTTCCGTCGTTCATCATGGTACTAGAAACGTATTTGTTTATAAAGACTTAGCAAATTGTAGTCACGTATTCCTCCGACAAGATTTTGTTAGGAAACCGCTCACGCCGCCTTATGCGGGACCTTTTAAAGTAAGGGAAAGAGGTGATAAAATATTTAAAATCGACGTAAATGGTAAAATTTTAACTGTATCTATCGACAGGCTTAAACCTGCTTTCATTTTGGACGTTCCGAAATCTGACGAAGTTATACCTAAGACTGTAACCGCCGATAGCGTACCGAGCCCTTACAAAACTCGCTCTGGAAGGGTTGTGAAGTTTAAGCTGTGGTCATAATACACTTGAATATTAATATACTTAACATATTATGTACCAACATTTTTTTTTATTTCTTTTAATTGTATTTTCGATACCGTTTGTTTACGCCTTCTTGTGAATGTTAATATATATTTTTTTAAGAAATATTATACACCAAACGATGTTAGCACATTTTGTATTGTTAGTATTTAGTCACATTTTTTTTATTACTACTAATTACTATAATAAGTTATATACTTTAATTCTTAGTATTTAATTAATAATTAGTTACACTTAAAATGTATACGTATATTCTTTTTGGTTTTGTGGTTAAAGTTTACGACCTAAAGGTCTCCGGAGGGGCTGCTGTGGCGGCAATTAATGTGACGCAAGTAATTGTGGCCACGCCCCCTATCGAGCCCCCGTCTTCGTTCGGTTGACGTCCCAGTCGTGACGTAAAACAGTGACCGCCGGGACTCGATGCCGGAAGGCTGCGCGCGCGCTCCTCTAATTATCCATGTTGTACTATGTAAACGCCTACACGATAATATAATATTCTGTTGCTTAAAGAAATGTTGTTTAAATAGTAAACCCCTACAATATTGTCCCCGCTGCCGCACTAATGACCACACGCTCGCCGAGTGTAAACAAAATAGGTTTCCGATTTGTTTTAAATGTGGTGCTAAAGATGTTATTTATCCTAATTCTTCGAATTGTCATTCTAAATCGAGTCCAAAAAACTTGTAAGGCCAGATTGTTGTGATATTACTTCTAAAAGTGCTAATTTTGATAAGGAAGATTGGGAACAATGGCTTTCCACTATTAAAATCTTTTTTTCTACATATAACATCACTTCAATCTGGGAACGTAAACCGGAGAATGATTCTCGTCCTTATGTTAACGTTAAAATTGGTGAAATTTCTTTTGCTTTGTTGGATTCTGGTTCTTCAGTGACTATACTAGGGAACGATTCACATAAACTTTTATTGTCAGCTGGTTTTAAGTTGTGTACAGATCTTAACGACACATATTTTGTTGCCGCTGGTGGCCAACGGTTAAACCCTATAGGATATATGAATATCCCTATAAGTTTTGAGAATTCAGTTTGAATTGTTCGCTCGTGGAGTAAAGTCGTGTGCTTAGTTCAGTGCTGCTCTTAAATATTGTTTGCTATATTCTGCTCTAAGAGTTTATTGTTGCTTGTGCGTGAAATCGGACCCTCCTGCTCTGGCGTGGGGATTTTGTCATAAGAGCCGGCGGACATCTTGTGGGACTCTGGGAGCAGAGACTTCTCGCTGTGTCGCATCGGTGCCCCCATTTGAACAACCAGAACCAGTATTGTGAGAGCTCTGAGCATTTTAAACAATTTTTTGGAATATTATTGGATTTAATAAATTTTGAAAAAGATCGCTTAGCCGACTCGGTTGGATTCGAACCATCGCCGTTTTTGCGATCGGCGTGTGTGTGTTGTGCCTTGACGCCAAACACGAGTGAGCGTCGGTCGTCGAATTTGGGACTTGTATCTGCGTGCATCATTCGAAGATGAAATGTAGCGCTTGCAACTCAATTATAAAGAACAAAGAACACTTTAAATGTTCCACATGTTTGGGATTATTCCATATTGAATGCCTAAATATAAAAAGAGATCAATTTTTAAAACTGAATCCGGAATTCTTTGATTCCTGGAAATGCCCGTCGTGTATCAATGTTACGCGCCGTAAACAGTCTTAGTAAACCTTAGTACTCCTGTGCGTACTAACCTACTACCTGTCACTGATGATGATTTTATGGACATATCTTGCGCCGGTATGAAATGAAATGAAATGAAATGAAATGAAATGAAATGAAAATGAAATGAAAATAATTTATTGAATCCATTAAAATGTTCAACATTGTTTAGATTCAGTCATTTTTTGAACTACCACCCGGTTCGGAAAGCGGTTTTCACTAGAGAAGAACGGGCAAGAAACTCTAGAGAACGGGCAAGAAACTCTAGAATCATGGATGGATCAGTCTTCTCCATCAACTGATGGTAATATTTCTTATATTCAGCCACTCAGTGATGATACGATGGAAAAAATTAGTAACATTCTGGATTTGAAACTCAGAGCTTCATTTACTGAATTTTCTAACAACATCAAATTGGATTTGAAAAAAGAAATTAAGGCTATTGTTAGAGATGAAATGAGTGATCTGACGGATAAATTGAAACAGGATAGTGTACAAGAGGAAACAAAAGCGATGAGAAAATTAATACATTAGCTAGAAATTGAAAACTCAAAGCTACGGGAAGAGATAAGTAACATCGGTAAACGTTTGACTGTTATGGAGAAGAACTCTAGAAGTTTGAACTTGGAAATTCATTTAGTCCCGGAGAGTCGTAATGAGAATACAAGTGTTCTATTTAAAAAACTTTGTGAACATCTCCAGGTACCAATTAATGATAATGATCTTAGAGCTTGTCGCCGTGTAGCAAAACAGGATAAAAAATCCAACCGTCCTCGCAACATACTTGCAACCCTATCTTCGACTATCTTGCGCGACACAATACTCTCAGCCACTCACCGCTACAACAAGAGTCATCCCGATGAGCATCTTAATGCGACTCATCTTGGTCTTAGTGGAGGAAAGATTTATTTAAGTGAGCACATTTCGCCTGAAATGAAGCTTCTGCATGCTACCACAAGAACCATATGTAAAGAAAAATCTTACAAGTTTCATCCACACATGGATTAAATTTGGCAGGTTATATGTTCGGAAAGATGATAAAAGTAGTGCAATAAACATAAAGAACATACAAGATCTCGATAAGTTATAAGTAGTGCATATCTAATTAATATATTTTCATTTAATTTCTTTTTATTTTGTAAAAGTATTTGGTACCTTTTTATCATTATGTATGTGTACTATCAGAATGTTAATGGCCTTAGAACTAAAATTAATGATTTCTACTTAAATGTTCTCGCTTGTGACTACGATGTAATCTGCTTATCCGAATCTAACTTAATTGATGGTATTTCCGACAATGAGCTTTTTGATGATAGGTATAATGTCTTCCGACGCGATCGCTCCAGTACCAAAAGTGCGAAAAATGACGGAGGCGGGGTTCTTATAGCCATTAAGAAAATATTTAATACTACTCGAAATTCGGCTTGGGAGAGTAAAGCTGAGGATGTTTGGATTAGTGTTGATTTTAGAAGTACAACTTATAATTTATCTTACATTAATATATGTGTTTGTTACATTCCCCCGGATACAAGGGTGGTTGAAAGGGAAAAAATATATAATCACATTCAAAACATAATACTGAACTCGAAAGACGGTAATGAGTTTTTACTTATAGGTGATTTCAATACACCTCACATTGTGTGGAAACGCGTAGTGAAGTCTAAGCATTTACTAGCTCAAGATGTACGTGGTCGCGATTCGGAGCTGTTATTAGAATTCATGGCAGTTTCAAATTTGCACCAGTTTAATAGCGTTCGAAATTTTAACGACCGTTGCTTGGATTTGGTTTTATCTACATTGAAAAGTCTACATATTCAGCCTTCTGACTCGTTATGTAAAGAAGATCGACATCATCCTCCGCTATTGGTTGAAATGGATGTGAACCAATTACCTAAATATCTAAAGCCATCCATTGAGCGTAGATATAGTTTCCACAAATGTAATTACCCTTGCCTTAAGTCGGATTTAAACAAAATAAACTGGCACGATACACTGCAACCTGAACCAGACATAGATTCAGCTGTTGAATGTTTCTATACGATGATAAATGAGGTGATTAAAAATCATACCCCGCTTACTAAAAAAGATCCCCACAACTATCCCATTTGGTATAGCGAGTCTTTGAAAAAATGTTTAAAGGAGAAACACAAATTTCACAAACGATTTAAGAAGTATCATAACCCAAGGGACTGGAGACTGTCCCGCCCTCACACCCGCCACTGCAACTCCTGTAAGCCAGGATCAACAGTGGCACGCATTTTAATGACACTGAACATTGAAGCCCAGCGCGTCTCCGGGAATGTCTAACTTGTCTTTAACCCGCAACGAAATCAATCAAAAAAAGTTAAATTAATAGGAGGAGTTGGAAATAAATTATTGTCCACTTCCCTCCCTAATAAAGCGGGTGACAAAAACAATGAACTAAAGAGGTAAATAACCTCGCATACAGACGTTTACAGCCAGATAAGCCAGCTGTAAAGCACCACGGATTATTCATTATAACATTTAAATGGGACCTATAATGTAAGCTGTTATACTTGATTCCAATAATAGGTATGGCAAAATCGCCGGAAAGCACGGAAATTCTTTCTAGTCTCCACAAGGTCCGTGTAGTATACGACTCCAGATGTTATTTGCATACTATCTAGCATGGTTTTACGCTCATTCTGCCAAAGACTACACTCCCACAGTATATGATGCGCGGACTGCTCATATTCGCAATAAGGTGTTGAACATGAGCACGCAGGCGAATCAACGAGCTTAAATGAGTACAGTTTAGACTTAAAGTTACCATGGCCCGTAAGAAACTGTGATACGTAATAATCGATATCTAGCCAAGTCTTAGTCAAACGATCACGCACGCATGGAAAATATTGGTATAGATGCCGACCCTTCAAAGATAAATCCCATCTATTTTGCCATTCATCTATTAGTTCGTTATATACAACTGCGAGCGGCTTAAATAATCGTCTACTTTTAAAAGTTTACGTGAATTTAAGAATCTTTTGTCCATATTCTCTCTAGTTGAGTAATACATCGCGGCGCGACGTTGTACCTCCAGGTCGACTGGAAGTACACCCGCCAGGACTGGTAAAGCTTCGGTACAAACAACCCAAGGGACTATGATACATACAGCTTGCTTAGATCTCGTTGCAAGAACCTGGTAAAATCATGCTATTGCTCTTATATTTCCACCGTGGAGGATAATCTATCCAACAATGTTAAACTATTCTGGAGTTTTGGTGAATACTAAACGTAGTAATAATACGATTCCGCAGTCCATGAAATTGGGAGATACTGTAACATCCGATCCGAAGGAAATATGTCAATTATTTTCTACATTTTTCGGCTCTGTGTTTGAAAATTATAGTGCACATGGCCACAGTTCAGAAAATCTTAATCATAGTTATACACTTTCTAAGGTTTATTTGATCAAAGAGGATATCTTAACTAAATTAAAACAACTGGATGGCAGTAAGGGTGCTGGGCCGGATGGACTTTCCCCATATTTTCTTATTAATTGTGCCGCAGAACTATGTACACCTCTGTATATATTATTTAACAAATCACTGAACTTAGGAATATTTCCAAATATTTGGAAAAAGGCTTTCATTGTTCCCGTTTATAAGTCAGGCGATAGATCACATTGCGAGAACTATCGCCCAATAAGTATATTGTCGACTATTCCCAAACTTTTTGAGTCACTCGTATATGAGTATATGTACAACCATTTATCCCCCCTAATTTCTTCGAAACAACATGGTTTTGTGCGTCGTAAATCTACCATGACTAATCTATTAATATATGAAAACTACCTTTGCTTAGCCTTTGCCTCTCGACTTCAAGTTGATTCCATATACACTGACTTTAGTAAGACCTTTGATAAGGTTAACCACTCACTTCTTTGTAATAAACTCAGTGCGTCTGGAATAAGTGGGAATTTACTACGCTGGGTTAGGTCCTACGTATCACATATATATATAGAAGCCAATTGGTAGCAGTAAAGGGTTTTCTATCATCAGAGGTAATAATAACATCCGGTGTTCCTCAGGGTTCACACTTGGGCCCTTTATTCTTTGTTTTATTCATTAACGACCTTATTAACGAGTTAGCATGTCCGTGTCTACTATATGCAGATGACCTCAAAATATTTAACACAATTACCAGTAGTAATGATGCAGCACATCTCCAGCAAGATTTGACTAAGATTTATGAATGGTGTTCGGCCAATGATATGTCGCTAAATATAAATAAGTGCTGCATAATATCCTTCATGACCAAACACAACAAAATAAACTACTCATATAGTATTAATCACCAAACCCTCGAACGAAAAGACTGTGTTGATGAAAAATTGAACTTCCGCGAACATTATAATTATATTTTTAATAAAGCAAATAAATTACTCGGATTTATTTTTCGAACCACCAAACCATTTAAAAAACCTAATAGCTTATTGTTACTGTACTACAGTTTAGTTAGAACGGTGCTTGAATACGGATACTAATTTGGGCTCCCTTTTACTCAATTCATGCAAATCGGATCGAAAGTGTTCAAAACAAATGCTTAAAGGTGATGTGTTATCGTATTGGGCTTGGTCGGAACATTTCGTCGTATAGTGATAGGTTATCTAAATTTAATGTGCAAAGACTAGATACTAGACGTAAAATTTCGGATCTATATTTTCTTTGCAAAATTATTCATGCCTGGATTGACTCTCCTGAACTGCTTTCCCTAATTAATTTCAATACAATGTACAGAATACATACATACATACATACATAAACTCACGCCTTTATCCCCGAAGGGGTAGGCAGAGGCGCCACCTGGACACCCACATTTCGCCTTGTATGTTCCGTCTCATGATGTGATAGGGGGCGAGTCTATCGCCATATCGGGCACAAATTCCTGACTCCGGGCTGATAATGAATAGAAAAATCCAATATCACTTTGCCCGACCCGGTACTCGAACCCGAGACCTCAGCTTTGTAACCGTACCGTAATACAACTACGCCACCGAGGCAGTCAGCCAGGTGTACAGAATACGTCAGCCTAAAATGTTCGCACTTCAAATATTTAAGAATAACACGTCGTATTTTAATCCCATTATTAGGATGTGTAGGTTGTACAACGATTTGTCGGAAAAACATAAAATCCTCGATATTATGGATAATAGATCTAGTAGATTCAAGCGAGATATATCCAGATTGTGTACGTTGTAGTTTCAAGTTTAATATTTATTTTTACTCAATTTTTCTTTTATATAATATCTTTAGGTAATTCAAATAAAACTCATTAAAAAAAACATAATTTTATACCCTCTTCTATTATTAATTCTTATAATTTAATCAAACAAAATACATGAACTCATACATTGCTGAATTTAATCATTAAAAGACAAAATAAGACACCATTTACTAATTACACACAATTTATATAAAAGTGCACTCAATAAATGAATAAACAAGTCGCGCCGAACACAACCGTTCCGCTCGAATGTTGAAAAGCAAATGGCCGCCATATAGCAGAGACCCTCCTTTTATAGTTTTTGATTTCCACAGTTTTCGTATTCGCTAATTCGGCCGTCCTGACGCTTACGTCGTCCCCGACGAATCCCTCCATTCCACCTTAACGTGGCAACGAATCCTCATTTGCCACTTCATCGGGACTAGGATTGGGTTGTGTATCAGACGTTGATGGTCCCAGATCCTCGGTATCTAGTATTTCATTATCTGAAACATATGGTTACTAAGACTTTGCACAATCGAAACAGCTGCGACACAACATACACAGTGCACATATTATGTAAACTAAACATGATATAAAGGAAATATGAGAGCTCTCTAATGTAATCCCCATAATACAACCTCTTCCAATGATGTTATAGGTATCCTTTTCATGTTGCAAGCTTGTTCTCCTGTTAAACTGCATCTGTGAACAGATTAGGCAGGAGGCGTCCCTGCTGCCTAAGGTAGATAGAAGCCTTACTGAAGCGCACATCTACCACTATGGTGGACTATGGGTCTTTATACCCCACGTCCAGTTAAGACAGAGGCATCACTGAATCGCATGTCTAACCACATTATGGACAGAGGCATCGCTGAATCGCATGTCCAGACAGAGGCATCACTGAATCGCATGTCTACTTTATTACACGGACAGAGGCATCGCTGAATCGCATGTCCAGACAGAGGCATCACTGAATCGCATGTCTACTCCGATGGCAAGGCGTTTGCGTTTTGCCACCGGATCTGAAGTGACGCTCTTGACAAAAGATGTTAACTGTCGCTGGAGTATTGATTCACCATGACCACATATAGAATATTGGGGGATAAATAGATAAGGTTCGTAAGTCTGTCTGTATGTATGTCAATGATTTATGTAGTCAAATGAGTAACTATAAGCAAATTTACTATTTGGGTAAATAATTCTAGGGGTGCATAATGAAACAAGCTACCAACGTACTGATTATAACACCAATTGACATAAGTACTCACTTTCAAAGAAAGCAGCGCACGAATCTGGACACCACTCTCCATGCCAAGGCACCATATACTCAGCAGCCGCCTGGGTGGTCTTCCCATATGACCCACTCAGTAACTTAAGTTGGTATCGACCTTTGGGTAGCACTTGTATCACTTGGTATGGACCTCGCATGCCTGGATCTAGTTTTCCTGTTGACTGGGAATATTTTATTACGAAAACTAAATCATTAATCTGGAAAGAGCGTGGTGTACGTCGCTGCCGATTAACGTAAGCGTCTTGTTTGGCTTGATTTTGTGTCAATAGTTCATGAGCCCTCGTTCTACATAGCTCACGCCAGCCTTCACGGTCCTGGGACATCTCAATGGCCACGTCGCGAATCAAAGTACGGATGACGGGTGTTGTGGCATCCGTACCAATTAACAATTTCAGAGCAGAGAATTGCGTGGTCTTCTGCTTGGTCATGTTTAGGACGAGTTGAAGTTTCCACAACTTGTCTGGCCATGCTGAGCGTCTATGATTGACTTCAATACGCAGCATATTTAATACGGTTCTGACGTACCTCGCAACCTGTCCATTGGCGTCATGCATTTCAGGTGTAATAAAGTGAATATCACAACCAAACTCTGTAAGAAACTTTGAGAACTCGGACGATTCAAACATTCGCCCACGGTCGGTCACTAAAAGCTTCGGGACACCAAACAAAGATATAGCATTGCTGAACGTTCGCTTAAGTTCATTTACGTCTTGTCTACAAATGGGGTATAATAAGCAAAACTTTGTAAACGAATCTACCATTATTAAAATGAACTTAAAGCCGTTAGATTCAGGCAAGGGCCCAAGTGCATCTAAATGAACGATTTCAAAAGGAACACTCGGTTTCTCCCAGGATGTAATGGGCTGATGCGGGGCTCTAGGAATACGTTTTTTGGAAATACACACTAAACAATGTTTGATGTATTTAGCCACGAATTGGCGAAGCCCCGGGAACCAGAAATGTTTTAATATTAAATCAGTCGTCTTCTCAGCGCAAATATGTTCATGTTCGTCATGAAATATCCTAAGTAGACTTAATCTATGTCCTTTCGGGATATAACATAATAGCCTAGGTTGTTCACCAACTGGAGAGAAACGATAGTAAAGGAGATCATTTTGACGAACATAACGTTGAGGATCTAACTCTCCATCCCGTAATTTTTGCAGAAGACCTTGGGTCTGTTGTATTATGTCCATTTATATCGACAATATCACACAGTAGCGCCATCTATAATATAATATGTAATACTGTTTGTTTTAAATAAAGTCAGTGCTTACCTGTGACTCGTTCGTTTAAGTTATTATAGGTTATGGGCCCAGTCCCTTATTAATCAGTTTTTATTATAACTTAGCTAGTAAACGTAGGGAAACATAGTTAACAGTGTTATTCAGTATTTGCAATATAAGTTTGCAAGAATGACAGCGAATTATCTAGTAAATGTTCCCAAGCTAAAAGGACGGGAGAATTACAGTGAGTGGGCCATTTGCCGCTGAGAATTTCTTAGTTCTGGAGAGAATGTCTGATTGCATCAAGTCGGAGACTGTACCAACAGAAATAGGAGCAGCAGGTGACGCGAAAACCAGAGCCAAGCTAATTCTGACAATAGATTCGTCGCTGTACGTCCACATTAAAAGTGTATAAACGACCTATGAGCTGTGGAAGAAATTGAAGAACCTATTTGATGACTCAGGATTTACGAGGAGAATCAGTTTGCTGAGAAGTTTGATTTCCATAAGACTCGAAAATAGCGTTTCGATGATTTCGTACGTGACACAAATCATCGAAACAAGCCAAAAATTGAGTGGCACGGGTTTTAACATTAATGATGAGTGGGTAGCATCGCTTTTGTTAGCGGGATTAACTGATAAATATTCTCCCATGATAATGGCGATTGAGCATTGCGGCATACCAATGACAGCAGACGCCATTAAAACAAAGTTATTGGACATGGAAGAAAGCGGAAATGGCGACAATAGTACTTTCAAATCCAGTGGTGCGTTTGCTAGTTTGAAGAAGAACCGCAATGTTGGTAGCACTGTGACCAAAGACAACGCCCAAATGTCAAAGTCAAAACATGTTATAACATGCTACAAATGTAAACAAACAGGGCATTACCGCAACCAGTGTACATTTTTGAACAAAAATTCGTCAAATACAAATAAAAATGAACGTACAAGCAGTAATGCGTTTAGCGCCGTGTTCCTGAATGGTGAATTTTGCAAAAAGGATTGGTATATTGACTCCGGGGCGAGTGTTCTTCTCACTGCGAACGAAGAATGGTTGTCAAATGTGTCGCGGGATCTTATGATCAGGGAAATTGTCGTGGCAAACAAAGATAAAGTACCTGTATTATGTACAGGCGATGTGCAGATTACGACAAAGACGCACGCCTGTGAATATGATATTACAGTAGAAGGTGTATTATGTGTGCCGAAGTTGACCACAAATCTGTTGTCTGTGAGTCAACTTATATCAAAAGGAAACAAAGTTTCATTCAACAATGATGGTTGTCAGGTTTTCAACCGAGCAGGAGTACTGGTAGCTACAGCGAGTCTGTTGAATGGGGTTTATAAACTAAAAATGCCTGAATATTGTTCATCAGCTGCAGTGATGGTGTCTAGTGAAGTTTGGCATCGACGTCTAGGTCATGTCAACAGCCAGTACTTGAACAAGATGCAAGATGCTGTGCAGGGATTGACTCTTGACAATAAGACTGATATATCAAAGTCATCATGTGTTGCATGTTGTGAAGGCAAGCAGAGCCGCTTACCTTTTCCCAAAGAAGGTAGCAGAAGCACTGAGTTACTACATATTGTGCATACTGATCTCTGTGGACCAATGGAAAATCAATCTATAGGTGGTTCTAGATACTTTGTGCTGTTCATAGATGATTTTAGTCATATGACATATATTTATTTTTTGAAAACAAAAGATGAGGTATTGAGATGTTTTCAACAGTATAAAACAGAGGTTGAGAATCAACTTAATCGCAGCATAAAGATCTTGAGAAGTGACAATGGCACAGAATTCTGCAACAGCAAGTTTGACAATTATTTGATGTCGCATGGGATAGTACATCACAAAACTAACCCATACACACCTGAACAGAATGGTCTCGCAGAACGATACAACCGGACTATCGTTGAGAAAGCCAAGTGTCTGCTGTTTGATGCAAGTCTCGAGAAAAGGTTTTGGGCAGAGGCGGCACACACTGCAGTGTACTTACAGAACAGGACTGTGACAATATCGTTAAGCTATAAGACTCCTTTCGAGATATGGACAGGCAGAAAGCCTGATGTAAGTCATTTACGTGTTTTCGGTAGTACTATCATGGTACATGTGCCGAAACAAAAGAGATTAAAATGGGACAGAAAGTCTGAAAAATGTATCCTTGTTGGCTATTCAAATGATGTCAAAGGGTATAGGATTTACAACCCGAAGTCCAATGTTATCACTACCAGTCGAGATGTTATAGTATTGGAGAAGATAGAGACAGAGAATATTCTGAAGGTACAAGAAAATAATTCAGATGAGGTGAATATGGTTCCAGTGGGGGAAGAAGATTTGACACTTCAGGAGGATTCACTTGAACAATCTGAGAGCTTGAACACAGATGACAGCGGTGAACTTTATGTACCTTGTGAAAATGATACATTAGATAGCTCTGAGTCTGGTACAACAGACAGTGATGACTCCATTATACTAAACAATGACAACATAACAAGTGGTCCTCGACGTAGGCAGCAGCCAGACAGATATGGATTCGTAAGTGCTTATATAGAAGATGACAACATATTCACGGGTGGGATATCGTTGCAAGAAGCCTTGGAAGGTCCTGAGAAAGCACAGTGGTTAGCGGCAGTGCATGATGAGTTACAGTCGTTCGAAAAAAATAATGCGTGGGAACTCGTAGATGTACCAATTGATGGTACTATAGTGCAGTGCAAGTGGGTTATGCAGAAAAAGTATGATAGTGAAAACAAGGTACGTTACCGTGCTCGTCTGGTCGCTAAGGGCTTTACCCAAAAATATGGTGTAGACTATATAGAAACTTTTTCACCTGTAGTGAGACATACAACTCTTAGACTACTATTTGCATTGTCTGTAAAGTTAGGTTTAGATGTCAACCATTTAGATGTTAAGACTGCGTTCTTAAACGGTGATTTAGATGAAACCATTTATATGAAAATGCCAGATTGTTATAATAGTAGTAGTTCAGTTTGTAAAGTATTGAAACTTAAAAAAGCCATTTACGGACTAAAGCAGGCCTCTAGAGCTTGGAATAAAAAGGTTGATAATTGTTTGATTAGTAATGGTTACAAAAGATCAAAAATAGAGCCATGTATGTATATAAAGGATATTAACAAATGTAAAACCATTGTAACAGTCTATGTTGATGATTTTTCTATATTTTCCAACGATAAGATTGAGCCTAAGAACTTGAAACAGATTTTATCTAATCAGTTTAGCATTAAGGACTTAGGTGAAGTTAAGCTATGTCTTGGAATGAATGTAATCTTTAATAAAGATAAAGGATATGTAACTTTAAGTCAGGAACATTATATTGATCAACTTTTGAGCAGATTTAATTTAAGTGATTGTAAGACTGTTGATACTCCCATGGAGGTCAAATTAAATATAAATAAAGGCCAAGTAAGTGAAAATAGCCATGTGCCCTATCAACAACTAATTGGTAGTTTGATGTACCTGTCAATCTTAACTAGGCCAGATATTAGTTACTCTATAAGTTTTTTAAGTCAATTTAATAATTGCCACACAAAGGAGCATTGGGAATATGCAAAGAGAGTTTTGAAGTATCTGAAAAGAACTAAATGTTATGGAATAAAATATTGTAAAGAAGGTAATTCAGAAATAACTGGCTATGTAGATGCTGATTGGGCCTCTAACTCTGTAGATAGGAGATCATATACTGGAATGTGTTTTTTGTTATCCAATGGAGTAATATCATGGGAATGTAGAAAACAGAAATGTGTAGCCCTCTCTAGCACTGAATCAGAGTATATAGGTCTATCTGAGGCATGTAGAGAAGCAGTATATCTAAAGGGATTACAATATGAAATAACTAATAAGATATACACAATCAGTCTATTCAATGATAACCAGGGTGCACAGAAGTTGTGTGCAAACCCAGTCTTTCACAAACGTACAAAGCATATTGATATAAAATATCATTTTTGTCGTGATGTAGTAAAGGATAAAATTGTAAAAGTGCTGTATTTGCCAACAGCTGATATGCCGGCTGACATTTTAACTAAAAGTTTATGTATACCAAAACATTACAAATTTATGTTGCTTCTTGGCATAGTTCGTATAGAATGATTTAGTTTAAGATTGTTTAGTGAATATTGCGTTAAGTGGGGGTGTTGTATTATGTCCATTTATATCGACAATATCACACAGTAGCGCCATCTATAATATAATATGTAATACTGTTTGTTTTAAATAAAGTCAGTGCTTACCTGTGACTCGTTCGTTTAAGTTATTATAGGTCTCATCATCTGCCAACTGAGCAATTTGTGACCAATTACGTGGCCTAGTGATCTGATGCACTATAGTGGTAATGGGGTTACGGCTCAAGTAGTCAGCATGTGACATCATTGTGCCTTTTCTATATTCAATGTCGAAATTGAAGTTTTGTAAATAGACCCACCACCGGGCGACGCGCGGAAGCAAGTCCTTTTTCTTTTGTGTAGTCTTAAGGGCATTACAGTCCGTATAGATTTTAAATTTTAAACCAACTAAATAATGACGAAACTTTTGCAATGCTTTAACAACCGCTAAATTCGTAAGACTGATACCTGCTTTCGGCGTCTTGGGTGGTTTTACTAAAATACGCGACCACATGCTTCATACCATCCGCCTTCTTTTGCATCAATACTGCACCATAACCTACGCTACTGGCATCAGTATGCACTTCTGTCAACAATGTGGGGTCGAAAATTGACAGAACTGGAGTGTTAGTTAGGGTGGTTATAATTTCCTGTTCTGGGCCCCAATGGAATGGTACTTCTTTCTTAAGTAACTGTGATATGCACGCCGTCTTACTAGCATAGTCCTGAATATATCTTCTGAAATATCCCGCTAAACCTAGGAACTGTCGGACTTGCTTGACATTACGAGGAACAGGAGCATTGATCAGGGCCTCAATCTTACGAGGGCTCGGTCTTACCTGACCTTGACTAATTACCCGCCCTAAGTATTCGACCTCAGTACATAAAAATGAACATTTTTTTAGGTTGACTGAAAAGCCTGCCTTGGTCAAAGTTTCAAGTACACCTTTCAATAGACAGATGCCCTGGTCCACTGAGTTGCTCATAACGAGTACGTCGTCGACGTACACAAGGACATTACCAGCATCAATGTGACTACGAAGTGTGTCATTGATAATACGTTGGTAAACCACTGGAGAATTCGTAAGACCATAGGGCATTCGGAAAAATTCATAATGCCCCTCTGGGGTAACAAACGCAGTCTTATGAATTGATTCCTCCTCAATCCTAATCTGCAAGAATCCAGTTGCCATATCAAGGCTGGTGAAGAATCTAAAGTTACCTAGTCGGTCTATGTGATCGTCTATTAAAGGCAGGGTAACGATCCCTAATCGTGAGTCGATTAAGTGCCCTATAGTCGACACACATCCAATCGCTACCATCCTTTTTCTTCACCAGGATTATCGGACTCGCATATTGAGAACTAGACTCTCGAACTATACCTTTGTCCTTAAGGTCGGCTATAATTTCTCGGACTTTCAGTTTTTCTGAATGTGACAGTTTATATGGCCTATATCGTTCCCGTATTGACCGTAGTCGAAGCTGTACCAGATATTAAATATTCTGAAAACTGCCTAATTACCGCCATAAGAGATTCATGCTCCTGACCTTGAAGAGGCGTATTTACATCAAGAGTATTGTTAGAGGAAACTGCGTAAACTGTTTTGTTAGACCGAGTTAAATATTGCCTATCCTTAGTTCGCACATAAGTAACATCATTGCGATTGAGAATATCCGTACCTATTATGATAGGGGTATTCATGCTAATTCCCGGTACCACTACAAGATCAGCTTCGATCGAAATCTCATCGAACTCAATCGTTAGTGTTACATAACTATCAGCCTCAATGATAGTACTGCTGATTCCTTTCAAAAAGCAGTGCCTAGGTTTCCTTTCGCAGGAGAAATATTTTAATACGGCTGATGAAATTAATGAGATATCTAGTGCGCCAGTATCTATAAGGACATCTATTGGAACACCCTGTATAACTGCCGATTTTAGATCACTATTTAGGGGAGAATCAAATGACGGTTTATTACATAAATTTATATTGCGTTTATTGCGTTGATCCGATTTATTTTTTATAAAACAAGTACTTTCTACATGACCGGGTTTCTTACAAAAGCTACACGTTAATTTATTTGAATCACTGGAGGTAGGTTTAGGGTTCTGGTCATTATTCGGCTTTTTAAAACAGTTATTTGATTTATGACCCGGTAATCCACAAACAAAACACTTCGAATTATGTTGTCGATTTGTAACCGGCCGTTTGAATACAAAATTTCGAGAGTCTTGTTTAGTACGACTAGACTTCGTATAAATGGATAAAAACGTAACTAAATCAGAACAAGACAGATTAGCGTTAGTCGCTGCTGCTTTCACTTGAGGATCGGTGATACCTCGTATAACAATTAATGCTCTTAACTCGTCACTCAGCCCTTTAACTATTTTAAGACGCAATAAAGTTCTCCTCGCGTATTCGGCATACGTATTGTATCTATCAGAGGTAGTTTGCATTGTAGTAAACAAAATATTTGCGTAGTCTAACTTTCGCGAGCATAGAGGTTTGAATTCAAGGGTAAAATTAGACCAAGACCGATCATTAGTCACCCATTCATTTAACCAAGTCCGCGCGTCACCCTTAAGACACAATGATACACGCGATAAACATTCGGCGTCACCCCATCCGTTACTAATTCTAGCCCGCTCGACCTCCTCACACCATACATCAGGGTAGGCGAACCAATGGCACGCGTGCCATTGATGGCACGCGACACAATATTTTGGGCACGTCGCAGAATTAGGTATTTTAAGACGATCGAACGCGATGCTCCTACGCTGCGGAGTGTTCGGTTCGCGGGGTGGGGGCAGCGAGCAACAGAAGTCACACTTTTTTTTTGGTATCGGGTTGGAAAATCCTCATGGACATCCTCCGCTCTGGGGAGGCGCGGAGGGGACTGTCAGACTCTTACTGATTAAAAACCAACCCGTGTTCCTCATGTACCCGTGTGTAATTTTACTGAAATTTAATATAAACATACCAAAATGGATTACCAAGTACATACCCTGATTCTTTTGCTTACTTTATTTAATAAAGAGTTTTGATAGTATTTATAATTATTATTTTCCAAATAATCAGAAAGTCAAAATTATTTGATGGCACGCGAATGACCCTATTAAACTTTTTTTTTAGAAAAAATGGCACGTTGATGCATAAAGGTTCGCCTACCCTGCCATACATCAATGTCGTGTATAGCGGGGTCAAAGTTCGATACAAAATATTTTTGATTTTTTTTGGAACTAAGTGTTTTAATTGCATCAGCTAATATACGTGCGGATTCTACTGATTTTTGCTGCTCGGATATGTTCATAGTCAAGGGTGCGTCGGAAGCGGCGGTTAAATCTAACGCACGATTATCAGACACCGAGATATTATTATGGCAGGTTTGATTTTCTTGTGACCGGTGTGTATTACCTACGACGACTGTATTGTTTTGACTCAACGAAGTCGAGGGAGTATGCGATCTTTCAGGTAAGTTAACCGCAGTCAGTTCACCATGTGACGAGCCGGGCCGCTCATTTTCGAGGGTATTTAATCGAGCAAGAATCGTATCTAAAGTTCGTTGCATTACTACATCTCTGTCGCGGGAATTACGTTTACTACGCGATCTATATGGCGAACGACTAGTGGTGCGCGAGCGGTACCTATCACGCGAACGACTACGACTCCTAGATCGTAAGTTTTTCCGCGAACTATCCCCGTATCTTGAGCGAGACCTATTTCGCGATCTAGTATACGCGTCGTGACGACGCGACTTGCTTTTAGAATTTTGCTGCTTATCAGCAATAATTATGACACAAAAAACACTAGTAACACAACAACAACAAAGCAAAATGTCTACTTACATGAACAATGTAGATCCGTCTAACTTATCAGTGTCTTATTTTTATAACACTAAATCGAGAAATAGATTCCCCTCAGGCCCAGTGAGCTTTGAGAAGGAATCCCACTTCTGACTTTAGGTAATTCAAATAAAACTCATTAAAAAAACATAATTTTATACCCTCTTCTATTATTAATTCTTATAATTTAATCAAACAAAATACATGAACTCATACATTGCTGAATTTAATCATTAAAAGACAAAATAAGACACCAATTACTAATTACACACAATTTATATAAAAGTGCACTCAATAAATGAATAAACAAGTCGCGCCGAACACAACCGTTCCGCTCGAATGTTGAAAAGCAAATGGCCGCCATATAGCAGAGACCCTCCTTTTATAGTTTTTGATTTCCACAGTTTTCGTATTCGCTAATTATATATTATTAATTATATTTTATTTTGTACTTAATATTTACTAAGAGTAAGCTAGTCGTTATAGTTTTCTTTGTATAAAAAAAAAAAAAAAAAATATGCAAAGGAAAGTAATCTGAACTATTTAAGCATAAGTTATAATTATTAGATTAGGACATAAGCTTGGGAATGCAATCTAGTTTTTAACAATTATGATAAAATGCTTGTATTTGTGTCTGATTGTAATCTGTTTTATGTTTAATATAAATAAATAAAAATAAAAAAATAATAATAATAATTTTATTTTATTTAATTTTAGGTATTGATTTCTGGTCTAGGTTTGAGATTTGTCCCAAGTATTTAAAATCAATAACAATGGGTGCTTCTAATACTAGTAGTGTTTCTTATTTAAATGATAATAAAACTATATTATTTTCTTATGACGATTTAACTAAATCGCAGCGTCTAAACGCTGATAATACTATTGACCTATTTCGTTCTATTTCTATGGAAACTCGAGGCCTAGGCAGAACACATCTCATCACTCATCGCATTGATACTGGCAACTCACAGCCAATGCGACAACGCTATTATAGACTTTCTCCCGAAGAACAACGCGTGTTATGTAACGAGCTAGATGAAATGTTAGCACTCGGTGTTGTGGAACCTTGTGAAAGTCCTTGGTGTTCACCTGTCTTGTTAACTCCTAAAAAAGATGGAACATTGAGATTTTGTTTGGACAGCCGTACACTCAATTCAGTTACTAAAAAAGATGCTTATAAATTACCGTATATGTCAGAAATTTTAGATAATTTAAGCAACGCTTGTTATTTAAGTTCTATAGATATTTATCACCCAGCATGCTGTCAGACGGGAGCTTATGGCTCTCGACATCCATAAGTCGAGTGGGCCGGACTGTATCCCCGCAGTGGTTCTTAAGACGTGCGCCCCTGAGTTGACCCCCGTGCTAACGCGCCTTTACCGTCTTTCCTACAAAACCAACCGGGTTCCCGCTTCGTGGAAGGTCGCCCATGTCCACCCAGTCCCCAAAAAGGGTGACAGATCGGACCCTTTATGCTACAGGCCGATTGCTGTCACATCCTTACTCTCCAAGGTCTTGGAGCGAGTTATAAACACTCAGCTCCTGAGGTATCTGTTGTCCTGTGTGGCAACACTAACGTCAACAGCTGTTTTGTTCGTGTCTCAAATTTTTTAATATAAAATTATTTATTTTTCGAGCCCTTTCCCAATAATAAGTTGTAAAGTATAGTGTTAAGTGTGGCATATGGTGTTTGTATTAAAAACTTACTAACATTTACTAAGTTATCAACGAGAATAAAAGTGGTGGTGGACGGCTGTTGCTCCGAGACCAAGACCATTAACGCTGGTGTTCCACAAGGATCGGTGCTATCGCCGACACTCTTCATCCTGCATATCAATGACATGTTGTCTAACGACAGCATGCATTGTTATGCGGATGATAGTACGTGTGACGCGCGATACATCGGCCATCAGAGTCTCTCTCGAGGTTCCATTGAGGAAAGACGGTCTCAACTTGTGTCTGAAGTCGAGAGATCTCTGGGGCGGGTCTCCGAATGGGGTGAATTGAACTTAGTTCAATTTAACCCCTCGAAGACACAAGTTTGCGCATTCACTGCGAAGAAGGACCCTTTTGTCATGGCGCCGCAATTCCAAGGAGTTACTCTCCAAAGATCCGAAAGTATTGGGATCCTCGGCGTCGAAATATCGAGCAATGTTGACTTTAGGAGTCATTTGGAGGACAAAGCCAAACTGGCGAGCAAAAAGTTGGGTATCCTGAACAGAGCCAAGCGGTACTTCACGTCGGGTCATAGATTGACGCTTTACAAAGCACAAATCCGGCCCCACGTGGAGTACTGCTCTCACCTCTGGGCAGGTGCCCCAAAATACCAGCTCAACCCACTTGACTCCTTACAGCGACGAGCTTGTCGAATAGTCGATGATCCCAATCTTACGGACAAATTGGAACCGTTAGGACTGCGGAGAGACTTCGGGTCTCTCTGTGTGTTCTATCGTCTGTTCCATGGGGAGTGCTCCGAGGAATTGTTTGAGATGGTACCAACATCGCCCTTCTACCATCGCACCACCCGTCACCGCAGCAGAGTTCATCCCTACCACCTGGAAGCGTACCGCTCCCGAACGGTACGTTTCCAGCGTTCTTTCTTACCACGTACGTGCAAGCTATGGAATGAACTCCCTGCATCGGTGTTTCCTGAGCGCTATGACCTGTCCTTCTTCAAACGAGGCTTAAAGAGAGTACTATCCTTAAGGTAGGCAGCGACTTTGTTGTGCTGGACCCCTGGCATTGCAAAGGTCTATGGGCAGCGGTAGCCGCTTACCATCAGGCGGGCCGCTAGCTCGTCTGCCTATACGGCAATAAAAAAAATAAAAAAAAAGATCTTTCGAAAGCCTTTTGGCAAATACCTATTGAAGAATGTGATCGTGATAACACAGTATTCTATATTCCATCACGTGGTTCGTTCAGGTTTGTCACTACTCCATTTGGTCTTACCAACGCACCTGCAACGCAGCAAAGGCTGGTTGATATTTTGTTCTATGGTCCTGAATTTGAGAATTCCGTTTTCATTTTCTTAGACGATATCATTGTTGTATCTCCTAATTTTGATCATCATATGGCTATGCTTTTACGTGTCTATAATAAATTAAAATATGCTAATTTGACTATCAATTATTCTAAATCACAATTTTTTCGTACTGAACTAAAATATTTAGGTTATGTTGTTAACTCGAATGGTCTGCAAGTTGATCCTGGAAAAGTCGATGCCATTCTTAATTTTCCTACACCGACCAACCCTAAGGAGGTCAAACGTTTTCTAGGCACTACATCTTGGTATCGTAGATTTGTTCCTAACTTTAGTTCAATAGCTGGTCCCCTCAATAAACTTACTTCTACAAGTAAGAAGGCTAAACCCTTCATTTGGTCTCCAGAGGCGCAGGACTCTTTTAACAAACTAAAGGATTGTCTAGTGCAAGCTCCCATTTTGTCGTGTCCTAATTATGACATGCCCTTCGAAGTTCACACAGATGCTAGCGACTATGGTGTCGGTGTTTTACTGACTCAAACTATTGACGGCGTAGAACATCCCATTGCCTATATGAGTAAATCATTGTCCCCACAGGAGCGTAACTACAGCATTACTGAACGCGAAGCTTTAGCAGTCTTAGTTGCTTTAGAACATTGGCGATGTTATCTAGAGAGTGGTAAAAAATTTACTGTCTACACAGACCACTCGGCTCTTAAATGGTTTCTAAACCTGAATAACCCTATAGGTCGGCTCGCTCGCTGGGGTGTCCGACTCTCTGCATTTTCCTTCGACATTAAACATCGTAAGGGTGCAGATAATGTTATTCCTGATGCATTGTCTCGTTCTTGTCCTAAACATATTAGTACTATTGATACTTCCATGAATGTTACTAAAACAGCTGATGAATGGTACCTAAATATCTTTCACGGTTGTCAAAATTCACCAACTTCATACCCTAACTATTTAATTAAAAATAATCGATTTTATCGTTTTATGAAATCTAAATGTGCGCTTAATACTGAATTCGAGTAGAAGGAAGTTGTCCCTAAGGAACTTCGGTCCCCTATTATTTTTGAAAACCATAGTAACCCTGTAGAAAGTTATTAAATGATGTAAGATAGGATTAAGGATAAAATAGAAGTATTTATTAAATTAACATAAAAGTATAAGGTAAAGGGGCGAGGGAGCACGCGCGGTGATTGCTGCTTACGTACTAATGCTAAAACTCGGTCAATCAACGCAAGGCAATAACCTTGATTTGCTGTGTAAGATATAATCATGTGCGGGTCACCGTACATACTCCCAGGCGAAAAGATAAAATTAAGCTAAGATAAAATTAAACATCCTCAAATTGATATTTTCTAGGAAGTGGAGATGTTGCTACATCTCTGTGATTTTGAACTTGAGCACTTATAGTTTGTACCACTTGTGACACTTCACTAGGCTGATTATGATTCACAGCCGTGCTCTGCTTTTCACTAACACTTGTGTCATTCACTGCACTTTGCTGCGAGGCTCGGCTGCGTATCTTCTTCCAAAGGAAGACTACACCAAGAACGATGGCTGCCGTCAGTAGACTGTAGCTTATAGCATATTGGTGTACATCATGCTTAGATAGCTCGCCGTCGGTTGTGTCAGTAGCGTCGGATTTCAAAGCTTTTATATCATCAGACAAGCTTTCCAGAGTACTATTTAATATGTCATTTTCCGACTCCGAAATATGGTCAAGAGAAATGTTTATGATACGGTTGAGCTGTGTTAATTGCGGAGAACTCGTTATTTTAGGCTTCATCATAATAGTGTTGGCTTGAGTGGAGCGAGGATACAGGGCGAAATCTTTACCCTTTATAACACACTTAGGCTCCACGTGTATTATACCAGCTCCGGAAAGTGGTTCAACGGCAACGCTCTCCTGACATATAATTCTTAGTGCGTATACGTCGCAATAAAAATATAAGTATGTCGAGGGATTGTTTAATTCCACCCACCTCTCCAAACATCGTGATTTCCGTACCCTGCATTGTTTGGTACTTTGATCTATCTCACAGAATTTTTCTTCCATGGATAGATGTTTTATTGGTGGATGTACATTACACAAACAGGTTGATCCGTGGCTTAAACATAATTGAAGCTCCATTTGTGAAATAGCGAAGTACGTGTCCTTTCTTAAATTGCTTGCGATATATTCAGCTGCAGGGACAATCAAGATCATTTCATTTCCAATATGATGAGGAACAGGAATAACCTTTTGAAGATTGTATGGATCTCTGTCTGTCAATGGAAACGATATTTCAAAGATGAAGAAGTTTTTTGTGATTCTTGCTTTAATTTTTAGCATACTATATATATTTTTCAGCTCCAATTGGATATTATCAATCGGCAATGTTATATCCTTTGTCAAAAGGCTTGAGATCATTTGCAATTCTTTTCTTAACTGCTCGGGTGTTAATAAATGGGCATTAAATTTGCCGTGAGAGATGTCCGTTACGGTGTCTAGCAATGTGTCTTGTATATTTTTTAGATTACGAATGAGGCTGCTTGCAGTTAATGCGGATAGTGTTAATTCTTGGAACTTTATTAAGTTTTCTATTTCAGTCTGTACTGTTTCCACTGCGTCATCCAAGTCGTTTAAATGTTTATTTATTGTTTTGTGCTGAGTTTGAATATTTGCCTCCATTCTTTTTACCAAATTGTATTCGGCTTCGATTACCGAGGTTTGGTTTTTTATTAAGTTGGCAAGGTGATGTTCATTGTGTCTTACAAGCTCAATATCCTTCGTATACTGTTCTGCGAAATGCTCGTCTAATACTCCGAACAAACTGTTCGCAATATATCCGACTCCGTTTATTAGTCCGCGACGCTGTCTAGACTGCCCGGTAAACTGCTGATTCTGAAGTAAGCGATTATAATGTTGCACTTCCTCGTATTCGTGACGTAACTGTAATAATATATTGTTACAGTGTCCATTGTCTGACAAGGCTTCGCATGACCTTTGTATATAGGTCAAGAACTTTGTGGCTGCTGTGGTTCCTTCCCAGTAAGGTGACATATCGTAATATACAATTAATGTCCATTTGTCCCGGATCAACTTTATGTCGTTAATTGGATCAAAATATAACGATATGTTGCTAGGCAATGCTGATAGTGTATACGCTGCTTGTGTATTACCCAATAACGACAGGAAAAATATTAGAGATAGCGCCAATCCTGCTAGTTTACACCCGGGAGGTCTACCTTTGACCTTGGGTTGTTGACACGTTGTTTCTTCTTTGCGCTCATCATGTGGTGAAGTTTGACCCTTGTTTTCATTTTCTGGCCGAATAGGTAAAATCGACAGTTTTACAATAGGTCTCTTAATGACTCCGTCTTTCGTTTTTAGGGATACCACTCTTACAAGCCCATCGGCGCCGGGATGTAATTCGATTATTCGACCCATTCTCCATTTTCCAGCTGGTAAATTGTCGTCTTGTATGGTAACTAAATCGTCAACCTTTATATTCGGTTGACAGTCGAGCCATTTTCCTCGAATAGATAGTTGTGCTAGGTATTCTGCTTTCCATTTCTTCCAGATATCGTTGGTAATCTTCGCTGATAAGTACCACCGGGTTCTAGCATCTTTCTCCGTTTCAATAATCGTTGTCCCTGCTCTTCCTGTTAAGAAATGTGCTGGAGTCAATACTTCCAAATCCTCCACTGTTTCAGTCAATGCACATAAGGGCCTGGAATTTAAACACCCTTCTAGCTGCGCTAAAACAGTGCTATACTCCTCAAAAGTTAGTTTTTGATCTCCAATCACTCTTTTCAGGTGGTGTTTTAGACTTCGGATGGCCCTCTCCCACAAACCTCCTGCGCTAGGCCACGAGGGAGCGTTGAAGTGCCATTCTATGTCTAAGTCTGTTAATTCCGTTAACATATTGCTGTCAAAAATTGCTTGTAAGTCATGATACTGTTCTTTTATTGCTCTGTTAGCTCCTACGAAGTTTGTCCCGTTGTCACTATATAAGTGACGCGGTGCTCCTCGTCGCGCCGCCATTCGACGCAGTGCTGCTAAGAAAGCTGAGCTACTTAGATCCGACACTAGTTCCAGATGTATCGCTTTCGTTACCATACATATGAACAAGGCTATATATCCTTTCGACGTTTTGATTCCTCGTCCGCGATTCATTTTAACATCGACATAACCCGTATAATCGAGTCCTGTATGAAAGAAAGGCTGAGCAGGGTTAACTCGAGCTTCAGGCAAGTCCCCCACCCGGCCCGATTCACGGGCGGCCGACGTTGGGCCGCGAAGCGCCTCGATGTGGAGGCCGCGAAGGAAGCCGCCATTATTCAGGCGTGGCTCCCCGCACCGGATGGGCAGGTGCGGGTAGAGCAAGAGGCGGAATGGTTCGGGGTGGCGATGTCGCGAGTCTGCGACGCGGCCATGCCCCGGGTCACCCGCCTCCCAGCGAAACGCCAGGTGTACTGGTGGTCGGCCGAGCTCACTGAGCTGCGTGCGTCCTGCCAGGTCGCGCGCCGCCGACTCGCCAGGCACCGTCGTCGTCGGACACGTAGACCCGGCGACGACGAGCAAGGGCGGCACCTTCTCGACCTCCACAGAGAGGCGAAGAGAGCGCTGCGGGTGGCCATCGCGCAAGCGAAGGCCGCGGCGAACGTTGAGTTCCGGAGGTCTCTGGACAGAGATCCATGGGGGCGTCCGTATCGTGTGGCGTTGAGGAAACTCCGCCCATGGGCGCCCCCACTGACACAGAGTCTCCGGACCGAACTTTTGGAGGACGTCGTCGCGGCCTTGTTTCCGGCCACCGAGGAGTTCACTCCTCCACCGATGGCGCCACGTCCACCGGCGTCATCGTCGTTGGTTTCGGCAAGGGATATCCCGGAGGTTTCGCCGCAAGAGCTAGAGGCGGCAGTGCTTCGGCTGCGGAGCAAGAACTCGGCCCCGGGGCTCGACGGGGTGCCCGGTCGTGTCTGGGTGCTGGCCGTCGAGTCGCTGGGTACGAGGCTCCGCGGCCTTTTCTCCGCGTGCCTTGAGCAGGGCATCTTCCCGTCGCTGTGGAAGACGGGCAAGCTTGTCCTGCTCCGCAAGGAGGGGCGACCTGCAGACTCGCCGTCGGCCTACCGGCCCATCGTGTTGCTCGACGAGGTGTGCAAGCTCTTTGAGCGCATAGTCCACGCGCGCCTCGTCGAGCATTTGGAGGACACGGGCCCGGACTTGGCGGACTGCCAGTTCGGGTTCCGGCGGGGCCGGTCGACAGTGCACGCGATTCTGCGGGTCAAGGCACAAGCGGAGCGTGCGGTGTCCCGGGGTAAGGTCGTGGTGGCGGTGTCTCTCGACATCGCCAACGCGTTCAACACCATGCCCTGGGCCTGCATCGAAGAAGCACTGCGGTACCACGAGGTGCCGCCCTATCTCCGGCGTCTGGTGCACGCGTACTTGTCTGACAGGTGCGTGGTGTATCCGGGCGCCAACGGGTGGCATCGCAGAGCGGTGTCGTGCGGTGTTCCGCAGGGGTCGGTTCTCGGCCCGCTCCTGTGGAACATCGGCTATGACTGGGTGCTCCGTGGTACCAACCTTCGGGGCGTCGCTGTCGTCTGCTACGCGGACGACACGTTGGTGACAGCGACGGCCAGGACATTCCAGAGGTCCGCCCTGCTTGCCTCGTTCGGTACCGGACTGGTGGTGGGCAGGATTCGGCGACTGGGCCTCACGGTGGCCCTCAACAAGACCGAGGCCGTGTGTTTCCACGGTCCTCGGTGTGGGCCTCCGCCTGGGGCCCACATCACGGTGGAGGGCGTGCGGATTCCCGTCGAGTCGAGGATGAAATACCTCGGTCTCGTCCTCGACAGTCGATGGGATTTCCGTGCGCACTTCGAGGAGTTGTCGCCGAAGTTGGTGAGGGCGGCGGGCGCACTGGGGCGCCTGCTGCCCAACACTGATGGTCCTGGCATCCCTTGCCGAAACTTGTATGCTGGAGTCGTGCGGTCCATGGCCCTCTACGGGTGTCCCGTTTGGGCCGAGTCCCTGGGCGATCGCTGCGTCCGCCTGCTGCATCGTCCGCAGCGCATGGTGGCGCAGCGGATTATCAGGGGCTACCGCACGGTCTCGCATGAGGCGGCCTGCGTATTGGCGGGAACTCTGCCCTGGGTGCTGGACGCAAAGACCCTCTCATCGGCTTTCTTCCGGCGAGAGGAGGCGTCCGGGCGTGGGCAGAGGTTGGTCCCCCGTGAGGTCGAGGCCATGTTGGCCTCCCTCCGCAGGACCGCCGTGGAGGAGTGGCGTTCCAGGCTGGAGAG
Organism: Deilephila elpenor; assembly: GCA_949752805.1. Taxonomy (NCBI): domain Eukaryota; kingdom Metazoa; phylum Arthropoda; class Insecta; order Lepidoptera; family Sphingidae; genus Deilephila; species Deilephila elpenor. Next base: position 16,062,837 of record OX457095.1, read on the forward strand.
CCCGAGTGCTGGCGTGAGGACCGTCGCGGCAGTGCGACCTGTCCTCGACCAGTGGATGGACAGGCGCCACGGCGCGCCGACATACCGGCTGACGCAGGTGCTCACCGGGCACGGTTGCTTCGGTGCGTACCTGTGTCGCGTAGCCGGAGCGGAGGAGTCCGCCGTGTGCCACCATTGTGGCAACTGCCGTGAAGACACGGCCCAGCACACGCTGGAGGAGTGCCCAGCCTGGGACGAGGAGCGCAGCGCTCTCTACGCGGTCGTAGGAAGAGACCTCTCGCTGCCGGCCGTGGTCGCCGCCATGGTCGGCAGTAAGAGGTCGTGGCGAGCCATGCTCTCCTTCTGCGAATGTGTCATGTCGCAGAAGGAGAGCGCCGAGCGGGATCGGGAGCAGACCGATCCCGCTCGCCGCCACAGAAGACGAAGGAGGCGCCGGGATGTCACCTAACCCGGCGCCGGAGAGGCCACGTGGGGCCGCCGTCCCTACCTTGGCGGCCCCCGAGACGTGACGCAACACGCGTCTCATGCCGCGTCGCTTCAGCGGCAGTGCACATAGAGGCGGTCCCGGCGCGCTCTGTATCAACGGTATCCCGGGGCCGTCTCTGAAGTGCTCCGATGGTGGCCAACGCGGGGTTTTTAGTCGGTATTTCGGCGCGAAGATTAACGGTAGGGACCCGACCCAGCGGCCGCCCGTCCACATCCACGGGCGGCACAACATCTCGCTGGGCTCGGAAGGCGCCGGTGAGTCCGACACACCCTCGCCCCTTCGGGGGTGGGATGGTCCGTAAAGGGATTTTCCCCGCGAGAAAAAAAAAAAAAAAAAAAAAAAAGTCCCCCATAAGCTGATAACGTTTCACAGGTTCATGTTTTCTACAAGTTACGCAGTTCCTAATTTCCTTTTTGACTGCTCTGTTTCCACCCATAACCCAATACTTTTGTCTCAGTAGCCCTAATGTTATATGCGGGCCTCCGTGAAAGGTGTGCATATGGGCTTCGTTGATAAGTAGGATGGTTAATCGATGTTTGTTGGGTATTATTGCTGGATGTTTCATCTCCGTGGATATATGCGCATTTCTAAGTCGGCCTCCCACTCTTAAGATGCCATCGCTGTCAATAAACGGATTTAATTTCGCCAGATTGCTTTTTTTGCTCAAGTTGCCGTGTTTCCTTAAATGTTTCATGTCTTCGGCAAAATGTGTTCTTTGAACATATTTGATAATTAATAATTTTGCCGACTTAAGTTCTCTTAAGGTAAGGTATCCAAGTAATGGTGGTTTGTCAGATGCCGTACGATATATGTGCCGTCCTTGTTTATTCTTTGTAAAGCTAATTAATTTTGCTGCCCTCAATACCCATGCTAATATCTTCGCTATTTTAATGAAGCAGCTATGCTTTTCCAATAACTTCGTGATAATGCTTTCGTCACGAAAATGCTGTTCAATGCTTGCTTGCCTGATTGCTAACGTTTGCTTTGCTTCTAAGGCGGTCGAGTAAGTTAAGTTGCTTTGCTCCGTCTTGCTGCTATCAAACACCGCCAATGATCGCGGGCCATTCCACCAGAGGTCATTATTCTTTAATTGACATGCTAAAAGCCCTCTGCTCGCTGCATCTGCTGGGTTCTCCTCTGACTTCACATATCTCCAACAGCTTGGTTTCATAACTTCTGTGATGCTTCTCGTCCTATTCGCGACAAAAGGCTTCCACAGGTGGGGTTCACCTTGAAGCCAACCCAAAGTAACCATTGAATCGGTCCAGCCGTATAATTGTAAGTTATGCTCGCTGAGACAACTTATAATTTTCTGCATTAATTTCGCCAATAAATGGGCTCCGCTTAATTCTAGTCTAGGCAAAGAGACGCTTTTTGAGATCGGCACTAAACGGGCCTTAGCAACAAGCAAAATAACATTCGACTTGTTTTTATTTATAATTCGCGCATATATAACTGCTGCGTATGCTTTCGTGGACGCGTCGCAATAACCGTGTAGCTCTATTATGTCACCGGGTCGATAACCAATCCACCGCGGTATACTACAATCTTTCATATGCGTCATACTTGCTTTAACTTTGTTCCATTCCCTTTCTATCTTTTCCGGTATTTCGTCATCCCACTGATTTTTTTCCGTCCACACCTCTTGGAAAATCAATTTGATTTTTGTAGTTACCGGGGATAGCCATCCTAAAGGATCGAAAACTTTTGATATTTCTGCTAAAAGGCGTCCTTTTGTAAGTTTCTTTGGCGTTGGTGCTGTAAACTCGAAATTGAAGGAAAATATGTCTTTCACTGAGTTCCAACGTAATCCCAAAGTCTTTGAAGTGTCGCCTGTTTTTTGATTAAAAATATGTTCACTGTTTAGCTCTTGTTTGTGTATATTTGAAAGTAGTTCTGAATGGTTTGCGGACCACTTTCTCAGAGTAAAACCCCCTGCCTTTAATAACTTCGTTAAATCTTCGATCAGTCGTGTTCCTGATTTAATGCTGTGAGCGCCATGGACAAGGTCATCCATATAAAACGCTTCCTCGAGTACCTTTGCAGCTTCTGGGTAATTATGCCGTTCATCTGATGCTAATTGTTTTAATGTCATCATTGCTAGATATGGTGCCGACTTGGTCCCATAAGTAATTGTTGCCAATTGATAAGTTCTTATGGGTTCCTCTGATGACTCCCTCCATATGATTTTTTGATAGTGCTGGTCGGCATTATTTACCTTAATCTGCCTATACATTTTTTCTATGTCTGACGTATAGGCATATTGATATTTACGCCATTTCAAAATAAGTGCTTGCAGATCTTGTTGTAAATTGGGTCCTCTAAACATTAAATCATTGAAACTGTAGCCGCTAGACGTCCTTGCTGACGCATTGAATACGACACGTAACTTCGTAGTAGCTGACTCGGCGCGATGTACCGCATGATGCGGAAAGTAACATGATACCGTTTTATTGTTGCTATCATTCTTAGCTAATACCATATGACCTAAGGCTATGTATTCATTCATAAATGCTTTATACTGATTTGCTAAAATAGGTTGCTTTAAAAATTTTCTTTCCAAGCTCTGAAATTGGCCCATGGCTATTTCCCGCGATGATCTTAACTTGTCTTCAATCTCGGGTTTTAGTGGTATCCTTACCTCGTACTGGCCATTGCTACATCGTTTTGTTGTGGAATAATAATAATCAATACATTGCTGATCTTCTTCTGACAGTGCTGACTCTTCTCCAATGTCCTCGATTTCCCAAAATCTTTGTAAATCCGGAAACTTGTTCAAAACAATGTTACATTGAAGTGATCCTATTTCACCGCCGCCGTATACTATCCAACCAAGCTGAGTCTGCTGTGCTATTGGTTGTATAATCGATTCACCTTTGAGTAATCCGCCTAATAATATAAGACTGTATACTCGCGCATCAAGTAACAAATCTACAGGCCTGCTAACGTGAAATGTAGGATCTGCTAATTTTAAATTGTTTACGTGTGACCAATTTGTCGGGTCAAAGGACTTGCCAGGCAAATTTTTAAGGAGGTTATTCATAACAAATACGTCAGTATTAAACGCAAATTCGTTTGTGGTTTTTAATTGCAAAGTACCTCTGCAATTATTTTCCATTTCTCCGATGCCATAAATAATCCCGCTGCATTTTGATTTTTGTAGACCCAGTTTTTTAACAACTTTTTCTTTGATAAGGGAAACTTGTGAACCTGGGTCTATAAGGGCTCGCAGTACGTGATATGAGCCGTCTATTGCTGCTACCTTTATTAGAGCTGTTGCCAGGAGTACTTCACTCGATTCTGTTTCTTCCCGGGCAACATGCGTGCTTCCGATGACACGTGTATCTGAATGGCCTGCTTTTGGGCTAACGGCCGACATCTTAACATTCGACGAATGCGTGCTCGTACTTTTGCAGGCGTCATGTAAAAGTGTGTTATGCTTTTCGGCACATCTGTGACATCGTTTCGTTGAAATGCATTCGTTGCCCTTGTGGTCGAATATGCACAATTTCAACCTAGCAACTGTTTTCAACTTTACTTCATTTGGCAATTCTAGAAATTTCTTGCAACGATATATACTATGCTCTTGATTGCACAATTGACACAGTTTATTGGCTGTTGTTTGTTGAATGCTTGATTTGAATCCACTCGTAAAATTTGTAGTGAAATGGTGCAGGTTCGATTTGAAACCCGAATTTTGCAGACTATAAGAACTATGCTGACTGCTTAATTTTGACGCAACTTGATCTTGTTTTCTGCGTCCTGCCGAAACCTCCAAGTTCATAAATTTCTTTTCCAAGAAGTCCAAGAATTCTTGAAGTACGGGTAATTCCCGAGAATTTTTTAACGAATCCACGTAATCATCGTATGTGTCACTATCTAATTTTTGCGATAGTAAATGCACTATAATTGGATCCCAAGATCTTATGTCTACGCCTAGATTTTTTACTGCATTCATACTTTGTTTAATAGAATCATGCAGACGTTTAATTTGTACTAAAGACTTATGCTGCATTGTAGGTGTGCCAAATAATGTATTTATGATATTCGAAAAAATAAGTCGCTTATTATCATAACGCTGATTAAGAATGTCCCAAGCAGTATTATAATTATCCGAGCTTATCGTTAAATGCTGAACTAAACGTTCTGCTTCTCCTTTCAGTTTTCCTTTTAACAACTGCATCTTTTGTCCGTTTGACAAAGAAGGATTGCTATGTATTATCTCGTTAAAAAGATCCTTAAAAGATATCCATTGCTGATAATTGCCGGTAAATATCGGAATGTCCATTTGAGGCGCGGATGATTCCCGATGCGCCACCGACCACATTTTTTTATTGATCAACCTTTTTAAAGTTGTATACGTATGCTCATGCTCTGTAAATTTTTCTTCGTACTCTTCATACTCGTCTCCCGCCAATTCTCCGTCGATTTCCCAATGAAGGGAATCAATTTGGATCCAACGCTGTCGCAATGATTTTAAGACGTCCTCCAACTCCCATTTTTCGTCAATAGATCCCAAATCAATCCCTGCAACTGTTCTTTTAAAAGCTTTAAAATTACCTGCTTGTTTTCGCAGCATGTCATCTAATCTGCTCGTTGAACCCTTCGATTCAGTCCCACGGAATCGGCTGGATTTGGACCCCATTTGCTGTTTATCCTCGTCACCCTGAAATAAATTTCGTGAATCGTCCTGCCCTAATTCCGTACGCTTCCCTGCGGGAGCTTTACGCCTTAATTCTTGCCACTGTTCGTTAAGTAACTGTTTTGTTGATGTATACAGTTTGCTAGCTTTTTCATGCTCACCGTTCTGAAAATATATATGCTCTTGACTTTTTACTCCAAAATCACAAATATTCATATGATTACTCTGATAATCTGACCAATAGTTCTCCAATAGTTCTAACCGACGCTTGAAATAATCATCAGATTTCCTATCCACGCTGTCTTTTTTTATATTCACTGCTAGTTTTCTGATAGCCTCGCTAATCTCAAGTTGCTGATTATAAAGATCCTCCATTGCTGCTACTTTTTGTTTAAAAAAAGGGAACGATCTTACTTGAAAGCCTTGAGACTGCCTTTACTTGAACTGCTGCTTAAGCTGCCGCCTTGATGCTGAGATCTTGCTGCTAATCCGCGTAGTTAAGGCTGCTGCTAATGATTTACTGCAACACTTTTATTGATTGTCCGTACCGATACTAAACACTTCCGTTGCTTATAGTTCAACACGTGTATTTAAAAACTGCTAATAGTCTGATAATTCCACAGTGCTGATAGATTCACGAAACAACCACCGATATTTCTCGCGACGTTTCGTTAAGGCTCGAAGGACCATGTAGAAAGTTATTAAATGATGTAAGATAGGATTAAGGATAAAATAGAAGTATTTATTAAATTAACATAAATGTATAAGGTAAAGGGGCGAGGGAGCACGCGCGGTGATTGCTGCTTACGTACTAATGCTAAAACTCGGTCAATCAACGCAAGGCAATAACCTTGATTTGCTGTGTAAGATATAATCATGTGCGGGTCACCGTACAAACCCTTTAGCTGGACATTTTGGTATTTTCAAAACTTACAGAAGACTGGCACAAAAATACTTGCTGGCGCGGATGATCAATTTATTTGATCTATATTATGAGTGGACTGTATTTTGCGGTTTTGGACTAGCACGACACACTCGGAGGGCGGGATGAACTGCCTTCAGGAAAAATTGGTTCACTAGGCAGTTCTACAAGGAATGGTAGTGCACATACCTCGTGGCGGCTGCGGCGGTGTTTGTTGGCGGCTCGTCTGCTGCTTGGCGGAAATTTACAGTTCCCTTTGGCTATCTATGCACTAAAGGAAACACAAGTACGGCGACGAGACACTCAAATCACTAATTAATTAATAATTAGTGGAGCGGTACAAAAACTTCACTCCGACGACGCGCGCGCGCAAGTCCAACTTTTTTTTACACACACAACTATGTCGCCATCTTGCGGCGGAAATGCGGAAACGGTTTAGAGCGCGTTCCAAACACGGCGATGCGGTCTCGTTCACGCCTTACTGTTGAGGCAGTGCGGGAAAGGGATGCGGGAAGGAAGTATGCCGTACTAGTGAAATATGTAGCGGAAGTACAATTATTTAAAACTACTTTATATCGAAATATAATTATTAATAAAGTGGCGCAACCATTCCCCCCGGGCTTGAAGGAACGGCTTCAAAAAAAATTAAACCTAAATACGTGGATGCGGAATAATAAATTCTCAGCCGGAAGGCGGACCCTGGCACCGGCCGGGATAACGCCTAATTAGAAGAAGAAGGACGTGGATGCGGAATAATAAAACAAAATACTTTAATAATTATCTAGGTGCGAAATTATAAAACAAAATTGAAAAATTTAAGATGCGGAAACATAGGCTAATATTGCTTAAACTATTTTAAGCGCGAAGTTATAATTTATTGAAAGGTAAAGGGCATACACGTACAACAGGGCGCAAATACGACCCCGTTGCTGTTTTAATGCGGACCACGTGAGTCACATCGTTTGCGGCCGGGAAAACTTCTTCAACTAGCCCGAGAGGCCAGTGAATCAGGCGCGTTATCCGTCTTCAATATAACGACGGTCCCTACTTGTATAGGGTTAGATGGCGTGTTCCATTTCGCACGCAACTGTAACGTGTGCAGATATTCTGCCCTCCACCGCTTCCAAAATGACTGGACCAATCTATCCAACAAATCGTGGCGGGAGAGTGCGGATAGCCTACTTTCATCTATCTCCTTAGCGGGAAGGTACCTTAGTGGCGTAAAGTTCAAAAAATGAGCGGGAGTTAACACCAGTGGCTCTGAAGGATCACTGGACAAAGTCCTATACAAAGGTCTTGTGTTCATGACGGCTTCTATTTGAGGGAGTACGGTACTCAACTCCTCAAATGAAAGTATTTGATCACCAATTACGCGAAATAAATGTGTTTTCAAACCTTTAGCCTCCCAATTACCCCCGAAGTGACTCGCGGCCGGTACATTTAATGACCAGTCAATGCGGTTTTCGCTCAAGATGTGACCGAATTCGGTTTGGAAGTATTTAGACTTTAAAAATTGTTGAAGTTCGGAAATTGCACGCTTGGCACCGATAAAATTTGTCCCATTGTCTGAATACATACGACTAATGAGACCGCGACGCGACAAAAATCGTTTGAATGCGGCAAAAAAACTGGCGGTACTTAAATCACTGGCGAGTTCAATGTGTACAGCGCGAGTTGTTAAACACACGAAAAGACAAACATATGCCTTGGTGGTCCGGACACCACGGCCACGGGTTACGGTGACCTTAAACGGACTTGCGTAGTCAGTACCCGTATGAACAAATGGCTTCGCGGATTCTACCACACGGCAAGATCTATGTTCCGCCATCTCCGGAAACACTTCTTTCGGACAGAGGCGAAAACAAGGGAGACAATTATGTACCCGGTTTCTAATTAAATTGCGTGCAGAAAGTATCCAGTACTTCTGCCTTAAGAGAGACATAAGAAGATCGGAACCAGCGTGACAATTAACTTTATGATGATAATCAACAAGCAAATTCAAAATATGATGCTTGCGCGGTAAAACAATGGGGTGTTTTTGATCAAAACTTAAATCGGAGCGGATTAAACGCCCACCGACTCGAATAAGACCATTCTGCAAAAATGGTTTAAGTCGTTGGAACGTGCGACTACAATTCCTTCCATTTTGTAGTTTTTTAAACTCATCGCGGAAATATAAAGATTATAATTCTCGAAGAACTATGTCCTCGGCGAAGATTAAATCGGAAGCGAAAATATTCCCTCGCTGGGGTAATAATTTTAAAAAGCGACATACATAAACAACACTACGCAAAAACTTGCTCCAAGAAGAAAAACGAGAACCCAACGCAATAATAGGCGAAACTTCGTATGGAATCGACGAAACTAAAGCGTGTTTCTTTTCTTCTGGCGGCTTTGAAACCAAGCTAGGTTCAAAGGCGGTAATGGGCCATTCCGATGGACCAGACGATGTCCAGGACGGACTATGAAACCAAAGCAGGTGATTTATAATTTGTGCGGGAGTAAGTCCCCGAGATAGACAATCTGCTGGGTTGTCAACACCGGGCACATGATAAAAGTTTTGCGGTGAAATTAAAGATTGAATTTTCGTAACTCTATTAGCAACGAAGGTATCCCACCTGTGTGGTGACGAGTAGATCCAACATAAAGTGACTGTAGAGTCTGAAAACGCGTATATCTTATTGATTTTATGGCGCTTATTACAAGCGTCAATAATATTACTAACTAATTTAGCAAGAACTAACGTGGCACAAAGTTCAAGCCGTGCGAGAGAAACAACTTTGCGGGGAGCAACCTTAGACTTAGCACTAATAAGATGGACCGTGTTAACATGATCATTTTCGACATGAAAATACACAACGGCGCCATAAGCCTTTTCGCTAGCATCAGCGAAAGCCAGAATGTTGACAACGCTAGTCGGTCGAATGTCCACATGACGTGGTATCTTGAGTTGTTCTAGAATAGGAAGTTCTTCCCTGTAACGCTGCCACAACTTAACAATCTTCTCGGGCGGAACATCGTCCCAACCACAATTAATTTACCAAAGTTCCTTGATGAGGAGCTTAGCGTATAAAATAACCGGAGCTACGAAGCCCATCAGATCCCATAACCGTGCAACACACGATAATATGGTGCGTTTTGTACATTTATCATCAGTTGTACAAATTTTTAAACTAAATAAATCAGAGCTGGGTGACCAACACAGACCCAGAACCTAATGCGTGTCGGATTGATCGAATTCCTTTACTGATGAAAGGCGATGCGTAGGCGGAATAGAATTTAACAGTTGGCGACTTACTCGTCCACTTTACAAGGTCAAACCGTCCAGCCTTCATAAGAGAAATAACTTGAACAGCTGTAGATGCAGCTTCATCTTCACTATCGACGCAGTAAACGAAATCGTCCATATATAAACCATTTTCAATAGCTTTTCTAGCTTTGGGGAAAGAATCTCCTTCATCTATCGCGAGTTGCCTTATAGTCCGTAAGGCATGAAATGGGTTTGACTTAAGGCCGAAACAAACGCGGTTAAATTGATAAACCTGCAAAGGTTGGTTAGGCGCGAAACGATACAAAAAGCGTTGGTATCTGCGGTCGCATTCACGAACATTTATGCAAAGAAACATCTGCCTAATATCCGCCGACAATGCTACGGAAAATAAACGAAAATTAAGAATTATATTAAACAAATCACCTTGTAAATTAGTTCCACTATGGAGGATATCGTTTAGAGAAACGGACGTACTTTCCTCCGTGTCCTGAGGTGCGATAGAGATATATCCCTTCTCTATTATTGACTTGTCATAAGAGCTATTTAATTGCCTACGTGACCAATAAATGAATTTCATTTCAATAAACGAATTTCATTTCATTTCATTTCATTTCTAAATATTCAGCTATGACGTCATCATAAGCTTGCTTTAATTTAGGCAAAGCCTGCATTTTTCTTTCCAGACAAAGAAAACACTTCTCAGCTAATCTGCGGGAATTTCCAAGACTAAAACATCCCCTTTTTAAAGGGTCACCCTTTAGGGTAGAGCGACGGTATAACGACCATCATACTCGCGGGTAGTAGTGTGAGAATAAATATCTTCACACTCCTTATCATCTGGGCTTAAAACAGATGAAAAAACCACTTCTTCCAATTCCCAGAATTTGCGGACTACAGTGTCTAAAGGCTTAACTGCACAGCAGTATGAGACTGTAGCGAAAGAATTACTAAAAGCGGGCGCGGAACCTACAATCACGTATCCTAATACGGTTTCTAATGCGTGCGGCGCGACGCGTGCGGTTTGTCCTTGAACCTTGTGGGACAATAAAAGGTGCGGGAAAATAGAAGCGCCAACCAACAGGTCAATCTCACCTGGGACGGCGTAAGTATCGTCGGCCAAAGGTAAATTTTTAAAATTCGAAAACTGCGAAATATCAATTGAAACCGTCGGCAAAACTTCAGTCACCTTATCTACAACTAAAGACTCCATGTCGAAATTAATGCTTCTATTAAAGCGAGAAAAGAATTTAATATTAACGGAACCTTGCGTAATTTTAGCGGAACCTCCTATACCTTTAACGGTACATATTTGACCTTTATGATAAATTAATCCTAAACGATCACAACATGAGCACGTAATAAAATTACTTTGCGAAGCGCTATCCAGTAACGCACGAACATAATGTTGGTTACCAAAAGCATCAAAAACAATTACACGAGCGGTAGCGAGTAAAACAGTACTAGGTACTTGCGAAGAATTAATATTGTGCGTAAGAGTGCACAGCGAAATCTCCTCCGCACAATGCGCGGTGTCCGAGCGCGGCAATGGCGCAAGCGACGCCGCTGTCCCGGGCAAGCGCGGCGGCGCGGGCGCGGGATGCGGAGCGGGGGCGAGCGGCCGCCCGCTGTTGTACTCACGCGGGGCTACGTTAGTGCGCGGTGCAGCGGCACCCGCAAACTATAAACCTACTGGCTGTGCGAAGGAAATTGCTCCAGAGCCAACGTTTGGCGTTGATATTCTTGTGTAAGGCATATAGGACTGTTAGTACCGAAGCGTTGCCTGTCCTAGCGGGTGTACTTCCAGTTGACCTGGAGGTACAACGTCGCGCCGCGATGTATTACTCAACTAGAGAGAATATGAAAAAAAAGATTCTTAAATTCACGTGAACTTGTAAAAGTAGACAGATTATTTAAGCCGCTCTCAATTGTATATAACGAATTAATAGATGAATGGCAGAATAGATGGGAGGTATCTTTGAAGGGTTGGCATCTATACCAATATTTTCCATGCGTGCGTGATCGTTTGACAAAGACTTGGCTAGATATCGATTAGTACGTATCACAGTTTCTTACGGGCCATGGTAACTTTAAGTCTAAACTGTACTCATTTAAGCTCGTTGATTCGCCTGCGTGCTCATGTTCAACACCTTATTGCGAATATGAGCAGTCCGCGCATCATGTACTTTGGGAGTGTAGTCTTTGGCAAAATGAGCGTAAAACCATGCTAGATAGTATGCAAATAACATCTGGTGTTGTATACTACATGGACCTTGTGGAGACTAGGAAGAATTTCCGTGCTTTCCGGCGATTTTGCCATACCTATTATTGGAATCAAGTATAACAGCTTACATATTAGGTCCCATTTAAATGTAATAATCACTATTCCGTGGTGCTTTACAGCTGGCTTCTCTGGCTGTAAATGTCTTTATGCGAGGTTGTTTGCCTCTTTAGTTCATTGTTTTGTCACCCGCTTTATTAGGGAGGGAAGTGGACAATAATTTAAATCCAACTCCTCCTATTAATTTAACTTTTTGATTGATTTCGTTGCGGGTTAAAGACAAGTTAGACATTCCCGGAGACGCGCTGAATGCTCAGTGCTTCAATGCTCAGTGTCATTAATATGCGTGCCACTGTTGATCCTGGCTTACAGGAGTTGCAGTGGCGGGTGTGAGGGCGGGACAGTCTCCTACAAACCTACTGGGTTCACTCTAGATGCGGTATTAAAATTATCAAAATGTAACATAGTATGATGCTTCATTTGACATTTACGACATTGCGACATCAGTCAGTGCGTTGGCCTCACAACGTTCGGTCGTACATTGCGTGCCACTATATTGCTATAAGTGTCAATTACAGTTGTTCTCAAAGTCTTTCTTTTTTTTTCTCTTTAATCGTATTAAAAAGTCACTCACGATGGATCCTCATACGAAGTGTGGCGCTTGCAGTGAGGCGCTGTCAGACGGAGTCACTTGCACTTCCTGCTCCCAAGTGCTTCATTATCAGTGCTCAGGAATAACAGAAGGCGGATTTCGTAAACTAGGAGATCGAAGACTTACGTGGCGGTGTTTGAGATGTAAAACATTAAGTCAAGCACCCTCATCGCCTAAATCGGATATTGAGCCACTTGTACTCAAAGAAATACGGGCTATCGCCGCAAAATTAGCACCTTTAGAATCCCTGAATGAGGATGTCCGAGCTCTTCGTCTTGAATTAGCTGATTTAAAAACTTCTATAAATGAAGCTAATAACACACTAAAAGAATTCAATAAGAGAATAGATGATATAGAACATCGAGTCGTAGCTGTTAAGCGGATACAAGATCATATCAATTCTATTCAGACACGACTTGACAACTATGAACTAAGTTCAAGAGAACAGGAGCAATGGTCGCGAATGAACAATGTTGAGATTAAAGGCATAACGCAAAGAAGTAATGAAAATCTTATAGATATAGTATCAACAATTGGATCAAAAATTCAACACCCAATTATTTCCTCACAAATAAACTTCGTTACAAGAGTTCCAACCCGTGAAAAAGACAAAACAAAGCCTATTATAGTTAATTTCCTTAACAGATATGTAAAGGAAAATTTTATTGCAGCATACAGGGCATCGTCTAAGAACAACACCCTAAACGCAGGTTACCTAGGATTGCCAGGAAACGAGAGGGATAAAATTTTAATCAAAGACCACCTGGCGTTGCATAACAAGATACTTCTGTCTAAAGTAAAAAAAGCCGCTTTAGAAAGGGGGTTTCGTTACGTTTGGGTGAAACATGCCAAAATATTGACCAGAAAAAACGAAACGTCACCAATTATACCAATAAGATCAGAAGCAGACTTAATAAAAAATTTGTGATGCCTGTACTTTGTACTATGAATTGTAGAAATACTAATGGTCAAATAAGAGATTTTTATGTAACCGGTGCACAGTTTGAGAACCACAAGTCTTTGTGTGCTGTATTGGTATTCCAACTCGTACAAGGTAACTGTGGGTCTACTCTTGAAAAACAATATCAATATAGAACCGATTTTAATACAATATTAGTCGTTTTCGTACTCCTGAGTGCTGTTGTAATACGATGGTGGCGCCACACGGCTAGCGGTATTAAAAGAAGTTAATTATTCGTTATTGGAGTCGGTTTGGCATACAAACGGTACTCTTGACGCTATTTTGACAGCTCAAATTGAGTTATTCTTGTGTTCTCATCTAATAATTTCCAATACGTAAAAGGTAACTTGTTTGTTATTGACTTATACTTTTTTAAGTTGTATTAAGTGCGATAATTCTCAAAAATGTATAAATGGGCCTATCATTGGTTGTATTCATAAGATTGCGCCTTTCTTGTACGCAAAACCTAATGTTTGACGAACCGCGCGTTTAATGTTATAAGTACAGAAATGGCCTTTTCGCTAAATAGGAATTATTCGGACAGTAGCACGTGTCGAAAGAAATATGTATCGAATTGACCTAATGGAATCAAATGATGATTTGAAACCAAAGTACTTATTTAATAAAACTTAGGACACTCGTTTTACTCATCATTACCCAGATGTACCTTCTTTATATTATTCAATCAAACTTCTTTACGATCATACACTTACAGTAAATAATTTTAACATAGTTCTTCTAAATCAACATGTGCAAATTATAAAACAGCATATTTTAACCATTGAACATACGCCGTCCTCATAGTACCACAGTTCGCGATGACTGATTTGTTTATTTAATTTGACATGCATTGTTTATACAAGTGACACTCTCGAACTTCAAAGCAGTCGTACTATTTTTTATTGGGCTTGAAACAAAATCTTTTTATCCAAGTGTTATCTAGATTTAATAATACAAGCATATGAGATTACTTAAATACGTATTTATATATGTTTAAAATATGAATGAACTATTTTCCGTTCCAATAAAGGTGTATTTACTACATTTAAAAGCGTTTAAAATAGTTTACCGATTTTTTGTCACTGACAGACATCCCTATTTTAAGCGTCGCAGGGCTAACTTCACTTGTAACGCTCTTATCACAATCCGATCTTACGAATATTTCGACATCAATGCAAGACTTAGGATTCTTGTTTCAAGAGTAGCGAAGTTGTACAAATCGGTTCCGTAATTGGTCTTATATTGTCTTGGATTGATATTGATATTAATTTCAAGAGTAGACTTGCTGGTCAGTGTGCGCTATCGGTAAACTGTTAATGTATCTTAAATATCGCCAATCCGTTACATCTGGTGTATATTCAAATATAGACCTTAAATACTTACCAATAAAACTCTTATCTTCGCAAATAATAGTTACGTTTAAGTACATTAATTGCATTGCTCGGATTTGTTCCGCCTACCTGAGTGTTTCCTTTGTTTGTTCAATTTGCCTATTGATAACAAGTATTTTGATCTCTGTTATTTTAAAACACCGTGTCTCGTCGTGTTGTGTAATGTTTATTTGTAAGTATACCGCCATTCCATTTTTCAGTTATAATATATTTGTCTTTTATTATTGCATTAATTATTTTTATACAAAATCATGGAATATTTATAGTTTATTTGTGATGATTCATATAGTTATAGTCTTTCGTTACAATGTCAGTATTTAAAATTTATTATCAAAATGCCCGGGGTTTACGTACTAAGACAAATAAGTTTTTCCGTAATGTTTGTCTAAATAATTATGACGTGATTATAATTACAGAAACCTGGTTAGTTAGTTATTAGTGAAAATGAACTTTTTGATAAAAGATACGTGGTCTGGAGACGTGACCGCGATTATTCCTCTACCGCGCAGGTACTGGGCGGTGGAGTTTTGGTGGCTGTTAAAAGTGATTTAGCTGTTGTTGAAAAGTGTGACTGGCGTAGTTCGGCTGAAGACTTATGGATTACTTTAACACATAAACAAAACAATCCGCCAAGTACGTATACAATTCATATATGTGCACTTTACTTATGTAAACAAAATTCTGGGCATTCATACGCGACCCAATTGGAAAACTTTACTTGTAATGTTTTTAAACTAGTATCTACACATCCATTAGATAAATTCATTTTAGTTGGGGATTTTAATTTTGGTAACGACATTGATTGGTGCACTTCTGATGATTGCAGGGAACTGTTACCTATGAACATGACTGGACTCAACGTAACAGCTTTTATAGATACTACAGCCATTTGTAACTTATCCCAGTATAACAATGTACGCAACATCAATAATAGATTATTAGACTTGGTTTTCTCGAACAGTCCTTTAACAGTTTGTGAGTGTTTGGATCCTTTGGCGGTACCGATAGACATTCATCATAAACCTTTACGTATTGAGTTTGATTCTATAGAAATTAATAATTTATCAGAAAAAATAAACGCTAGATATTTATTTCAGAAGGCTGATTACTCGTTAATTAATTCAGAACTCGAAAAAATTGATTGGACCGAACATCTTAGCATTAATACGGTAGATGAGGCGACTGTATTATTTTATAATAAATTGTATGAAATTAGGAATAAGTTAGTACCTTTGAAATCTATTAGCAAGAGGTCACACCCACTGTGGTACAGCGCAGCACTAATTAAAATCCTAAAAGAAAAAAATAAATATCGTATAAGATTTAAAAAATATGGAAATATTTCTGACTATTCATCCTTTTCATTGCTGCGTAGGAGAGCTGTTGAAGTTGAAACTAAATGTTTTAGCACTTACTTGTCCATGATTGAGGAGTCAATTGTTAAGAATCCGAAATTGTTTTGGTCTTATATTAAAAGTAAAAAAAAAACAACTTGATTCCGCATGTAATGCATTACAATTCTTCAGCCGATTCTGGACCAGATATTTGTAACTTATTTGCTAAATATTTTCACTCAACATATCAATCTGCTAACTCAAATTTGGGTCCTATTCAAATTGATCATGACTCATCTTTGAGCTCCGCCAGTATAAGCTCCGTTAAAATATGCCCTATAGAGATATTGCGCCTGCTAAAAAATCTAGATCCTAATAAATCTGGTGGCCCTGACCTCGTCCCACCGTTATTTATAATCAACTGCGCTGAAAATTTAGTTAAGCCGATTTGTCTCTTATTTAAACGATCGATAACAGAAGGTATCGTTCCTAAAATATGGAAAAATGCATTTATTACCCCTGTACTGAAAAAGGGCAATAAATCCCAAATTGAGAATTATCGCCCCATATCGAAAATCTGCCTATTTGCGAAAGTATTAGAAAAGACAGTTCATAAGGCTCTCTATGCATCATTAAACAATAGTTTTGGCTTAGCACAACATGGCTTTTAAAAAAATCGGTCTACTACAACAAATATCATACTGTCAAATGAATTTATCACAGATGGAATGGAATCAGGTGCCCAGGTAGATGTCGTGTTTACAGACTACAGTAAATGTTTTGACCGTATCGACCATCAGATACTCTTACATAAGCTAATGTGTGCCGGTATACACGGTGACCTTCTTCGATGGTTTACCTCTTATATTGATAATCGTATGCAGGCGGTAGTTGCAAAAGGATTTATATCTAAATGGAATGGAGTGCCATCTGGTGTACCTCAAGGTTCTATTCTGGGTCCACTTTTGTTCAACATTTTTATTGCTGACGTGGTTAAATGTTTTAAACACTCTTTCATCTTACTATACGCAGATGATATGAAAATTTTAAAGGCGGTTAAACATGAATCTGATGCCCATCTTTTACAATGTGACCTGGATAGATTTTTCGTATACTGTAATATCAAGAAGCTCCAACTTAATGTGGCCAAATGTTTTCGATTAAGTTTCACCAGAAAAAAAAAAATCCTATTGATTTTGAATACAAGTTTAACAATTGTATTATCAGTAAAGTCGATCAAATAAGCGATTTGGGTGTTATACATGATAGTAAGCTGTTATTTGATTACATAGTAAACAAGGCGTCCAAAGCATTAGGATTTATAATGAGGGTGTCTGCTGAATTTCAATCGGTGAAATGCATCAAGGTATTATATTGTTCCTTCGTCCGTAGTAACTTAGAATATGCGTCACAGGTATGGAGTCCCCAATATGAAATTTATAAATATCGTATTGAGGCTATACAAAAGAATTTTTTGCGGTATTTGGACTTTAAGACACGACAAACGTCTATTAATTATATTCATCGATGTAAAAAACATCATTTACTACCATTATATATGCGACGAGACGTTACGGATGTTTGTTTTTTAATAAAAATAGCTAGTAATAAAGTTGACTGTCCTCAGTTGCTGAGCAGTGTGTCACTGCGTACCAACATTGCTGGGTTAAGACGAAGACCCATACTCGACGTACCTTTTTGTAAAACAAATTATAGGCGAAATGCCTTCTTATTGCGAAGCGCTGTTAAATTTAATGAGCTCCCATTTGATCTTGAGGTTGACTTATTCTGCACGAGCGCTAGTGAATTAAGACGTAAACTTAACGATAAGTTTTTTCTAAGCTAACTTTGACTTGTGGTTGCTCAAATTCGGATAGTAATTTAAGGTTTTTTTGGGATCGGTTAGTTATTTACTTTTTTTTTTACTATTGTTTTTTGTTTTGTTTCTGTGCATCGATTTTAAAGGTATTCCTTTCCATTATCATTTTATTTTTTCTTTTATACGTATATACTACTTATTTTCTTTGTTTTGCATCTACTATAACACATATATACATAAGTTTTTTTTTATGATTGTGGTACTATATAATAATTATTCATACGTGGAAGCTTGTTATTAGCTAAGTAGTTTTTTTGTCGTTTTTGTTCATAATTGTATTTATTAGTCTGTAAGCTTTCCTAAAACTAAATAAATAAATAAACTAAATAAATAAATAAATTGCATTTTAGAATTGCAATTAAATGAGCGATGTCTAGTACTTAAACAATTGACACAAAAGGAATTAGATTTAACGAATTTAAAGCGGCCACTAGGTGTGAGTTTTTGAAAGCCTGAACAGTTATACAAGTGTTCATGCTGCGTATGACATAGTGAGCAATTAGGTTGCGGAATTACTGACGCGGTATTTATATAACTATGTGTAGATTTTAAAGGTTTTAAAGTCACATCTGCCCGACGATCGGAACCTTTCCTAATAAATTCTTGTTTGCTGGATGTGTTTTGATATATTTTTGTTTGTTCACGTATAAAAGTAACTAAGGAATCAAATGAGGGAATATCGCAACCACGATTGTCTAATTCAAAGGCGTGCGCGGTGTCTGTATCGACTTTCTTTAACGCGATATATAAAAATATAAGGTCTGAAAGATTATTAAAACTTAAATTATTTAACGCGGAGACTGATGTGGCAAACTTATCGAGGAAATGCTCGAGGTTATTTGCATTCGCGGAATGAAAGGGTTTGAATTCAAATATCTGATCTAAATACGAACTAGCAAGCAGACGTTTGTCTTCATATTTATTTATTAACGCGGTTAATATGAGGTCATAATTTTCGGCGCATGGACTTATGCCAGCAATTACGGCTTGCGACTTACCCTTAAGTTTGCAAGTAAGGTAATGTAATTTATCCAAGTCTTCTAACATGGGATTATTGTGTACCATGGTTTTAAATGTAGAATAAAATAAGGGCCATGATTTAACATCGCCATTAAACTCGGGCAATTCAATGCGCGGTAGTTTGGGTCTATATTTGTGATAATTATTATTACACTTTACATCGGGCTGCGTCTCCGTATGTAAAGATTTCGCGGTGCGTTTGACTTTACTATACAAGTCGTCGAATGCAATAAGCGATTGATAATTAACAATATGCGTAGGCTTCAACTTTAGTTCTAAAACATTTATCTCGTCTAAAACATTTTCGAAATCTGAGCGTAATTTGTCAATTAACTCCAGCTCACATAGAAAGGATTCCTTTATAATATCGTTGTTCAAATTACTAGTTTTGTCAGCTATAGACTGCATGCGCATAAACATACATTCCCGCTTAGCGTTTAAAAGAATTAATTTGTTTTCCGACATTATGCGTTAATAATGTAGGTATAAATACACGATACTAACAACAATGTATGCGGTGCGATACGATGGAGAAAAGAATACCTACAATTATATTTATTAAATTAAAGTTATGTTATCGATCGAAATAAACTAAACAATGTGAAAATATGATCGAAACTTTCTACAAAGTTACGTTATTATTTGCGGTAATAATGAAATAGCGTGGGTCCTATAATAGGCGCGAAATAATAATAATAATAATAGACAATTGTTGAAAACAATCTATATGCGAAACAATTAATGGGAAATGCGAAAATAATATAAGTTACTAATACAAAATGCGGTAATAGTCCTCAAACTAATCTTGAGAAAGAATATTAGCGTAATTATTTACGATGCGGTAAGATTATAATTCAACGTGGTTGGACCCAAAATGGCTTCCGAATGAAATGCGAATGAAATGGATAAAATTAAGTCCTAAACTTATTAAATCGCGGTTTTAATATATGTTATGTGTGATGCGGTTGTGCGGATAATGCGAATAGACCAGAGTAGTCTAATCGCGATTCAAATTCGGTTCGAATTGGACCATAAAAAATGCTGGCGCGGATGATCAATTTATTTGATCTATATTATGAGTGGACTGTATTTTGCGGTTTTGGACTAGCACGACACACTCGGAGGGCGGGATGAACTGCCTTCAGGAAAAATTGGTTCACTAGGCAGTTCTACAAGGAATGGTAGTGCACATACCTCGTGGCGGCTGCGGCGGTGTTTGTTGGCGGCTCGTCTGCTGCTTGGCGGAAATTTACAGTTCCCTTTGGCTATCTATGCACTAAAGGAAACACAAGTACGGCGACGAGACACTCAAATCACTAATTAATTAGTGGAGCTGTACAAAAACTTCACTCCGACGACGCGCGCGCGCAAGTCCAACTTTTTTTTACACACACAACTATGTCGCCATCTTGCGGCGGAAATGCGGAAACGGTTTAGAGCGCGTTCCAAACACGGCGATGCGGTCTCGTTTACGCCTTACTGTTGAGGCAGTGCGGGAAAGGGATGCGGGAAGGAAGTATGCCGTACTAGTGAAATATGTAGCGGAAGTACAATTATTTAAAACTACTTTATATCGAAATATAATTATTAATAAAGTGGCGCAACCAATACTACTGGAGGAGTGTATGTGGTCCACCAAGAACTAAGGATCAAAGCCAACCTCACCTGCTCGCGGTACACTCTGCTGACCTTACCAACGAGGCAATGGCGAAACTTTGGTTCCCAATTTTGTGGGTTGTGGGGGTCAGACGGCGGGTCGCCCCACGTAATACCAAAACTCCGTCATATCATGGATGGCACAAAGAAACGTTGTTGGTACGGCTAGGGCGTCGCCGCATAACGACGCGCAGGCCCATCGCCCTAAGCCTGTGACAAGTGGGCAAGGGCTACCGCGCACGGTACGGGCGCGGCTAAAGACGCGAGGACCAACCAAGCTCCGTTTCGCCACATGGAACATTGGCTCTCTCACCGGTAAATGCCGAGAGCTCGCAGATGTTCTCGAGAGACGTCGGGTGCATGTCGCGTTTCTCCAAGAGACGCGATGGAAGGGTGGCAAGTCTCGGGATATCGGGCAGGGTTATAAGCTGATTTACAGTGGATCTCCTACTGGCCGGAACGGGGTTGCCGTAGTGTTGTCGCCGAGCGTCCGGGAGAGTATTCTTGAAGTCGACCGACGGAGTGATCGGCTTGTGCGGGTTAAAGTCATGATCGAGGTGGTTGTTACCAACTTGATCAGCGCTTACGCCCCGCAGGCGGGTTGTCCGGAGGCGGAGAAAGAAGCTTTCTGGACCCTTGTCGACGACACTATGCGCAATTTGCCCCAATCCGAGAGCATTGTGGTGGGTGGGGACCTGAATGGGCATGTAGGTGAGGATCGACGGGAGAATGAGCGTGTTCATGGCGGCTATGGTTTTGGCGCACGTAATGCAGAGGGGGACTCAGTTCTCAGAGCCTGTCTCGCGTCAGACCTGGCCGTTGTGAACACGTTCTTTCAAAAGAAACCCGAACACCTCATTACATACAAGAGCGGGCCCCACTCAACACAAATCGACTACCTGCTCCTAAGGAGATGCCACATCAGCAATGTGACCAACTGCAAGGTTATCCCGGGAGAATGTCTCACGACACAGCATCGTCTTCTTGTTATGGATGTCAAGGTAACACCGAAACCCAAAGTGGCCGAGTACCGACCACCAAGGATAAAGTGGTGGTTGCTGGATGGACCTGCTAGGCAGGGTTTCCGCGATGCTTTGATCCCCCTACTGGAAAATAGTATGGGGACCAAGGACGTGGGGGAACTGTGGGGTGGGGTTCATTCAGCAATCACCACCCTTGCGAAATCCAAGCTCGGAACCACTAAAGGTGGCCGCATCCTTGGCAGGGAGACTTGGTGGTGGAGTGGGACAGTTCGGGAAGCAATTCTCGGGAAAAGGACACTATTCAAAAAGTGGCAAGCGACTAACTCTCCTGAAGACCGCGTTGCGTACAACCTCGCCAAACGCGCTGCAAAGCGAGCCGTGGCTCAGGCCCGACACGAGTCTCTGTCTCCTCTGTATGAGAAGCTAGAGACCGCGGAGGGTCAAAAGATGGTCTACCGGCTCGCTAAGTCTCGGGAAAAGGCGACACTCGATATTACCAAATGTCGATGTGTCAAGGATTCCCGAGGCGCTTTGGTATGTGAGGTTGGCGCGGTGAAGGAGAGGTGGCGCTCCTACTTCCACGATTTATTTAACACCCTACATTTGAGAGTGTCCTATCCTGAATTGCCCCCGAACCAGGGTCTTGTGCCGCCTATTACACCTGACGAAGTTCTCTGTAGTCTTCGTCGCATGAAGAACCGGAAAGCGGTGGGGCCTGACCTTATCCCGATTGAGGCGTGGAAGTCGCTGGGACTTCATGGTGTGGACCTTCTCGCTGCGTTATTTAACCGCATCCTGGATACCAAGCAAATACCTGACCCTTGGCGGTTGAGTGTGATTACTCCTGTGTACAAGGGAAAGGGCTGTGTTCAGGAATGCGGCAATTATCGTGGCATTAAGGTCATGAGTCATACCATGAAGCTCTTCGAACGCATCATCGAGTCCAGGCTCCGCCAAGAGTGTGCTGTCTCTGAGTGTCAATATGGCTTCCGACCTGGCAGTGGCAATACAGACCCGATATTTGCCCTTAGGATGCTTGGCGAGGCATACAGGGCGAAGAAGACGCCTCTGCACATAGCATTTCTAGATCTGCAGAAGGCCTTCGACTGTGTGCCGCGTCAGGCAATCTGGTGGGCATTGAGGGCAAAAGGGGTACCAGAAGCCTATGTTGATACCATTAGAGACATGTACCTCCGATCCGAGTCCTTCGTTCGGACCGCCGTTGGCGATACTAATTCCTTCCCGATTGATATTGGTGTGCATCAAGGCTCGGCGCTGAGTCCATTCCTCTTCAGTGTTGTGCTCGACGTCATCTCGTCGGACATCCAGGACCCTGCGCCCTGGTTGTTAATGTACGCCGATGACATAGCACTGGTGGAGGAGGACCGGCGACTTTTGGAGCGCAAGGTCAATCGGTGGAAGGAAGCGCTTGAGAACGGTGGTCTGAAATTAAATGTGGCGAAGACCGAGTACATGGCGTGCGGGGGTACGGACCCGGAAAGCATCATGATAGGGAACGAACTTGCCGTGAAGACGGACAGGTTCAAGTACCTAGGGTCCGTACTGCATGAGTCCGGTGACATCGACCTTGACGTCAAAGCCCGCATAGGCGCTGCTTGGTCTAAGTGGAGGGAGGTCTCGGGCATACTTTGCGATCGCCGGATGCCGATGAGGCTCAAGGGCCTCATCTATAAAAGCATCGTGCGCCCTGTGCTCCTGTATGGTACTGAGACGTGGCCTGCCCTCAGGCGACATGTGCAGGAGGTCCACGTCGCGGAGATGAAGATGCTGCGGTGGATGTGCAACGTTACGCGTTTAGATAGAATCCGTAATGAGCACATCCGCGGCAGCCTTGGTGTCCGCGATGTGGCAGATAAACTCCAAGAATGTCGCTTGAGATGGTATGGTCATGTCCTGAGAAAGCCGCAGGAATACGTCGGCAATGTGTGCCTGAGACTCAACATTCCAGGACCTCGACCAAGGGGTAGACCGAAGAAGCGCTGGCTTGATGTCGTCAAGGAAGATATGAGAGTCAATGGCCTGACTATTGAGGATGCCGAAGACCGGGCGAAATGGAGGAGACTCAGCCGGAAGGCGGACCCTGGCACCGGCCGGGATAACGCCTAAGTAGAAGTAAGTAACCAATACTACTGGCCAGGAATGCATGCTAGTGTTGTAGAACTTGTTTCTTCTTGTGATGTCTGTATTTCACATAAACATCAAAACCACACCACTTTGGGTGAAATGGGCAGACCTAAGTCGTATTCCCGACCATTTCAAATGCTAAGTATTGATATTGTTGGACCTCTCCCTTGTACTAGAAAGCAAAATTGTTATATTTTTGTAGTTTTTCTAAATATTGCTTACTTTTTCCATTAAAACGCGCTACCGCGGAAATTATAACTAAAATTTTAGAAGAAAATGTTTTCCTTGTTCATGGCATTCCATCAACCATTCTTATGGATAATGGACGTCAATTTATTAGCTCAACTTTAAAGAATATGTTAGAAAAGTATAAAATTCCAAAAATTGATTTTACACCTAAATATACACCTCATGTAAATACTGTCGAACGCTACAACAAGATTATCATGACAGCTATTTCTACATTCATTGAAAATGATCAACGAGTATGGGATCTCTTGATTCCCAAAATACATTTTGCCATTAACAACTCTGTTAATGAGGTGATTGGCTACACTCCCTCATTTCTAGTATATGGTCGTGAATTAGTTACTTGTGGCTCACACTATGTAGACACTAATGTGGATCAGGATATTATTTTCATACCTCGAGATCATTATGCTGAAAACTTAGGCATACTATGTAATATTTTTAACAAAGTACAGTCGTTGCTTCTGCAGGCACATCAGAGGAATAGTGCTATCTATATCAGCCCATATACGTCCCACTGCAGGGCACGGGCCTACTCTACAATCGAGAGAATCGATTGAGAGTGGTTAGGCCAGAATAGTGCTAACTATAACCTAAGGAAGAAACCTGCGGAATTTAATGTAGGCGATGTAGTTTGGAGAAAAACTTTTTATCAAAGCGACAAAGATAAACATTTCAATAGAAAACTTGCTGCCAAGTTCATAAAGTGTAAAATTATATCTAAAAAATCACTTTTAGTATATGATTTGGAAGATATGAACGGTAATTCACTAGGTACCTGGCATATCAAAGATTTAAAACTTACTAACTACAAATATTAAAATCTATTAACCCATTTAACATTTTATATATTTTTAACTACAGGACATTAACAGCGACACTAAACATATCCTGCCATTTACTAACATCTCCTATTTTACCATTACTCTTCTTGTTGTTTTAGAGAGTCCTTTAGTATTGCAAAGTGTTCTCTGTTCTATAGGGTCTTGGTCATAATATATTTTGAAAGAAAGATGCATGTAAGAAGATAGAATGAAAGTGAATATAACAAGAATGCTAAGTAGGCAGACGGATTTTACTTATATTCAGTAATAAGAAAAATCCTGGTCTTTTCGGCGGGGTACTGTGACGTTGTAGAATGTCACCCGGAATAGTTGCGGTCTACTAATACATATATTACAATAATATATTGTCTATGCCAATCAACGCCTCCATTGCGCTGATTGGTCGATTCAATTCTGACAGCTAAAACGTGCGAACTGTCATCGCACGCATAAATACGCGTGTAACCTCGCTCGCGTCCTCTTTCTAAAAATAAACTGCGTGCTACCACGCGTGTTGTATACCCGCTGGGGTGAGTGTTAAAAGTGCTAACTTGCTAACCGCTTAACCGCTTGCTTCGCAGCTTATTCTGCCGCCGGTTTGTGAACTACCACGAGTCGCTGGCACGGAATGTAAACCTAGTTTGCATTCCGATTTCTTGGACGCTAATTCCAGGTTTACTTCTTCAGCTTCACCTTCATCTTCTCCTACCCTGCTTACGGCACGGAGCGTGCCGTGCTCTGGCTTCACTCCGCACCGCTTCCTGCCCGTGCTGCGACTGCAACTCCACCGAGCCGCTGACCTGCTCACAACTACCGGCCACGTGGCAGCCAACTTTGCCGGCGAGCTGTCGTCGGAAACCGCCACGTTGCAGAAGACCCGGATCAGTGTCCACAGAAGGCCAGTGACTCTTGTTGCATAACACCAGCAACAGTGCCGAGTGTAAGACGGTGATGCGAATTATTAAAGCTGAACCACGTAATTACCCTGAGTATCATTTAACTACCTACTCCTATCTGCGGGCGGTCCCTAAACCCGCCGCATACCATACACCGCGTAATAGGAGCGAGCTCCCTTGAGCTTTTAATTGGACGCTAATCCCTTGAGCTAGACCTTTAAATCTTTTAACTTGTGACGATACTGAAACTGAAGTTGACATTAGCGAACTGAGAGAGCAGGCAGTAACCAACATTGAGAAGTGTGCAACTTATGATAAAGCTAGATTCGATAAAACTAAGGCGAATTTAATTAAGTTTGATGTTGAAGATATAGTACTACTACAAAACGAAGAGAGAAATCAAACTAAACTAGATCCAAAATATAAAGGGCCTTTTAAAGTGGTCGAGTTGTTAGATAATGATCGATATCTGTGAAAATCCTTGACAGGAAATAGAACCTATAAGTACTCCCACGATCGTCTTAGAAAGATGCCTTTATGTAATGTTCCTACTGAGTTAGATGTTGCTACTGAGTTAGATGTTGGTGATGTTGATGAAGTTGAGAGCATATGTTCAGAGGACTAGACACATATCATGGCTACTTGGTCTTACACGTGTTGTTCTGTCGTCGTAACTGCAATTCCCTTGGGAGTCGTTCAGAGGGCGATGGGCAGGTAACCGTGTGGTTAGAGACCTGGGTTTCGAAAGAAACTAGTGTTGAAGAGATTTGTTGTTGTAGATGTTAATTTATGTGGTTATGTGGGTGGCCAGTGTTGTCACTAGCTGCTGGAAGCAGTCGGGTCTTAATATGTGATCTAAGTAGCAATGGAACGAAGTATTTTAATTTTAAGTTAAGGCAGCTTTCTTAGATTTATTGGTAAAGTTATTTACGCCTTTGTAAACGGTCAGGCTGGCCGAGGTCTTATAAGTTGCTTTAGGCCTTTTTGTTTCTTTTCAGATGAACACGAGGACGTGTAACTAGTTAGGCTGGCCGTGTCGTGGAATCATTGTAACGAAAGCCTATTAAGTTGTTTGTCAAGCGAACGCCGTGACGTCATTTGTTTTGATGTTTCGTGGACAGAGTCGGGGTAGTGGTGGGAAGTCGGTTGAATTCGAATTTGTGACACATTACCTTTTGAGACTCGCTGGCGATCAGTCGTCTTCCAAAGGCTACCTCGAAACTGTCGGTTCGCTTATATTTAATTGTAAAAAAACCATTTGAATAAATCAGAGTTAAACCGAACATCAAGCCAACTTATTATTTTACATCATGAATCCTGAGTTACCCGCTGATGACGCCGAGAATGCCATCCGGCCACCTCAGACGCCGTCAGATATAAATTTATATACAAAATATAAAGAGAATTCAGATGTAGGAAATAATAATATAATCAGTTTAAAGAGAGAGGTAGTGTTCTTTAGTAAGCCTCTTGAACGATGACAGTGTTTGCGCCTGTCTCATTACAGTAGGAAGCGCGTTCCACAATCGAACTGATTTGACAGTAAAGGACTTGTCCATAAATGTCGTGGTGTGCACAGGCATTCGCAGGTTAAGATTCTCAGACGACCTCAAGGATCTCGAATGTGAGTCATCAAGAAAAATAAATCGTTCTTTAGGATAATAAGGGGTAAGAGGATTAAATAAAATATTGTAAAGAAGAGAAATAATGTGAGCATTACGACGAAGTTGTATATAAAAGAGTTTCCCATACCCAAAACCGTCAAACAATTAAGGCGTTTTCTGGGTATGATTAACTTATACCGGCGTTTCATACCACACGCCGCTAAAATCCAAGCGCCCCTTAACGATTTACTCGTTGGCTCAGTAAAAGGCTCACATCCTGTCGACCTCGCTGGCGATACTCTCAACGCATTTACCCAGTGCAAAGAGAGCCTTTGTAATGCTGCATTACTTGCACACCCAGATGTTCAGTCTAGGTTAGCTATTGTCACAGATGCATCTGACTTGGCTATGGGTGCAGTCTTGCAGCAGCAAAAACATAACGTTTGGCAACCCCTCGCTTTTTTCTCCCGGAAGCTGAGTCCGGCTCAGCAGAAATATTCACCCTACGACCGCGAATTACTTGCGATATACGAGGGAATAAAACACTTCCGACACATGTTGGAAGCACGACATATTACAGTATATACTGACCACAAACCATTGCTTTACGCCTTTCACGAAAGGAAAAGCAATGCCTCACCCCGTCAGTACCGACATTTGGACTATATTTCACAGTTCACCACGGACATACGCCACATAGCTGGCAAGGACAACGTTGTCGCTGACACCTTGTCACGCGTAGATGCACTGCAAAATCCAGTCCCTCACCAAGCCCTCGCTAAATCCCAAGCGTGTGACTCCGAGCTTCTGTCTATACTCAGTGGGCAATCTTCACTCCGACTTGAAAGGATATCTTACAATGGCAGCTTACTATCATTGTATTGTGACACGAGCACCTCGTCACCGAGACCTTTTGTGACCAAACCATTCCGACGGCAGATTTTCGACAGCTTGCACAGCCTTAGTCACCCTGGCGCTAATGCTACTGCAAAATTGGTCTCGCAGCGTTACGTGTGGCCAGGCATACGCAAAGACTTGACGGGCAGACCAGTCCACACAAGCAGCACCCGTTCACGAGTATGACGCATGTGCCAGCCATCGGCCTCCTCAACCATGCTACAGGGAACTGACCGACCCGGCACACGACGCCACCGCAAGCACAGACTTTTAAGCGAGCATGACTTATCCAATCGCTTACAAAGCAAAACAAAACAGTTTAAGTTACTTAATATAAATGAAATTATACAGAGCACACTAATACCTCCGCTCCAAGATACTATATATTTAATTAATTTTATACTATACTATTCCCAAGCCTTATTATCATCTAGATATTCTGAAATTTTATAATAAGCTTTATTGCATAATTTTTGCTTGATAGTAGCTTTGAATTTTTCAATACTTAAGGCTTTAATATGAGTGGGAACTTTGTTATAAAAGTGTATACAGTAACCCTTAAAAGACTTGCTGATCCTGTGGAGTTTGGTCTTATGAGTAGCTAGATTGTTCTTATTTCTAGTATTTTTATTGTGAATATCGCTAATCTTTCGAAAGTTTTCTTTATTTTTATGGACATACATTAAATTTTCAAAAATATATTGTGATGCCACTTTCATTATATTTATTTCTTTAAATTTTTCTCTAAGAGAATATCTGGACCCTAGCGAATAAATTGATCTTATAGCTCGCTTTTGGAGAACAAAGATGGTATTAATGTCAGCAGCACCACCCCACAGTAAAATTCCATAACTCATGAGACTATGAAAGTAAGCAAAATATACCAATCGAGCTGTATCAATATCAGTCAATTGACGTATCTTACCCACCGCGTACACTGCGGCGCTCAGCTTTTTAGCTAAAGCGACTATATGAGGATAGAGATAGAGGAAGGTGATTCGACAGTGGAAATTGGCGGAAACTAAAAACGGTCGAGTGGTGCTCAGCAGTGCGATTCTGTAAAAACCAAAACTCGAATCGAAACTCATTTCCGAACTCACTCTCACTTCGGCAGTCACTTTAAGTGAGAAGGTTTTGGTATTCTGTAACATCGTTCAAGGTCACGTGAAGTGAGGTGAGTATCGAAATGTTGTGTGAGATCTTCCATAGCGCTAGTGTCGACCTTTTGAAGTTACGGTTTTCAATCCACGCTACCGATTGAATTTTTGTCGTTATTCTTGCACGAATAAATCTATTTCATGGTTTTTTATGATAAATATGTGTTGCCTAATCAGATTAATATGATTAAAAAAAATAATAAACAATAAATTAAGGAAAAAAATAGAGTTAGGCTGAACGCGATATGCCTTTGCCACACTCAAACATGCTTTTAAAACTAGAAACGTAACGTCATTCGTCGGCGCGACGAAATTTAAAACTTCAAAACAAAGTGTATTATAAGATATTTTGTGAAGTGTTGTTATTTAATTCAAAGTATATTTAAAACAGTGATAATTATGGAGTGAGTAATGTATAATTACATTGTATTGGTGTGGTTTACGTCATAAAGAAAGAAATTATATGCATATATTGTTGTTTTAGATCAATTGATCGCGTTTCCCATCCTACGTTAAACCAAGTTGAAGATTTGGTACAGTATTTAGAAGAGAAACCCCATTTGGCTAAAGGGTTTCTCAGAAATCAAAGTGCCAAAGCTCAAGCTCACAAGGAATGGGAACTCATTGCTTTGAAATTAAATAGCATTGGAGGCACTATAAAAAATGCGAAAAAGTGGATAAAGGTATGTCAACATTTTTTGTTCATTTGCAGACCACTTAACGCTTAGCCATGGCATGTGGGGACGATCCTTTTATGACGCTGAGCGATTTTGCTTTTTTTTAATATTGGGCTGACAAAAAAAAGCGCAGCAAAAAAAAAAATGGGCTGAGAGAGCTGCTGCGAGACGTAGGACTGGTGGTGGAATGGAGGTGGTGCCTGTTTTGAGTGAGGTTGAAGAGAGGATTGTAGCACTAATGGGTGGTGATGGATTTGCTACTGGCGATGCACATTTACAAATTCGGGTTTTTGATGTAAATACTCTACATTTCCATCATCTTTAAAAATATGCTAACATATAATAATAATAATTAGCCTTTATTGTGCTTTAACTGTTTACATTACACTAAAATATATATAAAAGAATAAAAAAAAAATATTTTGAAACTATTTTACAGTCATAGCCCCATCTTGGGTATAGGCCTCCTCCAGCTGTCTCCATTGTTGTTTCATTGTTGCTGATTTCATCCAATCCTTGCCCACCGTCTTTTGTATATCATCAGCCCACCGATCGTTTGGTCTACCTCTTGCTCTTTTACCACCACATGGGCCTTTCCAGCTCGTGACCAGTTTTGTCCATCTTCCGTCTGTGAGGCGTGCTAAATGGCCTGCCCATTTCCATTTCAGGCGCTGAGCATGCTTTCCGGCGTCTATTATTTTTGTTTTTTGTCTTATGTCGCTACTCTTCTGTTTGTCTAATAGTTTAATGCCTAATAAGCTTCTCTCCATAGCGCGCTGACATGATCTTATTTTTGTTTTTGTTGACTTATTAAAGACCCATGTTTGGGCTCCGTATGTCAGGCAGGGTAACAGACACGAATCCATCACTTTTTTCTTTAAATTAATTGGGAGTTTTGATTTTAATATTTCTTTAGAGCTCCAGTATTTTCTCCAGGTCATATTTATTCTCCTGTCCAACTCATCTATATGCCTTGTGTTCATGAATGAGATTTGTTTCCCCAGATATATATAATTAGTTACATACTCTATAGGTGTTTGGTTGACTATTATAGGATGTTGTGTGCTGTTTGTAGCTACTTTTGTTTTTGCTGTATTTAATTGTAAGCCAATACTAGCGCTTACATTGCTTAGTTCTCTCAGCATGTCTTGTAGCTGTTTTGATGTTTCTGAAAAGAGTATTATGTCATCCGCAAATCTCAAGTTACTGAGGAATTTTCCGTCTATGTTTATTCCTTTTCGGTGCCAGGTTAGATCTTTCATAATATCTTGTAAAACAGAGATGAAAAGTTTTGGCGACAATGGGTCTCCTTGCTTCACACCCCTGCGAATATGTATTCTTGGTCCGAGTCTGTCCAATTTTACGCGACTTGTACTTTTGCTGTATATATCTTTTATGATGTTTATATATTTAGTTGGAATATTTTGACGATCTAGTGCTTGCCAAATGCTCTCGTGTGTTATTGAGTCAAAAGCTTTTGCGTAGTCAACATATGCAAGATATAGAGGTCTCTTGTATTCTTGATATTTTTCTACAATTTGCTCTAGAGTGTGAATGTGATCAATAGTGGAAAAACCCGATCTAAATCCTGCTTGTTCTTTTGGGTGACTTTTTTCTATAGATGGCTCTAGTCTTTTTTCCAGACACGACGCAAACAGCTTATATAATGTTGGAAGGAGACTGATTGGTCGATAGTTGTTGATATCCTCAGGATCTCCTTTCTTATACAGTAGGATTATTCGGGATTCAGTCCAATTGTTGGGTATTTTTTGTGTGTCTAGGATTTTATTAAACAGTATAGTAAGGGGACCAATCAGTATGTGTTTTCCTATTTTTATGGCTTCATTGGGTATGTTATCGGGCCCTGGAGATTTTTCTTCTTTTAATTTTATAATTTTTTTCATGATTTCTTCGGCATTAAAAGGATCAACCAACAGACTTGTTTCCCATTTCTGGCTATAATTTTTCACTCCTTTCCTCTCGGTTGTGGAGTCTTTGTCATCGTAGAGATCTTTATAAAACCTGGAAGCCACTTCTACTAAGTCCTTCCTAGTTTGTAATGCTTTTGACGGATATTGTGCTTTTAACGTCGGAATCCAATTTTTCTCTAAGTTTAATTGTTTAAAAGCTCTTTTTTGACTTCCGGTTTTAGTTAAATTTTTTTCAATTACTTGCAGTCTGTGATTTTGGTAATCTTTTCTCAGTAATTTGTTGGTAGTTTTATAGAGTGTTACAAGATTTTGTTTATCATTGTTGTCTTTTAATGTTTTATTTTTTAACATGGAACGTTGCTTGATTAGTTGTTTTGTTTCATCAGATATTATATTCTTCCTAGGTCTTTCAGATGCGAGATTTTTTAAACTATGTTGTATGGATGATTCTATTTTGCTATAAAAGGACTCTAAATTATCATTGTCTTGCCAGAAAATACGTTCTACTTTCGTTTTTAAGTTGGTAAGATATTTTTCTTGAGTTTGCTCTTTTGAAAGGTTTGTTTCTATGTTAGTGAAGGTTGCACGACATTTCTTTTGTTTTTCCATTCTAATAGTTGCTCTCACAAATCTATGGTCGCTAAGAAAAATACTATTTGTTATAATTTCTATGTTCATGAACAACTTTGGGCAATTACTTAAAATATAATCAATTTGGTTTTTATTTTTCTTGTCAGGTGTAGTCCATGTCCATAAGTTTTTTAAGTTCTTTTTAAATATTGTATTGATTACTGTAAAGTTATTTCCCATAGCATATTGTATTAGTCTGTCGCCTCTCTTATTTCTTAATCCATAGCAATATGGTCCTACGATTGTATTTTCTCCGGGTTTTCCTATACCTATTTTTGCGTTTAGGTCTCCCATAAGTATTTGTTTCCCGATAGCAAGGCATCTTGCTCTATCTATTTGGTCGTAAAATATATTAATATCTTCTTCCGTTGCTTCGGTGGTAGGGGCGTATACTTGAATTATCGCTAGCTTTAGCTTTCCAAAATTAAGGTTAAGCAGACAGACTCTCTCTGATATTCCTGTGTAGTTTTCTATGTTATTTTTATACTTCTTTTTTATTAAAAAACCAACTCCGTGGTGTCCTTTAGTTTCGCCTGTGTAGCAAAATATATAATTTTCGTCTTCTGTTATATTGTTCCCATATCTTCGTACTTCGGACAATCCTAAAATGTCGTGTTTGATTCTGCTAAGGGAGTATTTTAATAAAATCATTTGTTGGGGATGTAATAAAGATCTTACATTGTATGTGCCGATATATAATTGTTGACATGTTGGAGGGTTATAGTCGTGATCGTGATCTCCCGCGGTGACAAGCCGTGTTGGGAGACCGAAAGAGGGGGGCGTTAATTGCTATTCTGTGTTTTGGGTAGAGGTTTGTGACTGGAAACAACTTTTCTCTGAGTACGTAAACATAGGTTTTTTTAAAATGAAGTTTTCCATTTTGTTAGTTTTATTTATCTTTGTTGCTTGCTTTGGGTTTGGTTTTATGGTACGGCTATTAGATATTGTTATTGTTTCCGGTGATTCAGATAGATTTCGTTTTTTGTTGTATGTGTCTTGCGGTGTACTATGTTTTTCTTTATTTATTATTATAAGTTTATCGTATTTAATTATTGCTTTCCTTCCTTGTTCTCTCTCTTTCTCAACTTCAATTTGCAGAGCTTTCCTCTTATTTAGTACTTCCAGGGGAAATCCTCCTTTATACAGGGTATATCAAGACCGCGACCGAAAACGAAGCCAGGTGGTAGTTTTAGCGGCTACAGACACAATGCAACTAAAAATTTTGCAAAATAAGCGACGGATTTTTTTTTACACTTTTTTAAAAATCATCGTTTTGGAGGGGTAAATACCTAGTTTTTGCAAAAATAGTAATTTAAACCCTTACGTACCATTGCGTGTTTAAAAATTAAGCGATGTACGTCATTATTTTAGAAAAACTATGTTTAATCACTCAAATACGACGATATGTAAAAAATAACAAAAAAAAAATTAACGATTTTTTTTGTAAAATTTTTACTTGCATTGTGTTTGATATCACTAATACTACCTCCTGGCTTCGTTTTCGGTCGCGGTCTTGATATACCCTGTATAATAGGGTGTTGATTCCATTTTTTTCTTATTTTGTAATATTTGTATTTTTAGTCTCATTGTTAACGTTGTCACAATGATCGGTCTTATTTTCTCTCCTTTTTTCCCAAGCCTTCTTACGTGTTCCAAAGAATTATTCTCGCATTTTATGTTCAAAGTATTATTTATGATCTGCAGTATCTTTTCCTCAAGATCTTGATAGCTCTTTTCTCCCTCTTCAACTCCGAAAAATAGTAGATTCTTCCGTCTCATAAATCTCTCGAAGTTGTCAATTATACACTTATGGTTTTCCAATTTATGCTCGATTTGTTCATTTTTAATTTCTAGGCTTTTAAATTTCTCATTTATGTTATTATTAATTGTTTCTTTTATATCTTCTTTCATTTCGCGCATATCTGTCTTCTGTTGTTTTATTTCCTCTTGCATTTTTATTAACATATTTTTTATTTCCTCCATTTTTCTGTACAACGCCCTCTGTTAGCGACTACTTAGTTTATATTGGCAACGTTAGATGGCGCTAATAGCTCAAGAGTGATCTTTGGCACTATATGGCGATTGTGACGTCAGATGATTACTTGTCACTAGATGGCGTTATAAACACAATGTATAATTTATCG
The DNA here is from genome assembly GCA_949752805.1 of Deilephila elpenor. NCBI lineage: Eukaryota > Metazoa > Arthropoda > Insecta > Lepidoptera > Sphingidae > Deilephila > Deilephila elpenor. Next base: position 16,097,467 of record OX457095.1, read on the forward strand.
ATTTTTTAAAATGTGTTATCACTCCTTAGAATGTTTGTACTGCACACTTCGGTTATTAAACAATTAAGCACTAATATTTTAAGTTCACAAATGCTCGTTTTTGCTGTCCAAGTCACTAAAGTTCACTTATTGTTGTGGCCTTTTCGTCACTAGTTAAAATAGTTCACATCGCTTTAATTACTTGACTTTTTAGGTTTAGCTATAAATTCACTGTTTTTTTACTCTGTTTGATTGTTTACAGGAACCAACTTTGTCTTTAATTATTTTTAATACACTTTGTTTACGGAGCTGAATTATCAAACGCACTTTCAACTACCTTGTATTGGTGTGGTTTACGTCATAAAGAAAGAAATTATATGCATATATTGTTGTTTTAGATCAATTGATCGCGTTTCCCATCCTACGTTAAACCAAGTTGAAGATTTGGTACAGTATTTAGAAGAGAAACCCCATTTGGCTAAAGGGTTTCTCAGAAATCAAAGTGCCAAAGCTCAAGCTCACAAGGAATGGGAACTCATTGCTTTGAAATTAAATAGCATTGGAGGCACTATAAAAAATGCGAAAAAGTGGATAAAGGTATGTCAAAATTTTTTGTTCATTTGCAGACCACTTAACGCTTAGCCATTGCATGTGGGGACGATCCTTTTATGACGCTGAGCGATTTTGCTTTTTTTTAATATTGGGCTGACAAAAAAAGCGCAGTAAAAAAAAATGGGCTGAGAGAGCTGCTGCGAGACGTAGGACTGGTGGTGGAATGGAGGTGGTGCCTGTTTTGAGTGAGGTTGAAGAGAGGATTGTAGCACTAATGGGTGGTGATGGATTTGCTACTGGCGATGCACATTTACAAATTCAGGTTTTTGATGTAAATACTCTACATTTCCATCATCTTTAAAAATATGCTAACATATAGTATATAGTTAAAAGTTACCGTAATGTTACAGGAGACTCCACCTAATTTACCTACTAGCCCTTCAATTTTAATTGAAAATATTATTGACCAGCCAAGACCGAGCACAAGCCAAAACTATGTCTACCAAAGCCCACATCAAGTAGCAGTTGACATGGTAAGAAAAATAAATAGTAATTTACTTTATTACAAATAATTTATATGAAACAATCTTAAAACTGGATAACATAGAAGCAACTCAGTTCACATGAAGGCTGAGAGAGAGAGAGATTTCATTACAATGTATTGGAATGTTATTTATTAAATCGATGGTCACCATGAAAACTATTGAAACTGTAACTACTTTACAGTTTCCTTCGAAATGTTTGAAATATGATAAATATTAAGTCAGTGATAAATTTTATAATATTTTGTGAACTACGAATTCATTCTATCATTCTTAGGAAATGTATGTCGAAATCTAATTTTGCTTTCAGGAGGCAAACACTGTAAATACATCCCGAAGACACAGTGGTACATATCAACCACCAATCAATCATCCATACCCTCCACCGACCACTGCATTCCAGACCTCAGCCCCAAGAGAGGTATTATAGTAATATTTATATTTTAATGAGAATCCTTTTGTTATTTTATTAGTGAAAATTATAATCATACATAATTTATTTTAGCGGTCTCCAATGGCTACCTCGAGCCCTAGAATTGTTGAGGAAGGGAACGCCACACCACCACATACCATTGCCAGTGCAGTTTCAAGTATGTGTGATACTACATGGATTTTATTATATCATCATGCAAAAGTTGAGTATTTATACAAATTTATTATTTCAGCTCCAAGACGACGAAGAGTGCGCCTAAGGCGGTCACCTCCCGCCCAGCGACGTTCACAGTTTCACACTATTCTTGAGAAGTTTTTAAGCTTGGAAGAGCAGAGAGTGAGACTTGAACGTCGCATGGTAACCGTTCTGGAACGCAACTCCGAAACTGAGACGTTAATAGCACAGGCGAATATTGCTCTTGGAGATGGACTTAAGGCATTGGCAGATGCAATTAAAAAAAATTAAACAATACTGTTGATTTATTTTTGTCAGATACACACTGTAACCTACTCTTAACTATAATTTATACTTCATAAAAATACGTATGTAATCTTAATATTATTCTATGGTAAGTAATAATATTTATGAAAAATAATTTTCATCATTATTTTTATTTATTTATTAAATCGACCATTGGTGGGCTACTGATAAAATTACTTTAGTTACACGTTAGGTAACAAGCTTTTATAAGTGCATATAGCTTTACAATTTATGATATAAAAACAAAAGCACAACTTAATCTAAAACAAAACTTCGTGCTAAATAAAAAATAAATTAAACTAGACTAATAACAACTATAGCATAAAATGGTAAAATATTTGAACAATGTAACATAGTTAAAATTACAACATTTTGTCGGAAACTTATATATTATAATTAAAAAAAAAATATCTATATATAATATTATTACTATATGTAGTTAAATAATTTAACAATGATAATTATTAATGTGCAAATATACCACAATTTTCACAGGTTACAAATATCCAAATCCAAACTTAAATGCGACTGCCTCGGTGGCGTAGTTGTATTACGGTACGGTTACAAAGCTGAGGTCTCGGGGTCGAGTCCCGGGTCGGGCAAAGTGATATTGGGTTTTTCTATTCATTATCAGCCCGGAGTCAGGATTTTGTGCCCGATATGGCGATAGGCTCGCCCCCTATCACATCGTGGGACGGAACATGCATGGCGAAATGTGGGCCTATATGTGCGAATAGTGGCGCCTCTGCCTACCCCTTAGGGGATACAGGCGTGAGTTTATGTATGTAACTTAAATGCGAGTGAACTATAATAATAATATAAACTCTATAAATACATATAAATTAGGTTCTACTTAGCCATAAACTATTTATCAAATTCATTCTAGACCTGCGACCGGTTTCCAGCTCCAAATCTTGTGTATCTGCTTGTGCAAATAGTAATCTTTCATTCAACACAGTATCATCTCCATGTATTGGGGAAGGTAATCCCGCACGATTACAAATGTTGTGGAGTACACAACACGCAACTACTATCTTAGCGACAGTGTCAGGATGGTAATGTAATACTCTATGTGCTAAGAGACACCGAAAACGCCCTTTCAATATTCCTATTGTTCGTTCTACTGAATTTCTGCCTGTAGCATGTAGTTTATTGTAATAACCTTCCGGGGTATCACCAGATGCGCCCGCGACTGGAGTCATTAAATAAGAGCGCTGAGGATAACCGGCATCGCCTAAAAACATTAAAAAAATTATAGTTATATTATCTTTACATAAGTCAGTCATAATCCAGGCTGTAGCCATCTTATTTTGCCTATTTATTCATATTAGATTAGAGGTGTAAATATTTTATTAAAGGCCCCTGCTGTATGAGACAGGTCCAATGATTAACTATATTTAATTGGCTATTTATTTACTTATAAGGGTTATATTAGTTGGGCAAAATGAGAAATGTACAACATGTATTTCAGCCGTGCGACAGTTTAGTCCGTTGTTATGCGCCGTAACAAACAAGTTAATATTTATACTTGCCTAATAATACACCACTTCACCCGAATTGGTCAAGTTTTGTAAGTGGTCCCTAATGACTGAGTGGTTAAATACGAAACTATCGTGAGTTGCTCCGCCATATGACGCATCTACGTGTATTATATTAAGATCTGCATCATTAATCTGCAAAATAAAAACATATTCATCATAGTACTTATATATTGCTATTGGAACAATGAAATTGATAATGCATGTAAAAAACTTACCAACATAACATTCCGAGCGTGGAACCCCTTGCGGCAAAAATACCTTTCTTCATTACCACGCGGTCTCACCATAGCGACGAAAGTGCCATCAATACACCCGATCACCTCGGGAATACGAAATTTTTCATAAAATCTGTAACTTATAAATTTTTAATTACGTACGTTTAGCAATTATAAAATTTAAAAAGGAAATTTAATAGCCACTTACCGCTCGGCCAATAATTGTCTTTCTGAACGATTTTGTGGAAATCTTATATATTTTTATTTATTTATTAATCCTTTATTGCACCATAAAGAAAAACAATTACAATGAAATAATATAAAAAAGAAAAAGTACAAAAGGCGGCCTTATCGCACTGGTCAATTTCTTCCAGGCAACCTTGGGATGGATATAAAAACAGGAGAATGAGAGGGCAGTCAAGGAGTAAATAGTAATCTAAAATAATTTACCAGTAAACTTGTAATTAAATACATAGACATATTTAAATATAGATAATATTATATAAATACAAATATCTACACACATATTTCAATTAAAATACACAATACACAAACTGCAATATTATATACTATACTATACACACATAGACATACATATATACTTATACTATAATTTACCAGATAATGCGCATGGATAAATATATTACTCGTCTACATAGTTAATGAGAGAGGTAATAGTCCTTCACCATTTTTTTAAATGACGTCAGTGTTCGTGCCCGTCTCACCCCAATTGGGAGTGAGTTCCACAATCGGACAGCTTGGACTGTAAATAATTTGTCCATAAATGTTGTGGAATGCTCGGGCATTCTCAGTTTCAGGTTCTCCGACGACCTCAAGGATCTTGAATGTGAGTCATGGAGAAAGATGAAACGATCTTTAAGATAAGATGGCGTGAGAGGATTAAACAAAATATTGTACAGAAGTGTAAGAATATGAGCATTCCGACGAAACCGGATGGGTAACCACTTGAGCTTAGTGCGAAATTCAGAAACATGATCATATTTGCGAAGGCCAAATATGAATCTCATACAGAAATTTTGAAGACGCTCAAGCTTATTAAGTTGGTCCTCGGTGAGATCTACATAGCTGACATCGGCATAATCAAGGATAGGGAGAAGGAGAGTTTGTGCAAGTGAAATCTTCGTGGTGGTGGGTAGAAGATTGCTTAACCTTCGCAAGGACCTTGCCGAAGGAAACAACTTTCGACTAAGCTCACAAAGCTGCGGACCCCAAATGAAGGACCTATCAAGTAGTAAGCCTAAATTTTTGACAGTGTCACTGTATGGGATGGTAGTACCATTGCAGTAGACAGATGGTAGTTGATCCCAATTTACTTTTGAAACCATCCTGGGGCTCCCAACTACAATTACCTGGGTTTTGGTTGGATTAACCATTAATCCAAAGGTCTTACTCCAATCACAGATCCGTTGTATATCTGTGTTAATTATTGCTACAGCATCAACCATCTTGTCCAAGGACGCTCGAGTGTAGATTTGGAGATCATCTGCATAGAGGTGGTAGGAGGAGCAAAGATGATTGGTTATAGAATTTATAAAGACTGCGAAAAGTAGGGGTGATAGCACGCCGCCCTGTGGAACGCCAGCAGCTACGGGGCACCAGGAAGAAAAACTTTCCTCAACACAGATGCGTTGCCGGCGTCCAAACAGGTAACTACGAAACCAATCAATTGCCATTGGAGATATGTTAAGAGAACCTAGAACGCTAAGCAACACATCAAAATCGACAGTGTTGAAGGCGTTGCTGAAGTCTAGCAGTGCTAAGACAGTCAGCTGACCTTGCTCCATGCCCGATCTGATGCCATCCGTAATATGAGTCAGGGTGGTAGTAGTACTATGCCCAGAACAAAATCCCGACTGGAGAGGATTAAGGAGATTGTTACTAGAAAGGAAATCATTAAGCTGGGTATGGATCAAACGTTCAAGGACTTTGGACAGGAATGGAAGAATAGAAATAGGACGAAATTCAGATAGTACAGACGCCTTAGGTTTTTTGGGAACTGGGATTATATGGGCTTCTTTCCAAGCAGTAGGAAATATCCCTGTGGAAATGGAATGGTTAAGGATGTGGCAAATGATGGGAAGGATTTCGTCTAGGATAGGAAGAATCATATTACGGCTGACACAGTCGCTTCCCATTGCATTAGATGAAATAAGCGTAATGGTTCTCCTGACATCACAAGTAGCAAACTGTTTAAGAATAAAAGGAGAACATTCAGGAGTCTTAATGGTAGTAAGATGCTTAATAGTATTATCTTTTGTCATCGAGTCAAAATACGATGGACAAGAGAAGTGATTGTTTAGGGAATTTAAATCAATGGATTTAGGAATTGAGTCTTGTTGAGGTTTACCCACTCCTAATGTTTTGAGAAATTTCCAGACTTTAGCTGGATCTCCGTTTTCAACCGAGTTGTGAATGTGTCGGCGTTGAGCATTCCTACACACCTTGCTGCAGTGATTCCGAATAGTTACGTACTTTAGCCAGTTAGTTTCATTGGAACGGCGTTTATACCTGGACTTGGCAGACGCTTTTTTACGCAGCAGTTCTTTGATTTCGGCAGTGAGCCAAGGTGATGGTAAATGTTTTACTTTAATTGACCGAATAGGTGCATGCTTATCGAACAGATTAGTCAAACTGCTATTGAAAATATCGACCTTGCCATCAACACAATCCAACTGAAGGAGCGAACTCCAGTCAATATCTCTGGCATCCCTGCGAAGATTAACAAGATTTATACCCCGAAAATTTCGCTGCAAGAGCACTCTGGGAGAGGGCTTAGGAGGACGAATACGATAGGATAGGAACAAGAGGTCATGGTAGGAAAACGCATCAGCAGCACATTGACCATGTTTTGCAACGTGGTTTAGAGAAGAAACAAAGATAAGATCTAGAAGGGAAGGAATGCAGTTAGGAGAGTGATGGGTTGCAGAAAGAGGAAGAATAGAAAGGTTGCAGGATCGGACAGTATTTGCGAGGGAGGAGGAACGACGGTCATTCTTAAGGAGACAGGTATTGAAATCACCCATGATTATGGTTTGACTGTGTGTTTTAATTTTAATTTAATAATTGTAAATTAAGGGTAGTTCAATTGTAACAGTCACTGAGCGGATGACTAATACCTCAGTCCGCCCCGTGACCACGAAAGCTGTAAAGTAATCGAAACGTCGGGAAGTTAAAAAAATGTAAAATTAAACCAAATCGCGATAAAATCCGTATAAAATAGTTTTATTTCAATCTGTACGAAGGAGTTAAGTTTTCGAGAATAATTTCAAGAGAAGAAAAGAAATCTATGCGAAGCGAAGGACAATAATAAACACCGAGTAAAAGTTTCTTATGAGAGAATTCCACCTCTAAAAAGAGATGTTCACCAGCATTTGGTAGTGGAGGTTGCGGTGAGGCACTATCTATGGTGTATCGAAAGTAATTGCGTAAATAAATGGCGACACCACCTCCACCCCGTGCTGTGCGATCATTTCTTATAAGGTGGAACCCAGGAAGAGAGTATGAGGTCGAAGGGAGACATGGCTTAAGCCAAGATTCAGAGACAAGGATAGCATGAATATTAGTACAGTCAAAACTAGCCAGCATATCGGGGAAATGAGCCGGAATACTCTGAGCATTGAAATGAACCACATTAAAATTCCTCGAGACGTCAGAGAACTGAAAAGAGAGAGTGTCAGCAAGTGAAGGAACACTGACAAAACTGTCGTCACTGCAAGCTGATAAGAACTCCTCACTTTCACTGCTTGACATTTAAAGTTCAATAAGAATAGGTCTACAGTATTTGTAAATATATAAACAGAGTCAAAAAAGTTACAAAGGTAAATGAATAAATACACTTACAATACTATACTAGGAATGATGATGATTCATCGCTTGTACTATCTCTTTAACGCACCGGGATACGCAAGTTTGTGATATGTATGTTTCTACATTTTTTCCTAATATTCTTTGATAGCTCCCACTTGCAAGGAATGCTAATGTGCAGAGAATCTAAAAAAATATAAGGAAATAGTAATAATTATAGCGGTATCCTCCATCAACAAATATTTGAAAAAAAGTGCTCAAGTACCTTGCATCTTGTTGAAAGCGCTCGACTAGGTCGCTTAGTTGGTACTAGTAAAGGGCGTAATTGATTCTCTAAATCTTGAATTAAGTCTTCCGAAAGTCTATAGATGTTAATAAAATCATCGCTGCGACTAGTAAGGGGCTTTCTTATAATTTGAGCTTGACGACGATTGTTTCTTACTTCTAATTCGTAGGCTTCTTTAAGAATACTTAATAAAAAAAAATGATCGAGCCATCTACAAACAAAAAATATATTAACTGCAGTAACTAAGTAAAAGTACAGTGAATCATATTTATAAAGGTATTAATCGACATTTCGAACTTACCTTGATAACAAATACTTTTGTAGCCCTTTTTTTACTTATGAAATCACAATTTATTTTCTTTTCACTCACAAACTCGCACACAAAATAGTAACTTATGATTTGACATAAAGGATCGAGGTGAGATTCGAAGTGAACATCGAAATCTTTGTTTCAGAATACCAATCAACGTCAAATAACTAAGATCTCACCTAAAAATAGTTCACTTCACTTGAGTTCTCACCTTATGGCGCTAGTGTAGATTTCATACAAGTTACAGAATGCCAAATGAGTTTTCACTGCGGATTCAGAAGTGAGTTAGGTCGTGAGTTGTTACAGAATAGCACGGCTGTTATTAGTACTTTGGTGTTTGGCAAGTCCTAAATTGGAAACCGCAAGAGAGCGATGCAGGCTTGGTAACTGATCACGCTGTGTGGGGAAATATTGTTGTTAAAGTCCGGAGTGCGTGAAAATCATTTGGCCACGGGGTGAGTGTGCACATTTATTTAGTAAAGCCGCCGGTTGATTCCGATCCTCAAGAGTGTTCCGCGTGTGCCGATGACTTTTGTTTTGTTCTCAGCCTGTGGAAACGCCCTTGTTTGCCACCGTCATCACAATCAAATTGCACGGGTGCCCGTGAAAGGCGCTAGCTTCTAATGTGGGAGTTAGGAGTCCGGATGGTCGAGGGACGAACGCAAACTATACTTAGGTCGCCTCGTTTCCACGACGTCACCGCATGGAAGCGGTGGCCTAAAGATAAAGGTTTCAAGTAGTCGAGGCTCGAGTCTCGGGACGTAATCTTTATTCATCAATACATATGTATGAAGGTTCTTAGGCTCGTTAGTGATAAGTCTTATTTTGTTATAAACTTAGTTCTTATGTTAATATAGTGTTAGATTAAGTTCGTGTTGATTAAACCACGCTTAGTAAAACTTTAAATTGTCTTTCGCTTCAGTCCTTTACCGCGAACTCACTGGGGTCTTGATGATTCATTACATTGGCGCTCAACCGGGTTAACTGAATAAAATAAGACAGTCTGAATGTTTACTAAGTTGGTACATATTTATATTCCTAACTAGTTTAAACACATAACATTGATATACTCAGTTGTTGGTCAGATATTTAGTACGACCATGAGGAAATTCTTACGGGAAATTTTACGGCGGGAAGCAACTGGTGAGTCAACCATTTCTTTAAAAGTTCCTAAATCTTGCATTGATAATCCGAGTCACGAAATCGAAATTTGCATACATAAATATTATTAGTGGCGAAGCCTTAATACATGCGAATTATTTGCGGCTTACCTTTTGTATAAACAGAGATCACTAATAAAAAATATGAATTCTAAATAATACCAAAATAAAACATTTTATTTTCAACGACATATGTCGATCTATTACAAGTAGCGACATCTATTGAGAATTCCTCTCCCTAAGCATCGGCATTTTATTTAACGATGTGACGTAACTGAAGCTTCGTAAACGCGAGAGTCAAAACTGGTCAAAACCGCTTCTTTATATTAAAAAAATCGCCGGAAACACGTGAATTTGTACGTTATTCGTGCAAAGATTTAAGGTTTAGTTTGGCGTGTTTATGACGCCAAAAAGCCGCTCAGACGCAGCACGTCTTATAATGCTGCCATGCATTGTGAACACTTAGCCAGTGTTATGACTTATAATTTGCGGAGTCTACTTTATTTACAAGCGTCATCTTTTATTATTGACAGTACATTGACAGCTTCGTACTGTAAACTGTAATTTCAGTTCCCGCTTTTTGTTTCTAATTATTAGAAAGTATTCAATACTGTAGTGATTGTAGTGTATTTTAGTGTAAATTTCAGTGTAGTGTAGTGTAGTGTAGTGTGGTGTCTACTTTGAGGTATGTACATAATTAACTAGTGTATTCAGATTTCAGACATTCATTTTAACATACATTAAAGTTAGCTAAACATAATTTTCATACTTAATTTCGTATATAACAGCATAAGTATATTATTTTTTTTTACAATAAATACAACTAAGGCCGCGTTAATACACATCGACTGTTGTCTGACAGACTATTTGTTGTCTGAAGAAACTTATTTTACAAAATTAAGTTTTGAAAATAAGAAACATGTTATTAATTTAGGCCGTGCTCGTCCAGATATAACAATTGATTATAAACGAAACGATGGTTTATTGCAAGCATTTTCATAATACTTTGTATGAAAAATATACGTGGCTAACAGGTAGTTGTAAACTAAATAGATTGTATTGTTTTCCTTGTTTATTATTCTCAGATTCAAAGAGCGTTTGGAATGGTGCAGGATTTTCAGATATTAATAACATAGGCAATTCAGCAAAGAAACATATCCAAACTGAGAAGCATATACGTAGTTGTTTATCTTTGCATGATTTCGGGAACAATAGAATAGAGTTATTTTTTAACAAATCCTTTGAATTTCATAATAGAAAAGTAGATCGTAATCGTAATTTAATGAAACGTTTCATTGTCACCGTAATATTGTTAGGTAAACAAGAGCTAGCTTTTCGTGGCCACGACGAAAGCCGTGAGTCGGAAAACCGCGGTAATTATATCGAAATATTACCATACTTAAGCAGGTACGTACGATTCAGTGATCGATTCACATTTTGAGCATTGTTCATGAATGCAAAACCCCGTTTTTTCTGGCCTTTCCTCGGATATACAAAATTATTTGAGACATTGTATTGAATCGGTATTACGCGCCGAGATTAAATCGCAAATAGGGCTTTATTTGTGTCTGCCATGATCGACGAAACGCCGGATATCAGTCATAGGGAGCAATTAACTGTTATAATTCGATATTTGACAGAAAGTGGCCTTGAGGAACGTTTCCTAGGGTTTTATGATGTTAGCGGTAGTCGGACTGCCGATGTTTTGCAGCATGCGCAACGTAATGTGAGGTAAATACTTGAATATTTTTTGTCGGCTTCCCTTTTTTAAAAATTCACCCTTCGCCACTGTAAATTATCTACCTTAATTCCCTTAATTTCGGATATCGCACACAATCAGGTTTTTATTAGACGCATTCACTCTCGTTTAACCCACTTGTTAAATAAACTAAACTCATAATTCCTACTGAAACGGAGGATATAGATAAACACCTAACGCTGTTGAGGGATATACAAGATGCCGTGTCATCCTTAATGAGTCTAGAACAAGAACATAGTGATGCAGAGGTTGCAATTTGTGATCATGACAAGGAAATTTTACAGAAATCCTTGGGCGAAGAGGTCGCACAAATCATGAACCAGCTGGAGAAAAGCCAAGATATAAGTAAATTCTCCTCGCCAAAGGAAAATATCCTTCAAAATCCCCTTAGGCCTCCTACACACTCATACCATCAGCCGTTACAACGAGCTTCCACTTTTGAAGATGTTCTTTATAAACGGAAGTTAGTACCCATTAAGGATTGGGGTGTAAAATTCAGTGGCAAGGGTGCAACAAGCGTTAATGCATTTTTGGAAAGAGTAACAGAACTTAAAGAAGCTCGGAACGCGGATGACGATGATTTATTTCGCTATGCTATAGACTTCTTTGAAGAAGACGCGTTAATATGGTTCAGGGCCATTAAAGGTACAGTGTCAAACTGGTCTGAACTTGTTAAACTCCTTTTGGACACATTCCAATATCCTAATTATCAAGAAGAATTGTTAGAAGAGATTAAACAGAGAACTCAAAGCAACAAGGAAAGCGTTTTAATATATATCGCTGTCATGCAGAACATGTTCAACCGCCTGCCAATGCCTATTTCAGAAACTCAAAAACTAATGATACTAAGGAAAAATTTACAACCTTACTACCAGAAAGCCATATGCCGTGATGTCTTCGACTCAGTGGTCGATTTAACTTCTGTATTAAGAGTAGTTGAACGAACTAAGTTGAGTTGTAACAATTTCAAGGAACCTACTCTTAGTGACCGCTCGTTAGAACGAGATTTGGGGTACCAAGGGAGTGGTACCCAAAAACTGACACGAGAGGATAAGTATGCTGAGTTGGCCGCCATCACGAGCAACGGGATGAAGCAATCAAAATGCTGGAACTGTAGAAGTCCAGGACATCGCTTTAGAGACTGCAAATTACCAAAACAAAGACTCTTCTGCTACAAGTATGGTCGCTTTGGAAACACGGTTAAAAAATGCCCTTGCACCAGTTCTAAGGTGAGGGAAACGATTACTCGGAATCGATGCCGGCCGATCGTACTCCGAGAAACTAAGGTCGCCGATTTCGAATGACTGGCAGCAATGGTTGCGCACTGTCTCAATATATTTTAAAACAGGCAAAATATGCAACATTAATCGCAAAACTGGGGATAACCGATATTATGCTGAAATAAAAAAATTAAATCAGCCATTTGTAGGCTTATTGGATTCTGGAGCTACAATATCAGTAATTTCGCCACAGTTTTCCAAGAAAATTTTTGAGTTGGGATTTTCTCAACACAAAATGAATACGGAAATGATCTCAATGGCAGACGGTACTAAACCCACAATTGATTACATAGTCCATTTACCAGTTCAGTTTGCGGAATATTATAGAGTAATAGATTTTTATATTATGAATGGTTTAAAAACCGACATTATTTTAGGCATTATTTTTTTCGAATCATTTAATCTATCTATTGAAGCCGGTAAGCTCCTTACCGAAGTTGCACAGATCGACACCGTACGTCCAGTCATCTCCCGTGATGAACTTTCAGTCGAAAAAAAAACAATGTCTGGACGAGTTACTATCAGAAATAGGCTCTGAAATTGGCAAAGGTTTAGGTAGAACGTCATTCATTGAGCATCGGATAGATACAGGGAACAATTTACCTACTCAGCAAAGACAGTATCCATTCGCTCCCCCGATTATAAAAGAGCTAGAGAAGGAAATTCATGTTATGCTTGATAATGATGTGATCGAACGCATTTAGCGCATGGCGTTCTCCGATCTTGCTGGTAAAAAAAGCGTCAGGCGAAAACCGATTATGCCTAGATAGCCGTCATCTAAATAAAATAACTATAAAAAACTCATATCCATTGCCTAGAGTAACCACAATCTTGGATAGTCTTAGAAACGCCCAATATTTGTCTACCATTGATCTTCGTTCAGCTTTTTGGCAGATACCACTAGAAGAATCGAGCAAAGAAAAAACTGCTTTTGCCCTCGCGGGAAAAAGACTTTATCAGTTCAAAGTCATGCCATTTGGTCTAAGCAATGCATCTCAAACTCAACAGCGCCTGATGGACAGATTGTTTACGCCGGAGTTTGAGGGGAAAATTTTTGCTTATTTAGATGATATTGTTATTTGTAATCAAAATTTCGAAGATCACCTCTCGTCGCTGACTCATGTAAAGAATTAACTGAGAAGGGCTGGGCTTACCATAAACCTTGCGAAATGTGTATTTGCCAGATCATCTTTGAAATATTTAGGATACGTCATAGACAAAAAAGGCTTGCGCACTGACCCTGAGAAAGTTAAAGCCATCTTGGATTATCCCAAACCCGCCACTTACACGGAATTAAAACGCTTTTTGGGCTTAGCCAGTTGGTACAGACGATTTGTTGAAAACTTCGCAATTGTCGCTGCCCCTTTGCATGAACTTACTAGAGGAGGTAAAAAAGCAAAACGAATTATTTGGAACAAAGAAGCTGAAGAGTCATTTATTAATCTCAAAACCGCCCTAACTTCTACACCAGTTTTGAGAGTACCTGACTTTACAAAGCCCTTTTCTATACAATGTGACGCCTCTAATATGGGTACCGGGGCCTTTTGGTTCAGGACATCGACGGTCTAGAGGTCCCTATTGCCTATACCAGTAAGAAACTCTCAGAAAGAGAGCGTAAATACTCAGCATCTGAGAGAGAGCTCCTAAGCGTTATCCATGCGGTAGAACAATTTCGTCCTTATATCAAGGGAACTCACTTCAAGGTAATTTCGGACCACAGCGCCTGTTTTTAACTTTAATACTTTATTTATGTACATAAAATATAATGACGGTGAAGGAAAACATCGTGAGGAAACCTGCATACCGTAGCGATTTTAAAAAGAATTTCTACGGTATGTAAGTCCGCCAACCCGCACTAGGCCAGCGTGGTGGACTATATGGCCTATCGATTCTCTCTATTGTAGAGTAGGCCCGTGCCCTGCAGTGGGACGTATATGGGCTGATATAGATATATATATAGATATAGATAAAATATAATATACAACATGAATGTAATATAATCGAAAAAAAAATGCCGTGCGCTCGTGCGGCAGTAGCAATGAATATTTTTTTTCCGCCATGGCCGCCGGGGCGCTCCCATTGGTGAGCGCACAATGCCGAACCATGAAGACCAATTAGCGCGCCGCTTGGTCGCGTCGCAGCCCGCAGCAGCGTCCTTATTGGCGCGCGCGCAGATGGCGTCATGTGCGGCCAATCAGCTCGCTCGCTACGTGATGTAGTCACGCGCGGCAACATCCTCCCAGCCTTGGAAGTGGCAGGTTCCAATGATTAAGATTCTTCCACAGACTCCCGGCAGCTAACCAGCATTCGTTAGTCATCGTGTAACGGAAGCGGACATATTTTCGAAAATGCTCGTCTCACCACACCTTCAGCCTTGCGTATATCTGCTACCCTTGATACGCCATCCTTGCCTGGATGAGTTTTGATAATTCGGCCTAGACTCCATCGCAATGGTGGCAGGTTATCATCTTTAATTAATACCAGCATACCTTCCTTGAGTTCGCCTTTGTTATGGTGCCATTTGCTTCTTACTTGTAATTCTGATAAATACTCTTTCGCCCAGCGAGTCCAAAAATGCTGACGAATTTGCTCGACTCTCTGATATCTTGTGAGTCGATTGGCGGAAATGGTTTGAATGTCAGCGAATACAGGAGCTGTTAATGGGCGACCAACCAAGAAATGTGCTGGAGTAAGGGGAAGGAAATCATGTGGGTCAGTTGACATTTGAATTAAAGGACGGGAATTGAGGATGGCTTCTACCTGCGTTAATAATGTAGTCATTTCTTCAAAAGTTAAATGTGCATTGCCTACTACGCGTCGCAGGTGATATTTGCAGCTCTTAACCCCAGCCTCCCACAAACCCCCAAAATGACTATCGAAAGCAGGAATCATTTTGAATTGAATATTTTGTGAAATCGCATAATCTCTAATAGAATCAGTTTATTTATTATAAAATGTGCAAATTCGTTCATTAATCCTATAAAATTCCGTCCATTGTCGGAACTACTAATAGACTTCAATAGGCTTTCCTCGACGCGATATAAATCGTTTAAGCGCCAATAGATAAGCATCCGCTTAAAGATCAGAAACCAATTCCAAATGAACGGCACGCGAAGAAAACCATATAAATAAACATACGTAGCTCTTTTGTAATTTAGCACCTGTACCTTTTCGGTTCAATATATATGTATAATGGTCCAGCATAGTCCACGCCAGAGCGTAAGAAAGGAAACCCCGGTAAAAGTCGCGTGGTAGGTTTCCCTTAATGGGATTGGGGGGCTTAGCACACAATTTGGCACATTTCATGCAATTGTGCACTACTTTTCTTGCGAGGTTTCTCCCACCAATAGGCCACCATCGTTCTCGCAACGTAAACAAAAGGAGTTGTGGTGCAGCATGCAACGTCTGCCGATGTACATATCGAAATAATATAATTGTAAAATGATGTTTACTATTTAATAATATAGGATGCCGCTTTTCAAAATCAAATTCAGTACAATATTGAATGCGAACTCCAACTCTAATAAGTTTGTTAGAATCGACAAATAAATGTAATTTTGAGAACTGCGAATCACATAAAGTACCTTTGTTTTGAATGAAAGATTCGTATAAATTATGGTAAGACTCTTGTTGACTTAACCTAGCCAATGTGATTTCAGACTGATTGAGTTCGTCAACTGAAAACATGCCCACTTTTCTGTTTATCTTATTGCGCGCATTATATATAAAACGTAATACAAAAGCCATCGCTCGCTTCATTTTCATGTAATTAGAAAATCGCAAGAAAGGAAATAAAACAATATTGCTTGGCTCATTAGCTACGTGGCAAGTAACAGTCGACTTTAATTCAGGTAAACTACCACAGATATCACTTACACTAGATGAATAAGATAGATTAATATCTAAGTTTTGCAAAAACTGTGGACCTTTCCACCATAATTGGGACTCAATAAGCGCATCGACATTTTGTCCGCGCGACACTATGTCGGCTGGATTTTGCTTCCCGGATATGTGACGCCACGGTTTGTCTTGTGTCAAACTATGAATTTCCGCAATTCTGTTTTGAACGAATGTTTTTAGTAAATTAGTCGGCATACCTAACCAACCCAATACGATTGTGGGATCTGTCCAGAATACGACATTATTCAGTTTAGACCGCAAAGATTGACTTATCTTTGCATATAACCTTGCACCTAACAAAGCCCCGCATAATTCCAACCTGGGAATAGTGGTAGGCTTCACAGGCGCCACCTTGCCCTTTGCACACAATAAATTTGTAGTGACTATTGAATTAATAGAAATCGTTCGAAGATAAGCGCAAGCGCCATAAGCTATCTGCGACGCATCGGTGAATATGTGTAGATCTATGCATACAGGGTTGCTACACATAGCATAGCGCGGTATTCGTAGGCTAGTAAGTGACGACAGGCAATTGATAAATCGATGCCATACTTGAGTGATATCACGCGGAACTGGTTCATCCCATTGAAGTTTTAATAACCAACATTTTTGTAACAATGCCTTGGCTATGGTGATTGCCGGACTAACAAGCCCTAAAGGATCATAAATTTGCGATGCACTTGATAAAATAATACGTTTTGTTAAAACATTATTGCCGTTATTATGAATTTGTGTATAAAATCTTAACTCGTCGGATTTATTATTCCATCCAATACCTAAGGTTTTATTTTGAACCTCATTGTGCGATGTAACCATTTTTGTAATGTCTGGAATATCGTTATGGTTTACGCGATCAAAATTAAAAATCCATTTACACAAAACAAAACAAGCGGATTTTAATACTTCAGTAATGCCTTCACAAATTTCGTTTAATTCTAAAATACTGTCGGCACCACAAATCAAGTCGTCTACATAAAAGTTATTGTTAATGTTTTCCTTGAAATTCGAAATTCGACATTCTTGTGATAATTGTTTTAAACATCTACAACTCAGAAATGGAGCAGAAGCAGTGCCGTACGTTACTGTATTTAAGCGATATAGACTCAAAGGGTCACTGGGGTCATTACGCCATAACATGAGCTGGTAATCGCGTTGATCCTCCGCTATTAATATTTGTCGGTACATTTTTTCTATGTCCGCGGAGGCTACGTATCTGTTTTCGCGGAACCTCAGTAAAATTCCTATCAGGTCACCTTGTATTGCTGAGCCGACCATCTGTAAATCATTTAATGATATACCAGTACTGGAAGGCATACTAGCATCGAACACAACTCGTAATTTCGTGGTCGTAGAATGTTCTCTAAATACCCCATGATGTGGTAATATATAATGCGATGAACTATATTTATTATCCTGCACAAGACTCATATGACCGAGGTCAATATATTCGCGTATAAAGTCACTGTACAAACGTTTGTAACTAGGATTAGGTTGTAATCGTTTTTCTAACGCAAAGAAACGCCGTTCAGCCTTTGCGCGAGTATCACCTAATAGCTTGGTGGACTGCTTAAAGGGGAATCGAACTATGAACCGCCCGTCTGCATTCCGCTTCAATGTGTGAATAAAATGCTCCTCACAAGCACGCTCTTCTTCGCTGCCCTTTTCATTTTGGTAATAATTTGGTAATTCCTCTAATTCCCAAAACTTGCGTAACAATTGATCAATAGATTCATTACCGTCAATAGATTGCGTAAAATTTCAATTGGAATGTCGAAATTGTTTGTGCGTAATGGAATGAATTGTTCCCGACACTATCCAACCTAAATGCGTATTCTGAAGGAAAGGATTTAAGACGCATTTTGCCATCTTTAATCAAATCCCAGAATAGATCCGCGCCTATCAATAAATCAATTGGCTGACTTTCATAAAATGACGGGTCTGCAAGAACAATATTATGAGGAAAATCAAAATTAAAATACAAAGCGGTCATTGGTAATGTTGAAGTTATTTGTGGCAAAATTAAACAATGAACACGTGCACTGTTACATGATTGTAAGTCGATAACACAGGATTTCGTGCTCTGTGTTATCGAGTTACCTACGCCGTGAATCTTATGAGTGGACTGTATTATGTGTGAATTTAATTTTTTTACTTAATGATTGCGTAATAAATGAACGTTCACTGCCACAGTCGAGAATTGCGCGCGCTTGAAGATACACACCAGAGTGAGCGAGAATTTTCACTATAGCTGTTGATAACAGAACCGGTTGTGAAACGTGTGCATTTCTATCACCTGTGCTATTATGAGTAGAATGTGCTTGTAATGTCTTAACATGCGTATTATCTAAATAAGTATCATGACTAAAGTTTCCAGTTTGCATGTCCGTCTCGGGCATAGATGATTGTTTATTGTTATTTACTTTATTGTTCATTAAATCACAAAGCAACGAATTGTGTTTCTGATCACATTTTCTGCATGGCCCGAAAACACAGCTGTCAATATTATGCCCGGAACGCATACAATTCATACATAACTGATTATCTTTGACGAATTTTAATCTGCCCTGTAAACTCATTTCGAGAAACTTTTGACATGAATACAGTGGGTGTGATGTATTACATAATATACAAGATTTATAGTAGCGGGTGTTTTTCATTTGTAATTTGTTTTTAGCTGATACTACATTACACTGAACCTTTGAAGAAGTAAATCCGTTATTCGCTCGGTTCTTAGTATCCTTGAAAGCATTTGGATTATTTTTTGAAGCGAGCAGAGTTTCTAAAATATCAGCTCTGCCCTTCAAAAATTCTAACTAGTCGTTAAGCTTAACTGATGACTTGGAATTGTTATCGGTGTTTAACGTCACTCGTTTATATTGCTCCCACTCGCGACTATTAATTAATGTATCCCAATAATCTGTGGGTTGACGCAACAATTTAAGAGCACGTAAATTCCTTAACACTGTGTCTATGAGTCTGCGTAATTGCGCCGGGGATTCCTTGTGTAATGGTTGAATCGTGAAAATTGATTTCACATGATTGTGCACTAAAAACTTTGTGTTATCGTATCTATTGGTCAATAATTCCCAAGCAACTTGATAGTTATCTGCGGTAAATTCTAATGATTCGATTACTGATCTGGCATTACTTTTCAATGATGATTTTAAATAATGAAACTTTTGTATGTGTGATATGCTACTACAATTGTGCACTAAAGACAAAAAGGTGTCGCGAAACTCTAGCCAAAGTTCATATGAACCATCAAAATTCGGTATGGAAATAGTAGGTAACTTAACGCTACCATCTCTATTTGAACTTGTGCACCCTGCCTCCGGCTCAGTTAAACATTCTGCTATGGATAAGGTCTCATAGTATTCCTTTTCAAATTCCTCGCGTGCCTCTACCTGGACCTGGATATCGGACTCCTCACTATACTCCTCTATTTCGTTTCTCATCCGATGTAGCCATTTTGAAAATGTAGGATATAAAGCCTAGGGTAAGTACTTACGGTTTGAGCTGAAGCACATGCACTCACCACCCGCGACCCAAAGCACGCATTAATATTGCCAAGCACTGGAAATTAATTTAAACGTGGTATTAGCTCAATGTAAAGGAGGGTTTTTTGGTGATCTGGTTGGTACGCCTTACCAAATTCTTCAGCGCTTGTCGACTAATGTGGCAGCCTTGCCACGTTTTCGCGTTCGTGCAAATACGTCTTAAAGTTCCGCTCCGCTTTATTCGGCTCTGAAGGTCCAATTTTATGTTTTTTACTTTAATACTTTATTTATGTACATAAAATATAATATACGCTCGTGCGGCAGTAGCAATGAATTTTTTTTTCCGCCATGGCCGCCGGGGCGCTCCCATTGGTGAGCGCACAATGCCGAACCATGAAGACCAATTAGCGCGCCGCTTGTTCGTGTCGCAGCCAGCAGCAGCGTCCTTATTGGCGCGCGCGCAGATGGCGTCATGTTCGGCCGATCAGCTCGCTCGCTACGTGATGTAGTCACGCGCTGCAACAGCGCCCTTCAATGGCTCCATCGTAATAAGGATCCACACGGGCGTTTAGCAAGGTGGGCAATGAGGTTACAGCAATTTGACTACGAAATAGTACACCGCAAAGGTAAATATAATATTGTACCAGATGCATTATCCAGGGCAATGCTGGAAGAAATTAACATCATTGATAACATAGCTTCGGAAGACAAAGACTAATGGTATAAATCGAAGGAAGACACGGTGTTGTCGGGAAAGCAAGATTCGGATTGGGAAATCAGTCAAGGACAGCTATGGAAATACCTTAAATTAAAACAATTTCCAGACGAAAATGACTGTTGGAAGGTTGTCTTACCAGAAAAATTACGAGACAAAGTGCTTAAAGAAGGCCATGATGATCCCAAATCTAGTCATTTCGGGATTAAAAAAACCATTAACCGCGTAAGACAACATTACTTTTGGCCGTCACTTATACAAGATGTAAAAAAATATGTGAGGAAGTGTGAAGTGTGTGCAAAGCACAAACATTCACAACTGAAACCTTCTGGGTTAATGGGAAAGCAACGAGAGGTTACTGAACCACTTCAAATAATTTCTATGGATCTCATGGGCCCTTTTCCAAGATCAAAGAGGGGAAACACAATGCTTTTAGTGATATCATGTTGGTTTAGTAATTTTTGTTTTCTATATTCGATAAGAAATGGGAAATCATCAACAATTACTCAAATATTAGAAGAACAGATATTCTTAATGTTCGGAACTCCTAAAGTCATTGTTTGCGACAATGGAAGGCAATTTGTTTCCAATCAATTTAAAGAATTAACTTCTGGTTATGGTGTAAAGCTATGGTATACTCCCTACTACCATCCTCAAGCAAACCCAACCGAACGCGTGAACAAAATGATTGGGGCAGCAATAGCTTCTTATGTTGAAAATGACCACAAGTAATGGGACGAATACATACCGCACATAGGGCATGCCATCAGGACATCAATTCACGAAGTGACAGGGAAGACACCGTCCTATTTGTTCTTTGGACGTGAAACATCAACCCACGGCAAGAAATCCTATAGCTTTGAAACAAACAGTGCAATTACTTTTGATAAAGACAAATTTGAAAGAAATTTAGCTTTTAAAAGTAAAGTCTATGATGATGTTTGCGAAAACATCCGACAATCACACGAATCTAACAGCAAGAGATATAATCAAAGACGTCGCACTTGTGAATATAACGTGGGTGACATAATTTGGAAACGCACAAAACTATTATCTAACGCTGACAAGACCTTCATGTCCAAATTAGCTCCTAAAATTGAAAAAGCGGTAATAGCAGAAATAATTTGGAAAGTCGTTTACAAATTAAAGAGTCTTAGAGGTAAAGACTTAGGAATCTGGCATTCCTGTGATCTTAAACGTTTAGTTTGAATCCGGTTGGATTCTTTTGAGGAGAGGGGATGTGTAATGATGATCAATTCACCTTACATTAATCAACATAGATGGCGTTACAAGGCACGTTTATTTAGTGGAATTGCAAGAATTTTAATTTAATTCCAATCAATCAATGTAGATGGCGTTACTAGGCACGTTTAAACATTATACGATTGTGGATTTGAATGACAACGGTGACATGTGAGATAAATATGAAGGGAGGGTAGAGGAAGGTGATTCGACAGTGGAGATTGGCGGAAACTAAAAACGGTCGAGTGGTGCTCAGTTATTAGTACTTTGGTGTTTGGCAAGTCCTAAATTGGAAACCGCAAGAGAGCGATGCAGGCTTGGTATCTGATCACGCTGCGTGGGGAAATATTGTTGTTAAAGTCCGGAGTGCGTGAAAATCATTTGGCCACGGGGTGAGTGTGCACATTTATTTAGTAAAGCCGCCGGTTGATTCCGATCCTCAAGAGTGTTCCGCGTGTGCCGATGACTTTTGTTTTGTTCTCAGCCTGTGGAAACGCCCTTGTTTGCCACCGTCATCACAATCAAATTGCACGGGTGCCCGTGAAAGGCGCTAGCTTCTAATGTGGGAGTTAGGAGTCCGGATGGTCGAGGGACGAACGCAAACTATACTTAGGTCGCCTCGTTTCCACGACGTCACCGCATGGAAGCGGTGGCCTAAAGATAAAGGTTTCAAGTAGTCGAGTTTCGAGTCTCGGGACGTAATCTTTGTTCATCAATACATATGTATGAAGGTTCTTAGGCTCGTTAGTGATAAGTCTTATTTTGTTATAAACTTAGTTCTTATGTTAATATAGTGTTAGATTAAGTTCGTGTTGATTAAACCACGCTTAGTAAAACTTTAAATTGTCTTTCGCTACAGTCCTTTACCGCGAACTCACTGGGGTCTTGATGACTCATTACAATAGACTACTCCGCGCACGTACCGATTTCGCGATGGCTTTTCGTTCCAGCAATGTTGAGTATATAGAGATGGTGTGTAGTCTCGCGATTTGTGGTGTTAATGTGTGTGTCTGCGGCAGTGAGATATTATGAAGCCGCAAAGTGAAAATGAACTAAAAAACAACATTGAAACTGCTTTTAATACAATAAAACAGAACACTTATGTGCTATCAAAATTAGACCGCAATATGATTAAATGTGTATTAGGGAAAGGGGTGAACATTTTGAACAATTACTTAGGTATGATTAGTTGTTATTGTAATAGCAGTGAAGTGGTAAATATTACATACATACATACATAAACTCACGCCTTTATCCCCGAAGGGGTTGGCAGAGGCGCCACCAGGGCACCCGCATTTCGCCTTGTATGTTCCGTCCCACGATGTGATAGGGGGCGAGCCGATTTATTTATTTATTTATTTATTTATTTATTTATATTCTTTATTGTACATGTTACGTGTCGCCCCTAACGAAACTCCCAAAAAGTTCCCACGAATCTGCACAATCGGCAGATTCCCTACGAATAAGTCACGCCGATGACCCACCTGCATCGTCGGACCACCATCACCGGGCAGTAGTGCTTTTCTTCTTCGATCGCCGTCGAAGGAAGTCGCGACAACCAAATTTATTAGTGCTTATAATTAGTTTTAGTCCAATTTGTAATAATTGATTATATTTAATTTTGTCCTAATTAAACTTGTGTTTTTTAAAAACCTCCTTCCGAAGGCGAATAACGTAACTGGCGCAGTCGGTAGGATAGTCGAGTCAGTGCGTGTATCCATAAATAGTAACCGCGCTGATAGTCGTATCGTCGACGCGTCGACTATCTCAACGAACGGGAAGCCATCGGAGGAGCAGGACCATCGAGGATCCAGACGCAGATTAAGGACCCGCCGGGTGAGACTTCCAGACATCGACGTCCATCACCACGAAACCATGTATTTTATATACATACTGTGAGTTGCACAATTTTATAGATTTGGTTGTCATTCCTAGTTAGTTTTTCCTTAGTATATAGAGGAATTGATCCCAATTCCTAGAATTTATATGTTCCACCCACGATCAAGTAGGGAAATAATAGATGATAGAAGAAACGCTCTTCACATTGAGCAAAGAGACGCGTATCGTAATTTAAGTAGCATAGTAGAGAATTTTGACGAAATAGAAAGGCCTCAACAGGTAATCACGCAAAGTCCAGCAAGTCAAGGCGACATTATTGATCAGATTTATAAGTCTTTACGCTTCGTGCCAGAATTTAACGGAGATAGTAATGTACTTATTAGATTTCTGCAAATATGTGATGAATTAGTATTAAAGTATGTAAACCTTTCGCCTGGCTACGATCTCCAAAATTTTTCATTGCTCAATGGAATACTTAATAAAATTGTAGGGCCAGCCGCACGATCATTAGCCACAAATGGTAACCCCAGTGATTGGCAAAGTATCAGGAGCACATTAGTGAATACTTTTTCAGATCATAGGGATGATCATCTTTATATACTGATCTTTCAATGTTAAAATAAGATAATGATACCCCAAGTGTTTTCTATGAGCGAGTTCAAAATTTACTTAGTATTATTTCAACGTACATCCAGCTGTACGAGACTTTAGCTACCAAAATAGAAGCCAAAAGGCAACTTTATAAAAAATTTGCATTACAAACTTACTTGAAAGGGTTACGAGAGCCTCTAGGTTCACGCATCCGATGCATGCGACCTAACATCATAGAGCTTGCCCTAGAGTACGCTCAAGAAGAACTCAATATTCTATACATGCAAAATAAGCAGGTAAGCACACACACTAGCAACACGAGTAGGAAACCCTACATACCCCTTAACCCTTATTCACACCCCATTAACTCACCACCCTTACACGTTAACCCTAGACCAACACAAAATTTTCATCCCCAATTTCAAGGTCACACTAATTTACAACCCAATGTACAACGACAATTTGGGCATCCCATGCAAGGACCATCCAGGACTCAACAAATGTTCAGATCCCTGCCACGTTCTAACATGACAACAGGATTTAGAATCCCACCAAAATCCCAACCCCTTACTAATAATAACTATCCTCAGCCAATGAGTGGCATTAGTCACCCCGTAGCACGCACATTGCCTCCTTTAAGGCATGACTGGCGAGTGCATGGTAACCCACCGCCAAATAATTATTTTAAAACAAGGGAAATTAACACAAATGACTTAAATGATCTTATTGATCCCCACGTAGACGAATTCTATGATTACAATAGTTTTCAATATGAATATAACGGACTTTATCCACCATATGAGTATGAACTTTACGACAATAATTCCTATAACCATCCCAACCCACAAAATCAAGAATCGGTAATCCCACAGGAAAATTCTTCAAATTTTCACTTGGACTTGGACTCAAATGCCCCAGAATAGAGTTAAATACACACAGTCAAAGGCATTTACCATACATACAGATTCAAAACCCACCCTTGAAACTACTTATTGACACAGGAGCTAATCAATCCTTTATTAGTCCTGAAGCCATTCAGAAGTATTTTTCAGACATACCACTTAATATTGATCCATTCGAAGTTACAAATGTGCACGCAACCACTAGAAACAACTATTCTATTACAATTCCATGTTTTCCAGAATTTAGATCCCCAGAATACATTAAATTATATGTATATAAATTCCATAGTTACTTTGACGGACTTATCGGACAGGATTTACTGAAAAAATGGGAAGCTAAAATCGACCTTAAAGATTTTATATTACTCGTAAAGACTAAATTCTCACATAATCCGATATTACAATACACTTCTCAGAATTCCATATGCTTTAAAGAAGTTATACCGGCACGCACATCAAAATTCGTAAAAGTTCCTTTAAATGCATCTGATGGAGATATCTTGATAAAGGAACAAGTGGTTAACAATTGCCTTATTCCCGAATGCATAACTTCAGTAGTTAACTGCCACGGTATAATTGAAATAGGAAACCCCACCTGTGATGACATCATATTAACATTAGACGAACAGACAATTTTAACAGACAATCAGGAACTTGACGCATTAATTTCTAAGAACCAGACACATATTAATTACGAACAACTTGCACCTGTAACAAATTCCTTGATTGAGCGCACGCGACAAGTGTTATCAAAGTTGCGCACAGACCATTTAAATGCAGAGGAGACAGCTAATTTATCACAATTATGTAAAGAATTTTCAGACGTGTTTTATCTATTAGATGAACCCCTAACCTTCACTAATAAAATAAAGCACCGAATTAATACAACAGATGAAAGACCAGTATTTAGCAAAAGCTATAAATATCCCCAAGTACATAGGCAAGAAGTCCAAAACCAGATTTCGAAAATGTTAGACCAGGGAATTATTCAACCCTCGACATCCGCTTGGAGCGCACCCATCTGGATCGTGCCAAAAAAAGCTGATGCCTCAGGAAAAATTAAATGGCGATTAGTAGTAGATTTTAGAAAACTTAACGAAAAAACCATAGACGATAAATATCCCATCCCCAATATAAACGATATTCTAGACAAACTAGGCAAATGACAGTATTTCACCACTTTAGACCTTTTTTTTTTTTCTCTTGGGGAAAATCCTCATTGGATACCCGACTATCTGGATAGAACGGGCATGCCGGACTCTTACCGGCTAAAAAACCCCATGTCTCCATCTGCACTTTGGAGGCACTTTGGGACCTCAATACGAACACACCAAAGTGCCTCCAGCGCGCGAGCTTTAAACTCTCACCAACAAAAACTCCACAACGGTGCTACGCGGAAGAAACAGGGCGATTTCTTCCACCACCGTTGCGTCTCCGTTTCCGAGCGGGATCAGCTCTTTCGCGATCACGCTCCGCAGCCTCTTTGTGAAGCATTACAACTTCACAAAAGAGGGCCACGGCTTTCCATTTTGACTCTCCCTCCAGCATTGCCCTTATGACTGCTGGAAGAGAGAGATCACCTCCAATTCGAGAGACCAGGCCCTGTCGCTCCACTTCCCACGCAGAACATTGCGCGATAGTGTGGGCAGCTGAATCCGGTTCTCCACTATTGCAGTGGTGACAATTCGCCGTTGATTCACGCCCTATCTTATTCAGATAATCACCGAAACATCCATGCCCGGTGATTACCTGAGTAAGTCGAAAAGTGAGTCGTCCGTCTTTTCGTGCCATCCAGGCTTCGAAGACCGGCAGGATTGCTTCGACAACGCGTTTGTGCACATAAGGCTCTTCACAGAGTCTTGAATGCCACGTCGCGAATGTGTTTAAATGTTCCTGCCGTCTTATCGACACTTCAAGCGCCATTGTTGTTGGCAAGACTTCGCTTGTCTGGCGGACGGCGCGAATTCGTGCATAGACCTTTGCATCCATGTCTGCAAGGATGTCCAACGGCGGAAATCGTGCTAGGAGAGTCGCCGCCTCAAAAGATATCGTGCGGTATCCTCGTGCAATTCTAATGGCCATCTTGCGCTGTATTCGATAGAATTTCGTCCTACACCGGCGCAGGCTAAGTCGTTTCGACCAAACAGGCGCCCCGTAGAGGGCCATAGATCGCACGACACCCGCATAGAGGCGGCGGACCCCCTCTTCTGGCCCTCCTAGATTAGGCAATAGTCTATGCATGGCCCCAGCCGCCTTCTCAATGCGGAGAACAAGACGCTCAAAGTGCTCCTCGAAACCCCAACGACCGTCCAGCGTAAGGCCTAAATACTTAATGTACCGGCCCACATTAACTTCTGAGTCACCCACGCGAATTTGCGAGTTAGGTGGTTCCCTACCACGCGGTAGTTTGTGGAACCATAGCGCCTCAGTCTTGTGAGGTGCTATTTGTAGACCCAACTCGCGTATTTTATCGACAACGATTGCCACTCCGCGTTGTGCAAGCGTTATAGTTGTCTCGAAATTCTCCCCATTAGCTAAAATGAGAGTGTCATCCGCATAACAAATTACATTTATGCCAACAGGGAGATTGACACGCAGAACTGCATCATATGCGATGTTCCACAGAAGCGGGCCCAGCACAGACCCCTGTGGAACACCGCATTGAACTTCCCTTTGGTGGAATTTCTTATCCTGACCCATGTACTGTATGTACCTGTCGCGGAAGTACGCCCCAATTATAGCTTGTAGGTAAGACGGTACCAAGTGGTATACCAGTGCTTCCCTGATAGCATCCCAAGGTAGAGAGTTAAATGCGTTGACAATATCTAAGCTTATTGCCAACGCCACTCCACCCTGAGATACAGCCTGCTCCGACAATGAACGGACGTGAAGGATCGCATCAATTGTCGATCGTCTCCGACGGAAGCCATATTGGTTATCAGCCAAATTGGGGCCGACCCGCGACAGATGTTCAATAATACGAGCGGCAATTATTCTTTCGAATAACTTACCAGACTCGTCCAGCAAGCAAATGGGACGGTAAGCAGAGGGAGAGTCTGAAGCTCTGCCTTCTTTCTTCAAGAGAACCAGCTTAGCTGTTTTCCATGCTCTAGGGAATGTGGCAGTACGGAAGCAGTTGTCAAACAACCGCCTCATCCTATCCCCTAATGCTGCCAAGGCCAACACCCAAGCTCGACCTGGTATCGAATCCGGGCCAGGCGCTGTGTTTCGGGCACTCATGCGGCGAATGGCTAGTTTTAGCTCTTGTTCCGTCACCGTTAGTTCGTCGGACCAGTCCGTTGGTATAACCGAGGTAACTGAGAGGCTTACCCGGCCCGCCGAGAACAAAGTGGTAATTATTTGTTCTAAGAGGTCTGGATGAAGAGTTTCCGTCAAAGGTGGCATCCAAGGGCGAAGTTTACCCAGCACCATTTTATACGGGCGACCCCACGGATCCCTATCGAGGCCCTCCAGGAGCTCTTTCCAGCACCGTGACTTGGCAGTCTTAATGGCAGTTTGGAGCTCTATTGTCGCTAACAGATACTCTCTATAGGCTCTTTCGACTTCATCAGCTGTGGCTTGCCTTCGCCTTCTGGCTCTAGTATACTTACGACGGCTTCGTAGGCAAATAGTACGCAGTTGCCCAATTTCTGCTGTCCACCAATAAACCGCCTTTCTATTGATGTTCTTGACCCGCGGCATGGATGCATCGCATATGCCAGTCATTGTGCGAAGGAACCAATTCGCCTCAAACTCTGGATTTACCACCGTCACATCCGTATTTGTTGACCAAGCTGCAACATTGGCAGCTGCTTTAAGGATATCACGATTTAGACCTTTAAGCGACCATCGTCTCGACGAGCTACCATGCGTTCGACTGCGGTTATGGTCTGATCGGTGATGGGATACATTAAAAACAATGTGGCGATGGTCAGACAGTGTGACTATTTCCTCTGCGACCCGCCACCCTGATATATGAGTGAGAGCAGAGGAAGTAGCCCACGTCAGGTCCACTATTGACTCCCCTTGCCATCGCACGCAAGTACTCACTGAGCCCTGATTAATCAGTCGAAGGTCAAGTCCTGCCGCCCATTCTAATACGGTCTCTCCTCTTCGATCGTTTCTGGGGTTACCCCAAACTCTTGAATGAGCATTGAAGTCACCCAAGACGATCAATGGACGAGGCATATATCTACGGATACAGTTAGCCACTTCGTCTAAGAACTGTTCGTAATCGTTAATCGAAATATTTGGCGAGACATAACAGCCGACAACGACAAAATTACCCCACTGAACAGCGACAAAGCCTTGACCCTTAGCGATCAAGGAGCAAATCGGAGGTACATGGGTCCCTCCCCAATAAACGGCTACGGATCCCTGTACATCTCCGAACCAACGAGGATGGTCTGGAACAGTGTATGGCTCCGCTACCACTGCTAGAGCAATGGACCACTCCGCAATAGTTTGCAGTAGCATGGACTGCGCATTGCGGCAGTGGTTCAAATTGCTTTGGAGAATTCTCAAGAGCGCGAATGTGCTGTATCCATTGTCTCCGGCAGATCAGTGGTCGGATCTGTAGACTTTTCGGTAACCGCTTCAATACGAGCAGAAGGAGCCTGCTTGACACTTCTACTCTTTTTCGAAAGTGGAGCGCATTTCTTTCCAAGCCGATGATCTGCAGGACGTCCCATGTCACTGCAGAGAGGACACTTGAGCACCCGAGATGTGCACTGGCTTGCTCTGTGTCCGGCTTCACCACAGGCATAGCATTTCTTACTCCTATCAATTTTGTTGGGGCATTTGCTGCCGACATGCCCCCTCTCGAGACACCGGAAACAGTGCATCGGTCTTGGTTCAAGCATCTCTACCCTTGCCAGACTCCAACCTACGCGGATGCACTTGGCCGTGGTAATTTTTTGGACAGCCGTGAGAGGGCATTTCACCCAGCAAGTCCCCATTGCCGTAGGAGTCCGATGAATATCACCTACTTTAATATCTTCCAGAGTGCACCCGCTGACTTCAGCTACAGCAGCGGCAACTTCCTGTGGAGTGATTGCATCATCAAGGTCCCTTATCCTTATATCAGCCGTTTTAATGGGACGATTGATGCGGATATTTTCCTGTGGGAGAACTTCACGCATGCGTGCAGCTAATTGTGCTGATTTTGGTCCACATTCGGGATCGTCAATTATGAAAAGCAGACCACCAGTGATGGCTCTTTTGAACCGAATGTTTTCTAAACCGAAATCCGACATTTTTATTTTATTTTTTATATCTTCCGTTACTTTACTATACGTAATAGAATCGTCAAGCACTGTCACTGATATAGCTGCAGTGACAGGAGGCTTATTAGATTTCTTTTTCTTCTTTTTCTTTTTATCTTTGGATTTCAGGGAGAGCTTTGCCTTATTGGCAAGCTGTTGTCCTGGGGTCCTAGATTTAGTCCTCTTGGCAACAACATCCTTCCAAGATTCCTTTCCTGGTGTTGCGGAATGTACTTCAGGGCCTACAACTGGAGGTAGTTCCACCACCAACGGAGCTACGTAACGGCCATTTTTGTTCTTCTTCTTTTTATTTCTGGTGATGACTGCTTGTGGTTGTGACTGTTCATGACCTCCAGTAGCCTTCGCTATTCCTGAGCATTGTTCTTCAATTCCCATTTCAACTTTAAGTGCCGCAAACTGGCTCTTGACAAGAACTTTCATTTGTTCCATGAGCTTTGTCTCAATTTTGTCCCATTGTGATATTAGGGGGACGGTGGTCTTTTGAGTAGATTTCAGACTATTATTTCTCCGCCCAGAAAATTGATCAGATGTTTGACTCACCTCTTGTCGTCTAAGCTTTGCCAATTCTTTCGTGAGATTGGACAGCTGAGAACGTAAATCTACGATTTCCGTTTCGAGCCTTGTGCAATCAGTCGCAGTGGTTGACCGTCGAGCCAACTCCTCTGAGGTGGCTTTTATCCACCGCACAGCAACTTTAAGGTCATGTGCGTAATCGCCTTTGAGGTTACGGGACTTTTCCGTGACCCTTTCTATAGTCTCCAAATGTTGGGTTATACAGTTACCCAGCTGTTCTTTAGGTTTTGACTGTACGATCACGCTTAATTCTTCCGTGCTAGGGAATTTTTTCTTTCGAGTCTTTGAAGAAGATTCGGCAGAAAAATCAGTTTCCCCTTCGGTGATAGTGTCTTCTTCTCCCGAGTAAGCAGTCAAAACGACTGCTCGTTTCCGTGTTGGCTCAGTAACAGAAGTTGTTTGAGGCCTCCCTCTCTTTCGTGTGCTTGAAAGTGAGTTTGAAGCCTGCGAAACGAATGAGCTATCGGATTCAGCCTCATCGCTCTCCATAACCCTTAAATTGATGGGTGTTCTCGGACGCAAAAAACGTCTACCCTCTTCTCGTACCGATACCGTAGGTACTGGCACTCCTCCCTTCTCCTTACTTACGTCATTTAAGTTTTTTTGTGTGTTCATGTTGTTCCCACGAGTACGGGGGAAATAAAAGGTCCACCCAGGCAGTGCCCCCTGTACCTGGGTAAGCCTATCGTAACCCGCCAAGAGTGTCGGCCGGTACTCCGGCGGGGGTCGCACTAGAGACTGATCTTCCCGTCAGCCATGCATCCTCTCATGGTGCGCCGCCACTTAGGATTCGGGGTGATTTTTATAGAGGTTTTCTTCCTCGCGATCCGGCCAATTAAGGCAAGATCCTCGATCCCAACGGAGACCGCGAGACATGACCACGACGCCTCGTTTGAGATTGCGAGATCGACGGTGACTGGATTGAATAAATTCTATCTCAGACCGCTCGACGGCAGTGTAAGTGCACGCCGAGCCCGTCTATATTCATCCACTGAGCCCTCTGCTATTCAGAGGGGCACGTGGAGAATCCCCTTCGCTGGTTTTGGTCCACGCCATTCCCGGAACCCCCAAAAGGGGGCTTTCCCCTATCCGCCACCCAGGGGACGCGCCCGATGGGAGACCAGCAACTTCACACGGGACCACTTTAGACCTAGCTAGTGGTTTTATCAGGTAGAAATGGATCCCTCAGATATACATAAAACAGCTTTTAATGTTGACCATGGCCACTACGAATTTTTACGTATGCCAATGGGCTTAAAAAAACTCGCCGTCCACCTTCCAAAGGGTAATGGACAACGTGCTCAGAGGTCTCCAAAATGTAATTTGTGTAGTCTATTTAGATGATATATTGGTTTTCTCCACGTCACTACAGGAACACATGGTGAATCTTAAGAAAATATTTCATAGATTACGTGAATCAAACTTTAAAATTCAAATGTATTAATCTGAATTTTTAAAGCATGAGACTCCTTATTTAGGCCATATCATAACACCTGAAGGCGTAAAACCTAACCCAGATAAAATAAACGCAATTTTAAAATATCCCATACCAAGGACTACAAAACAAATCAAAAGTTTTTTAGGACTACTAGGGTATTATCGTCGATTTATACCAGATTTTGCCCGACTAACGAAACCTCTGACTAAATGTTTAAAAAAAGGCGCAAAGATAAATTTAACCCCCGAATACGTAAAATGCTTTTTTTTTATTGCCGTTATAGGCAGACGAGCTAGCGGCCCGCCTGATGGTAAGCGGCTACCGCTGCCCAGAGAACTTCGCAGTGCCAGGGGTCCAGCACTACAAAATCGCTGCCTACCTTAAGGAGAGTACTCTCTTTAAGCCCCTTTTGAAGAAGGACAGGTCATAGCGCTCAGGAAACACCAATGCAGGGAGTTCATTCCAGAGCTTGCACGTACGTGGTAAGAAAGAACGCTGAAAACGTACCGTTCGGGAGCGGTACGCTTCCAGGTGGTAGGAATGAACTCTGCTGCGGTGACGGGTGGTGCGATGGTAGAAGGGCGACGTTGGTACCATCTCAAACAATTCCTCGGAGCACTCCCCATGGAACAGACGATAGAACACACAGAGAGACCCGAAGTCTCTCCGCAGTCCTAACGGTATGCTTTGAAAACTGTAAAATACTGTTGACTAATGACCCTATATTACAATATTCCGACTTTACAAAGGACTTCATACTTACCACAGATGCTTCTAACGTCGCGATTGGTGCTATTCTGTCTCAAGGAACCATCGGTTCCGATCGGCCTATTGCATATTCGTCAAGAACTCTAAATGATAGCGAGATAAACTATTCCACTATAGAAAAAGAACTCCTTGCAATTGTTTGGGCTACCAAATACTTTAGGCATTATCTCTTTGGACGTAAATTTCAAGTAGTGACAGATCACAAACCTTTACTCTGGCTTATGAACTTAAAAGACCCTAATTCAAGGCTCACTAGGTGGAAACTAAAACTTTCCGAATTTAACTTTACAGTTATTTATAAAAAAGGCAAAAACAATTGTAACGCAGATGCACTCTCCCGCATAGAAATTCATAATGAAGAAATAGAATCAATTATAGTTAACATATCTGATTCCCAGAGTTCGTCTTCCACAGTGACAGCACCTGACGATTGACCTCTGATAAGCGCATCATCTACTGATACTGCACCTAGTCTTAGACCACTTATGAGTACATCATCTACTAACACAGCACCCAGCATAAAACCATTAATTAGTCCACAACTAAATGAGTCAGTCCAGAATAATACACCTTACACGACCTCTACTGTACACACAAGCGTAGAAAACCCCATCCTTGAAATACCCATCGTAGACGATCCCTTAAATAAGTACAAGAGACAGATCGTCATTAACATAGTACCTCATAGAGCTAGTATCAAACCAAAAATTACGAAGCCTTTGGTACTTACAATAAAATAGTAATTGAATTATCCCAAGGAAACTTAGAAGATGACGTGGTCAATGCCATTAAATGATATGTCAACCCGAAAACCCGAACAGCCATTTTAGTACAACCCTTAGATAAAATGTATAGTATTGTTCCGATAATCCAGAAAACCTTTAAAAGTTCATCTATGAATTTAATCCTAGTAAAGCGCGACCTTGAAGATATTACTCAATTCTTAAACAAACAAGACATTATAAGAAAATACCATGAGGGAAAGACAAATCACAGAGGTATCAATGAAACTTTCCTTTCGCTATCTCAACGGTACTTTTGGCCTAAAATGAAAGATACTATTTCGCAGTACATAAAAGAATGTGTCATTTGCAGTTGCGGAAAGTACGAACGTAACCCCTTAAATCAACAATTTAGAATAGTACCTTCACCCTCGAAGCCATTATTTGAACTAATACATGCCGACACTTTAACTATAGAACATGACAAATATTTAACGATCATAGACTCATTTTCCAAATACGCGCAAGTCTATAAAATACCTTTTTTTTTTTTTTTTTTTTTTCCTCGCGGGGAAAATCCCTTTACGGACCATCCCACCCCCTGAGGGGCGAGGGTGTGTCGGACTCACCGGCGCCTTCCGAGCCCAGCGAGATGTTGTGCCGCCCGTGGATGTGGACGGGCGGCCGCTGGGTCGGGTCCCTACCGTGATTCTACGCGCCGAAATACCGACTAAAAACCCCGCGTCGGCCATCATCGGTGCACTTCAGAGACGGCCCCGGGATACCGTTGATACAGAGCGCGCCGGGACCGCCTCTGTGCACTGCGCGACGCGACATGAGACGCGTGTTGCGTCACGTCTCGGGGGCCGCCAAGGTAGGGACGGCGGCCCCGCGTGGCCTCTCCGGCGCCGGGTTAGGTGACATCCCGGCGCCTCCTTCGTCTTCTGTGGCGACGAGCGGGATCGGTCTGCTCCCGATCTCGCTCGGCGCTCTCCTTCTGCGACATGACACATTCGCAGAAGGAGAGCATGGCTCGCCACGACCTCTTACTG
This sequence comes from Deilephila elpenor, assembly GCA_949752805.1. NCBI lineage: Eukaryota > Metazoa > Arthropoda > Insecta > Lepidoptera > Sphingidae > Deilephila > Deilephila elpenor. The sequence continues at coordinate 16,132,353 of OX457095.1, forward strand.
CCGACCATGGCGGCGACCACGGCCGGCAGCGAGAGGTCGCTTCCTACGACCGCGATGAGAGCAATGCGCTCCTCGTCCCAGGCTGGGCACTCCTCCAGCGTGTGCTGGGCCGTGTCCCCACGGCAGTTGCCACAATGGTGGCACACGGCGGACTCCTCCGCTCCGGCTACGCGACACAGGTACGCACCGAAGCAACCGTGCCCGGTGAGCACCTGCGTCAGCCGGTATGTCGGCGCGCCGTGGCGCCTGTCCATCCACTGTTCGAGGACAGGTCGCACTGCCGCGACGGTCCTCACGCCAGCACTCGGGCTCTCCAGCCTGGAACGCCACTCCTCCACGGCGGTCCTGCGGAGGGAAGCCAACATGGCCTCAACCTCTCTGGGGACCAGCCTCTGCCCACGCCCGGACGCCTCCTCTCGTCGGAAGAAAGCCGACGAGAGGGTCTTTGCGTCCAGCACCTAGGGCAGAGTTCCCGCCAATACGCAGGCCGCCTCATGCGAGACCGTGCGGTAGCCCCTGATAATCCGCTGCGCCACCATGCGCTGCGGACGATGCAGCAGGCGGACGCAGCGATCGCCCAGGGACTCGGCCCAAACGGGACACCCGTAGAGGGCCATGGACCGCACGACTCCAGCATACAAGTTTCGGCAAGGGATGCCAGGACCATCAGTGTTGGGCAGCAGGCGCCCCACACAGGCGCGACCTGGCAGGACGCACGCAGCTCAGTGAGCTCGGCCGACCACCAGTACACCTGGCGCTTCGCTGGGAGGCGGGTGACCCGGGGCATGGCCGCGTCGCAGACTCGCGACATCGCCACCCCGAACCATTCCGCCTCTTGCTCTACCCGCACCGGCCCATCCGGGCAGTCGGACCACCACCGGACTGATGGGTGGAGACCTGGGAGGTCGAGACGCTGTACCGAATGTAGAGATGATCGGACAGCGTCTCTGCCTCGACCAAAACCCTCCAGTCCCGAACACGGCGGGCAAGGGTCGGGGTGGCGAACGTCACGTCCACCACCGAACCGCCGTTGTGCCGCACGCACGTGTTCTCCGACCCATTTAGGACGACCAATCCGATGGAGATCGCCCATTCCTCCAGGGCCTCGCCCCGCGCGTCGGTCACCGACGAACCCCAAGCCAAGGGTTTGGCGTTGAAGTCGCCGGCTACAAGCGCGGGGCGAGGCTGGCTGTCAAGCTGCACCAGGGCCCCCAGGCGCGCGAGAAAGCTCTCGAATTCCGCCTGGGACCTGTTGGGAGAGAAATAGACTCCTACTACCCACACCCCTCCCACCAAGACCGCCACGCATCCCGCACCCTTCGCTACTTTTTCGAAGGGCGGAGAGCCGGCGGCGCCCCGGGTGATTACGGCCACCGAGCCATCAAGGTCCCCTGCCCAGTCGTCGCGGGCAGGGACAGAGTATGGCTCGGCGACCACAGCCACGTGGATCGACCACTGTGCCAGAGACTGGACAAGCATGTCCTGTGCTCCTTTACAGTGGTTAATGTTCGCCTGGAGGAAATTAAACGCCATTTATGTATGGGCGATCTCCATCGTCTCGGGGCCGGACGGTTGCGGCCGCGTCGCAACCTCGGCTCCCACACCGCGTTGAGAACGGTGCGGGACCGAGGAAGCAGCGCAGGCCTTGCCGCTCACCCGATGGTCCGCGGTTTTCCTGCATCCGCGCAGATTGCGCAGTGCGGGTCCGCGGAACACTCCCGGGCCTTATGGCCCGATTGACCGCAGCGGTAGCAGAGCCCGCTACGGTCGCACTCGCCGGTGCATTGGATCCGCACATGCCCCTTGTGAAGGCAGCGGAAGCAGCGAAGGGGCCGGGCCTCGAGCAGCCGCACTGCCGCCGCCATCCAGCCCACCAGGACACGCCCCGCCTTCACAACTTTCTCCGCCGCCTTCGCTGGGCAGCGGAGCCACACCGCACCCAGGCTCGAACGCTCGTCTCGAATCTCCCCGACCTTAACGTCGTCGGGGGAGCATTCGCCGAGACGGGCGATGGCCGCTGCGACTGCCTCGGAGGTGGCTGAAGCGTCCAACCCCGAGACGCGCAGCTCCGCAGTCTTCACGGGCCGGGAGACGCGAACGTCCTCCTCCGACCCGCGAAGGACCTCCCTCATTTTGGCACTGAGGGAGTCGGCCCTCGCCTCCGACTCAGGCCCGGGCACCTCAAAAAGATACGCCCCGGTGGCTATCCGCCTCGACTTTAGCCCGGCTGCGATGCCAAGGCTGGCCAGGTCCACCTTCGTCTGGACCTCACGCAGGACTTGGGCGTATGTTACTCCCCGCTTCAACGCCTCCGGCGTCACCGTGAGTGTCACGGCGGCTTTGCGCGGGAGACGGAGCTGGGGAGCAGCCCTGCGTGGGGCCTGGACCGGCTGTTGGGCCGCCCGGGACTTCTTCTTGCCCCTCTTTGCCACCACAGTCCACGGAGTCTCCGTGGATGTGGTGGGTTGAAGGGGAGGGTGTGGCGTCTGCGACCGAGGCGGGGCGCGCTTCCGGTTGCCTCGCTTGCGCCCGCGGGGCTCCCGAGAGGCGACCGGCGGCGGAGCCGTTGAAGCCGCGGTCGGCCGGGTAGTTGGTGCGGGGCGGCGAGCCACCGCAGGGGCAGCTGGTGCGGGGCGGCCAGCGGCCGCAGGGGCAGCTTTCTGCTTCCCCGCTGTTAGAGCCGGCCATGAGGCGGCCGGTATCCCCGCGACGGGTGGCTGCGGCTTCGTGGCTGCCTTGGCCCTAGCCCGGTCGGCAGCCAGCGGAGGGCGGAGAATCGGCTCCGGAGGCAGCCGCATGGCGATCGCCTCTAGTTTGGCGTCCACTTTCGCCATGTGCACCTCCAGCAGCCGCCCCAGGACGTCCGCCCCCGGAGCGCCGGATGCCATCTCAGCCGCAGGCTGCCGCTGCGACCCGACCGTCGCCATCAGGCCTTCTAACATCCTGCCCTGCGTGGTGAGGGCAGCCTCCAACGCCGTCACCTTCTGGCGGAGGTCGCGGTTCTCCGCCTCGACCCTGGCGAGCTCCGCAGAGGACGGCTCCTGCGCCAACGCCAGCAACTCCGACACGCTCTCATTGATGTCCCGAACATACGTACGTTGAGGTGTCGGGACGTGCGAGAGACGTGCTGGAGCCGCTTTGCCATCCGCGTAAGGGCCTCACTGCGGGTAGCCGGCGGCGCCTTCTTTGGAGTCGGCTTTGTCCAAGGATGCGCCTCCTTGGCCTTCCGCAGATCGGCCTCATCCGCCTCCATCGCCTCGGCCTCTGCGATGCGCTCCTGATCAAGGGCAGCCTCGTAAGCCGCCTGCGCCCTAATGACGGCGTCGTCATCTACTCCCGTGCTCCGGGCTGGAGCCGGGAATCTTCGCATCTGCTTTTTGGTGGCAGCACGGGAGTCCGTTTCCGCCGTACTGCCACCATCGCTCGCCCTCTGCCGCTTCTCCGCAGGACGCGGCCCGCGCGGCCTTGTGCGGCTTCTCTTCGCATGCGAAGAGTCGCTGCTCATCCCGGACTCCGAATTGAAGTCACGGGATGGCGCGTTCCTCTCCGCAGGCGCTCCTGACGCTGAAGGTGCCCGACTGGACGCTTGAGATGCATCCGAGCCTGGCAACCTCTCCACTACCACCGAACAAGATTTTGTGTTTGTTTTGATTGTATTAGTGTTCATAATTGTTCCCACGAGTATGGGGGAAAGGAAGGTCCGCCCAGGCAGTGCCCCCATTACCTGGGTAAGCCTAGCGTAACCCGCCAGAGGGTCGGCCGGTACTCTGGCGGGGGTCGCACTAGAGACTGAACTGCCCATCAGCCATGCATCCCTTCGCGGTGCGCCGCCGCTTGGGATTCGGGGTACTTTTTATATAGAGGCATCCTCCCTCGCGGTCCGGGTGGTTAAGCCAAGACCCTCGGTCCGGCAGGAGTTCGAGACATGACCACAAACCTCACAACCGGATTACGATATACGACGGCGACCGTGGGAGGGACACTCCCACAGCCCGCCCGGCGGCGGGGTAAGCGCACACCGGGCCCGCCGAGACCTCCGGGACAGAACCGGAGGGCGACCCAAATGCAGGGTCTCGCCTGCAACGACAGATAGAGGCGGCCGCCAGAAAAGACAGCGTCCGCCAAACTCCCTGCCCTCCCCGTCGGATATTCGCCGTCGGCCATGGTAGTTGCAAATCGCAACTACGATGACCCACGTTGCCCAGGGTGCACCACGTGGAGGTTCCCGACATAGCAACCCGAGCCTGATGTCCCTGGCCCAAGCACAAGAAATCCGACTTAACATTCTTCGTGACGGACCTGGCATATTACCCTTCGAGTTAGGACCCACTAAAATAATTTCCCATTTCCACACATTCCTTCAGGAAATTGACCTTAACACCATACGCCATCATATTACTTCTTTATAATCAGAACTCACTAACTCCTCAAACAAACTACCGACCAGTAATTTTACTCTATTCAAATATCAGATTACACATTTATTTGATAAACTTGATAAGTTATCCCGTCAGCTCGATTCTTTGGAACCAGTTCGCATTAAAAGAGGACTAATAAACCCTCTCGGAACATTCATAAAAAGCATAACGGGGAACCTTGATCACGATGACGCATTAAGATTTGAACACTCTCTACAAGTCTTACAGAACAATGATCTTGAACTGTCGACATCTTATAATAAACACATAAGCTTATTTAAGGAAATCACCGCGAAACAATCTGAAGTACTTAGCAATTTAACTATGAATCAACAGAAAATAATTAAGGCATTAAATTATATTACTAATTTTACAAGTACAGGTAACGATCGAGTTACATTTTATGCCAAACTGTCGCAACTATTTCTTATTATAAGTGAAAACGTCAAAGATTTGTCTGACGAAATTATTAGATTAGAAAACATATTAGCTTTTAGTATTACTGGCACTTTACACCATTCAATTCTTGGAATAAATGAAATAAAGAGTATGTTAAGCACATTGAAACATATTTATAGTGCAGATGAAATTTTTAATTTAGACATAAGATATCATTATAATATGATTAGGATAGGCACTTACTTTATAAAATCAAAGATCGTGGTAGTTCTAAAATTCCCAATTACCACTTCCTCTACTTACAATTTATACAGACTCTGTCCTGTCCCTAATAAAAAGCATAATGTTATCCTATCCCCTTTTCCCTATATGGCAACCAATAATAACGAATATGTGTACATAGAGGCAGAATGCCCGAAGATAGATACTTGGTTTCTATGCGAAGAAAAAGTAAATCATCATTGAAATAAAACTATTTTATACGGATTTTATCGCGATTTGGTTTAATTTTTACATCCGTATAAAATAGTTTTATTTCAATGTGTAACATTCGCGTAAATCTAAGAAACCATTAAGTAAATCATCAGATGAAGACTCAGAAGGACTGCATTCACCGTCTTATTGTTTCACAGGAGATAGATGAAACGTGTCAACCCACGCCTATGTCTTTGTACAAGGAAGCTCTATTCGAGCTAGATAACCAACACTACATTATATCGTTTCCAAAGTCTACTAAAGTTCAAATATTATGTGGAAAAGAGCAGCACCAAATCCTAGAAGGCAGTTTCTTAGCAACTATACCTCAAAACTGCAAGATTAGAACACCTGAGTTCACTTTGACTAACATCTACAACCAGCTCCGCGGGAAACCAATAGAAATTATGTCACTTCCAGATATTGCAATTTCTCAGAACACTGGAGTCATATATAATCTTACAACAATTGATTTGGATAAATTACATAACATACAAAACCAAATTTCCATGGAAATTCCAGTGAAGCCACCTGTTATTGACTCATCAAGCATTCTTCCCATCACAGTTCCAGTATACACTTTCGTAATCCTGAGTATCGTATTCGCTGTCGTTATTTTGTTATACATTCGGAGAAGACTGAAGAAATCTGCGATTGCAGCACATACAATTGAGAATGTTCCAACAACTGCCATAGAAATGTCATCTCAAGATAGAAGAGCCGCAACATTTGCATTAAACATTGGCAAATAGTTGTCGGTCTAGGAGGGGAGGTGTTACGTGTCGCCCCTAACGAAACTCCCAAAAAGTTCCCACGAATCTGCACAATCGGCAGATTCCCTACGAATAAGTCACGCCGATGACCCACCTGCATCGTCGGACCACCATCACCGGGCAGCAGTGCTTTTCTTCTTCGATCGCCGTCGAAGGAAGTCGCGACAACCAAATTTATTAGTGCTTATAATTAGTTTTAGTCCAATTTGTAATAATTGATTATATTTAATTTTGTCCTAATTAAACTTGTGTTTTTTAAAAACCTCCTTCCGAAGGCGACTAACGTAACTTACACAAAATGTAACAACAGGTATATAGAGACAACAAAACAACAAAATACAAATGGCGGTCTTATCGCACTAAGGCAATCTCTACCAGACAACCATTGGATGGATTTATGAGAGGGAGAAAGAAAGGGCAGTGTATAATAAATGCTATATAAGCTCAAATAAATAATACTACTTATACATAAATATACAAAAACTACATAATTAATGTATATAAACATACATAAATACATTTATATGTAAATAAATATACATATATAAATATATTACCAATATATTTAAATAAAGGAAATAATATTAATCAATAAATCTGTTTAAGAAGAAAGGTAGTGCTCTTTTACTAGCTTCTTAAAAGATGACAAAGTTTTAGCCTGCCTCACCACAACGGGAAGTGCATTCCACAAGCGAACAGCTACGACACCGAAAGATTTGTCCATAACTGTTGTGGTGTGGGCGTGCATTCTCAACTTTAAGTTCTCGGACGACCTCAAGCACCTCGTACATACGAGGTGCTTGAAGTCATGTCATGAAGAAAAACAAATCGTTCTTTAAGATAAGAAGGGGTGAGAGGATTAAACAAAATATTGTAAAGAAGAGAAAAAATGTGAGTATTCCGGCGAAGTCTTATAGGCAACCACTTGAGCTTAGCACGAAACTCAGAAACATGATCATATTTACGTAGACCAAATATGAATCTTATGCAGAAATTCTGAAGACGCTCAAGTTTATTTAGTTGGTCCTCGGTGAGATCTAGATAGCTGACATCGGCATAATCAAGGATGGGGAGGAGGAGTGTTTGCGCAAGCGATTTCTTCGTGGTAACGGGTAGGAAATTGTGTAACCTTCTCAAGGATCTAGCTGAAGTAAACAACTTACGACTTACATCTCGAATTTGCGGACCCCAAGTGAGGCCTTTGTCTATATTCAGACCTAAATTTCTCACAGTGTCGCTGTAGGGGATGGTAACACCATCACAGGCAACACACGGCAGTTGGGCCCAATTAAGTTTTGCTATCAACCTGGGACTGCCAACAACAATGGCCTGAGTCTTATTTGGATTCACCGTCAAGCCATGCCGTTTGCTCCAATCGCGAATGGGTTGGATATCAACATTAATCGTTGAGATCGCATCAACCATTCTGTCCAAAGGGGCCTGAGAGTAAATTTGGAGATCATCAGCGTAGAGGTGGTAGGAAGAGTGACGGTGATTATAGAATTAATAAAAATAGCAAAAAGTAGGGGAGAAAGCACGCCGCCCTGTGGTACGCCAGCAGACACTGAGCACCAAGAGGAAAAAATCTCCTCGATGCAGATGCGTTGCCGGCGCCCGTACAGGTAACTATGAAACCAGTCAAGTGCCGTTGGAGATATGTTAAGAGAACACATCACGCTGAGTAGTACGTCAAAATCGACGGTGTTGAAGGCATTGCTGAAGTCCAGCAATGCTAAGACTGTCAGCTTGCCCTCTTCCATACCAGATCTCATGCCATCCGTAATATGCGTCAGAGTGGTGGTGGTACTATGCCCAGAACGAAATCCCGATTGGAAAGGGTTAAGGAGATTATTTTTGGAAAGGAAATTATTCAGTTGGGTATGGATCAAACGTTCAAGAACTTTGGATAGGAATGGAAGAATGGATATTGGTCGAAATTCGGAAAGTGCAGAGGCATTAGGTTTTTTAGGGATAGGAATAATGTGTGCTTCTTTCCAAGAGGTAGGAAATATTCCTGTGGAAACGCCACAATCAAGGCCACACGCCGCCTTCAACGCCAAATCCTTGGCTTGGGGTTCGTCGGTGACCGACGCGCGGGGCGAGCTCACAGAGCTGCGCGCGGCTTGTATGGTCGCGCGCCGCCGACTCGCCAGGTACCGTCGTCGTCGGACCCGTAGACCCGGCGACGACGAACGGGAGCGGCTTCTTCTGGGCCTCCACAGAGAGGCGAAGAGAGCGCTGCGGGTGGCCATCGCGCAAGCGAAGGCCGCGGCGAACGTAGAGTTCCGGAGGTCTCTGGACAGAGATCCATGGGGGCGTCCGTACCGTGTGGCGTTGAGGAAACTCCGCCCATGGGCGCCCCCACTGACACAGAGTCTCCGGACCGAACTTTTAGAGGACGTCGTCGCGGCCTTGTTTCCGGCCACCGAGGAGTTCACTCCTCCACCGATGGCGCCACGTCCACCGGCGTCATCGTCGTTGGTTTCGGTAAGGGATATCCCGGAGGTTCCGCCGCAAGAGCTAGAGGCGGCAGTGCTTCGGCTGCGGAGCAAGAACTCGGCCCCGGGGCTCGACGGGGTGCCCGGTCGTGTCTGGGTGCTGGCCGTCGACTCGCTGGGTACGAGGCTCCGCGGCCTTTTCTCCGCGTGCCTTGAGCAGGGCATCTTCCCGTCGCGGTGGAAGACGGGCAAGCTTGTCCTGCTCCGCAAGGTGGGGCGACCCGCAGACTCGCCGTCGGCCTACCGGCCCATCGTGTTGCTCGACGAGGTGTGCAAGCTCTTTGAGCGCATAGTCCACGCGCGCCTCGTCGAGCATTTGGAGGACACGGGCCCGAACTTGGCGGACTGCCAGTTTGGGTTCCGGCGGGGCCGGTCGACGGTTCACGCGATTCTGCGGGTCAAGGCACAAGCGGAGCGTGCGGTGTCCCGGGGCAGGGTCGTGGTGGCGGTGTCTCTCGACATCGCCAACGCGTTCAACACCATGCCCTGGGCCTGCATCAAAGAAGCACTGCGGTACCACGAAGTGCCGCCCTATCTCCGGCGTCTGGTGCACGCGTACTTGTCTGACAGGTGCGTGGTGTATCCGGGCGCCGACGGGTGGCACCGCAGAGCGGTGTCGTGCGGTGTTCCGCAGAGGTCTGTTCTCGGCCCGCTCCTGTGGAACATCGGCTATGATTGGGTGCTCCGTGGTACCAACCTTCGGGCCGTCGCTGTCGTCTGCTATGCGGACGACACGTTGGTGACAGCGATGGCCAGGACTTTTAGAAGATCAGCCCTGCTCGCCTCGTTCGGTACCGGACTGGTGGTGGGCAGGATTCGGCGACTGGGCCTCACGGTGGCCCTCAACAAGACCAAGGCCGTGTGTTTCCACGGTCCTCGGTGTGGGCCTCCGCCTGGGGCCCACATCACGGTGGAGGGCGTGCGGATTCCTGTCGGCTCGAGCATGAAGTACCTCGGGCTCATTCTCGACAGCTTTCTTCCGACGAGAGGAGGCGTCCGGGCGTGGGCAGAGGCTGGTCCCCAGAGAGGTCGAGGCCATGTTGGCCTCCCTCCGCAGGACCGCCGTGGAGGAGTGGCGTTCTAGGCTGGAGAGCCCGAGTGCTGGCGTGAGGACCGTCGCGGCAGTGCGACCTGTCCTCGAAGAGTGGATGGACAGGCGCCACGGCGCGCCGATATACCGGCTGACGCAGTTGCTCACCGGGCACGGTTGCTTCGGTGCGTACCTGTGTCGCGTAGCCGGAGCGGAGGAGTCCGCCGTGTGCCACCATTGTGGCAACTGCCGTGAGGACACGGCCCAGCACACGCTGGAGGAGTGCCCAGCCTGGGACGAGGAGCGCAGCGCTCTCATCGCGGTCGTAGGAAGAGACCTCTCGCTGCCGACCGTGGTCGCCGCCATGGTCGGCAGTAAGAGGTCGTGGCGAGCCATGCTCTCCTTCTGCGAACGCGTCATGTCGCAGAAGGAGGGCGCCGAGCGGGATCGGGAGCAGACCGATCCCGCTCGTCGCCACAGAAGACGAAGGAGGCGCCGGGATGTCACCTAACCCGGCGCCGGAGAGGCCACGCGGGGCCGCCGTCCCTACCTTGGCGGCCCCCGAGACGTGACGCAACACGCGTCTCATGCCGCGTCGCTTCAGCGGCAGTGGACATAGAGGCGGTCCCGGCGCGCTCTGTATCAACGGTATCCCGGGGCCGTCTCTGAAGAGCACCGGTGGTGGCCGACGCAGGGTTTTTAGTCGGTATTTCGGCGCGTAGATTTACGGTAGGGACCCGACCCAGCGGCTGCCCGTCCACATCCACGGGCGGCACAACATCTTCGCTGGGCTCGGAAGGCGCCGGTGAGTCCGACACACCCTCGCCCCTTCGGGGGTGGGATGGTCCGTAAAGGGATTTTCCCCGCGAGAAAAAAAAAAAAAAAAATGGTGCGTCGTACAACCCAAAAGATGTATGCAGCGCAAGACAAGACTACAGCTGCTACCGCATAAATGGCCGCGTACTGATGCACATCATGTGTTGTCATTGCTCCCTTTAACTCTAAATCATCCACAGCTGATATTTTAACTTGTGAAACTTGCCGTTCGATATCTTTGAAAGATTCATTGAAATTATATGTTTCATTCGAGGAAATTATAGGAATCGTTAGATTTACTATCTTATTGACGGGTGCAATGTCAGCTGTTACTATGTCAGGTGTTATGTTCAGTTGATTTCTGTGTTGCCTTTGTGATGTAATCATGAATGAGTCACTTTTAATTACACAGTCGTTCCCAAGTGCAATAATGTTTAAAGTCAGGGGTACCCAGTGCAACTTCTGCCGAAAGTTGTATTGAGGTATACGGGTATGCGGCCCCGGCTTCCCGAGCTGCTACTGTCTCTGGCCCCCTCCCGTAGAGACAGTAGTATCCCTCTCAGTCTTTTTCGTCGAGGGTGGCAACCCAATGCAGATATTGCGAAAGGGCTTGGTACACTCGGCGATTCAGCAAGGCAAGGTGGATGGCCTAGGGCGACGGTAGAGGGCGTACAGTTACCGTCGGCCAGACACATCATCCGACCTCTTGTTCAGTCGTAGCGGGTCACCGTTCCACTGAATCGGGAAGGGGGAGGACGAGTGTGTGCGCCTGCGTATGCGCGAACGCTTGCGCACCTTAATATATCCTGCGCAATTGACCGCTTCCGATATATGGACTCCGAGTACGTTAAGTCCTATGGCAATGGGCTGAGGTAGAGAGGTTCGGCGCGATGCAAGCCGGACTTTGTCTGATACCTGCACATAGGCGGCCCCAGGGGCGTGAGTACACGTCGTGGTCGCTTTCGCATTGCATGTTTGGGACGACAATGCGAATTCGGCAGCACCTGGGGTGACAAAGCAGCCCTATTTAGGGGGGCACTGCTCTCCTCGCTCAGCCGAGGAGGGGGCTAGAAAAGGTGCCCTAAAAAAATGCGCGTCCCGACCCGGAACGTGGTAGTAACCGCGGCAGCCACTGCATCAATCTAATTCGTGGTCGACGTATCAGGAAGCATAAAACTGTCATGAAACCACCTATCGTGACATTTGGCGCGTGGAACGTAAGAACGTTGATTGACAGAGATGGCAACGCCTGGCCCGAGCGCGAAACCGCTATAGTAGCTCGGGAACTTCGTCGCTATAATGTGGATGTGGCTGCACTCAGCGAAACGCATCTCGCTGATGAAGGAGAGCTGGTGGAAGTTGGAGGTGGTTATACTTTCTTCTGGAAAGGTACCCCTTCATCCGAACCTCGTAGGTCTGGGGTAGGATTTGCCATCCAAAATCAATTAACAAAGCGACTTCATCAATGTCCTGTGCACATCTCAGACCGCGTTACCACACTACGCCTTCACCTGGACTCGGACAACTACCTTAATGTCATCAGTGTTTATGCCCCAACGCTGGACAAGTCTGACGATATCAAGGACAAATTCTATGCGGTATTATCTCAATGCCTAAACAAAATCAATTGTAAAGAGCAGATATTGTTGCTAGGCGATTTCAATGCCAGAGTTGGCCGTGACTATGAGGCTTGGCCTGGAGTTCTGGGTGGACATGGAGTCGGCAACATGAATAGCAATGGTCAGTTGCTGCTCAGTCTTTGTGCTCAATACGACCTTGCGATATCGAACACTATGTTCCGGCTTGCCTCAAAGCACAAGACAACGTGGATGTACCCGCGGTCTAAACACTGGCATCTGATAGACTACGCTATCATACGGCAACGAGACATCAGTCAAGTGCAAGTCACCCGCGTTATGAGTGGTGCGCACTGTTGGACTGACCATCGACTCATTGTCACTAAGTTAAGACTCCGCCTCCGCCGGCCTCATAGATCCATAGAGAAAAAGCCTGCGTGTGTAAACGTGGATAGGCTAAAGTATTGCGAGGCTAGAAAGGAATATGCTGAAGCCTTATCGGGAAAGCTGTGGCCTACAAATGGGACGGATGATGTCGGTGCTGCTTGGAGAACTCTGTCTAGTCACATTATGGAAACCGCTTCAGCTACATTGGGTAGTAAATATCGGCGTAACGAAGACTGGTTCGATGACAACAATGAGGCTCTCAGAGCAGCATTCGACAAACATCGAGAGCTCTTGCGACAGCACAGTAGAAGAGGCGGAAGCACTGCGTTGGTCAAAGCGAGTGACCAAGAATTGCGCAAGCTGTCTCGTCAGATAAAAGATAAGTGGTAGCGGGACAAAGCTTGTCAAATGCAGTGGCTTGCTGACACTAAACAGCTTGGGGAGTTTTACTGCGAGGTGCGAAAGCTGATTGGTATTTCCTACCGAGCGAAAGTGCCCCTGAGGTCTTTAGATAGTTCACAGCTCCTCACTAGCAAGAAGGAAGTACTAACACGTTGGGCTGAACACTTTAACACTTTGCTCAACGTGGATCGATCAGCCGATCTGCGAAACGTCAGCTTAATGCCTCAACTCCCTTTATGTATCGAGCTGGATGAGCCACTGACGCTCAACGAGGTTGTCACTGCCATCAGACAGCAGAAAAATAAGCGGGCAGTTGGCATTGACCACATACCAAGCGAGCTATTGAAATACGGCGGTAAGGATTTGCACACGTCGGTGTGGAGACTGTTTGTTCGAATGTGGGAGGAGGAGCGAGTACCAGTCGATTTTAAATTGTCTCGTATTAGTGCCCTCTATAAGAACAGGGGTGACCGATCCGACTGTAACTCATATCGCGGTATTTCACTTCTATCAGCTCCTGGAAAGGTCTTTGCAAGAGTTCTATTGAACCGCCTAAGGGACCTATCAGAAAAGATCCTGCCTGAAACCCAGTTTGGCTTCCGACCTAACCGAGGCACATGTGAAGCTATTTTCTCGGTGCGTCAACTTCAGGAGAAAAGTAGAGAACAGGGACGTCAGCTGTACCTCTGCTTTGTTGACTTGGAGAAAGCATTCGACAGTGTGCCTCGCGAAGCCCTCTGGATGGTACTGAGAAAGCTAGGATGCACAGATAAGTTTGTGAGACTTCTGCGACTCCTGCATGACGATATGCAGTGCTGCGTCTCCATAGACAGGGAACAGTCCAACTTTTTCCCAGTTACCTGTGGGGTAAAGCAAGGATGCGTAATAGCACCCACACTGTTCGCTCTATACTTTGCAGTAGCAGTCAAGGACGTCCTACAATCTGTTTCTGAAGGAGTTCGCATTCGCTTTCGCACCGATGGCAGTCTTTTCAAGTTGGCCAGACTTAAGGCACGCACCAAAGTCTCGTATGCGATGATCACAGAGATCATGTATGCTGATGACATGTGTTTCTTGGCAGAATCCCCAGACGGCCTGCAACAGCTAATGTCCACTTTCCACCAAGCATGCTGCAAATTTGGCCTAAAAGACGGAAGTGATGTCCCTAGACATCCATGGTCGTGAGACACTGACCATTAAGCTTGGTGGGGACGTGCTGAAACAAATCGATAAATTTCGTTATCTGGGGAACACTATAACAGCGAAGTGTGACCTTGATACTGAGATCAACAGCAGAATAAGTGCTGCAGCTGCAGCATTTGGAAAGCTGTGTCCCAAGGTCTTCTGCCCGCACGATCTTAAACTGGCTACTAAGATCTCGGTTTACATGGCGATTGTGCTGCCAAACCTTCTCTATTCATCCGAGACCTGGTGTGTGTATCGTCACCATATACGCACTCTCGATCGATTCCACCTAAAATGCCTGCGCTCCATCATGAAGATCAGATGGACCGATCGGGTGCGTAATACCGAAGTTTTAAGACGCGGCAATGTTGGTGGCATTGAGGCATATTTGATGCGTCGGCAACTACGGTGGTGCGGTCACGTATCACGGATGGCGGAGGAGAGAGTGGCGAAGCGCATCTTTTACTCTGAGCTAGAGGAGGGCAAGCGAAAGCATGGCGGACAATTCCTCAGATATAAAAATGTTCAGAAACTTCACATGAAAAGATGCAATATAGAGCCCTCTCGCTGGGAGAGCTTGGCAGCACAACGACCGGAGTGGCGCGAGATTGTGAAGAAGCGAATCCGCGAATTTGAGGAACAGCGTTTAGCTGACCTCGACGCCAAGCGCGATGAGCTTAAAGCCCGTCCACTCGCCGCCATTCACTTTAATTATGAAAGCGGTAAGCTCACATGCCCACTTTGTGCAAGGGAGTTTGCTGCGAAAATCGGCTATATAAGCCATCTCCGGGCGCATCAGCGCCAAGCCCTATAAGGGGTCGAAGTGGTCGCCATGGCCGTAATCGGTCGGATTATATTAATGTTGAAACCTGTTAATTGTTCTGTTGTAACTCGATCGCTACATATGAATCTCAGGTAGCAATTGTCGCAACATGAGAGCATTAATTTATTTACATTTATAAGTTCAGTCCACGTGTCTCGGCACGTGCCAATTGTTGTTATACAATTACCACTCTGTTCATTTGTGACACAAAAATTATTATCTGATTTTCGGTGATAAATAGGTTTTTGTAGTTCGCATAATTTTGTAGTTTTATAGAGCTCCTCGCACTTCTGAAGTTCGATGTCCGAAATAGTTAAATAAGTATCCTTAGGTATGTGAAATGCAAGATAATTTGAAATCGGTGTAATCGTTACGCTTGTACTTCCCTTTTGCTGAGGCACCGGATATGCTTTGTATAAATCAAAACTATCTCTATTCACCAATGGAATAGGTATTTCAAAAATAAAGTAGCGTTGCATCATGCGAGCTTTGACTTTCAGGATTTTATATAATTTTGAAAGGTCAGTTTGAATATTCTCGATAGGTAGGGCGGCGTCTGTAGGTAGCTGACTGGAGATGATACTGAGTTCCTTGCGTAATTGATCTGGGGTTATCAGATGCATATTGAACTGTCGCAAGTTAGTAAGCGTATCCAGCAGTGTATCTTGAATGTTTTTTAAATGATTGAGGACGTTATTTGCAATCATACTTATGGCCATAAATTCATTTAACACTTCTAACTGTCTTACCTCTTCACCGAGAGTGTTTGTGGCGCTTTCCAATGTACGCAAATGTTCTTTAAAGGTCGTGTACTGAGATTCCATTGTGTGCTCTATTCTTCGTAATAAATAATTTTCTGCTTCAATAATTGATGTGTGATTTTTTCAGAGAGTGACTAAATGCTGTTCATTAATTCTTATTTTTAACCGACTTCAGAGGAGGTTATCAATTCGTAATTTTTTTTTTCTTATGTATGTTCACCGATTACTCTGAGATTTCTGATTCGATTTACGTAATTCTTCTTTGGTTGGATGCAAAATAGCTGCCATTTGGTCCCATTTAAAGTTGGTGAAGACCTGAAGAATATCTTCGGACTTGGAGAGTAGAACTCCTCGAAATTGAGCAGGTTTCCAATGGTTTTTTTTGCAAAAGGTTCAAAATAAAAGTCAAATTTTGGTGAGATAGAGAAAAAGGGGTGGGGGTGAAGAGGGGGTGATAAAATTAACATGCATGTAAATACTTAATATCTTCGGCAGCTTTGAAACGATTTTAGTGATTTTTGTTTAGTTTGATGCGGAATAGTTGCCATTTGCTTTCATAGAAAAGTGGTGAAGATCTGATGAATA
The DNA here is from genome assembly GCA_949752805.1 of Deilephila elpenor. Lineage (NCBI taxonomy): Eukaryota > Metazoa > Arthropoda > Insecta > Lepidoptera > Sphingidae > Deilephila > Deilephila elpenor. The sequence continues at coordinate 16,148,481 of OX457095.1, forward strand.
TCTTTGGACCTAGACAGTAGAATTGCTCAAAATTGAGTAAGTTTCCATCAATTTGCAAGTAAATACTTAATATCTTCGGCAACTTTGAACCGATTTTAGTAATTCTTCTTTAGTTTGATGCGGAATAGTTGCCATTTGGTTCCATAAAAAAGTGTTGAAGATCTGATGAATATCTTCGGACCTAGACAGTAGAACTCCTCAAAATTGAGTAAGTTTCCATTAATATGCATGTAAATATTTAATATCTTCGACAGCTTTGAACGGATTCTAGTGATTCTTCTTTAGTTTGATGCGGAATAGTTGCCATTTGGTTCTATAAAAAATTGTTGAAGACCTGATGAATATCTTCGGACCTATACAGAAGAACTCGTCAAAATTTAGTAGATTTCCAATGGACCTGTTTGTAACAGGTTCAATATTTAAGTCAAATTTTAGTGAGGTAAAGATAAAAGGGTGGGGGTGAGGAGGGGGTGAGAAAATGAAAATAATGTAAATACTTACAGGTCATTGTTGTCGGCAGCCCCAGGATGATTTCTAAAATAGATTGGGATCTGATACCCTCTATATACTGTGATGGTATCATTATTCCTTATAGTGATACTGTCAAAAACCTAGGTTTGTATCTAGATAAATCCCTCACCTGGGGCCCGCAGCTTTGTGAGCTAAGTAGAAAGTTGTTTGCTTCAGCACGGTCTTTGCGAAGGTTACACAATTTCCTACCCGTTACCACGAAGATTTCACTTGCGCAAACACTTCTTCTCCCCATCCTTGATTATGCAGATGTCAGCTATCTCGATCTTACCGAGGACCAGCTTAATAAACTTGAGCGTCTCCAAAATTTTTGCATACGCTTCATATTTGGCCTTCGCAAATATGATCATGTTTCCGAGTTTCGTGTTAAGCTCAAGTGGTTACCCATACGACTTCGTCGGAATACTCATATCCTTTTTCTTCTTTACAATATCTTGTTTAATCCGTTAACTCCTTCATATCTCAAAGATCGTTTCATATTGACAGCCTCCGTGGCGCAGTTGGTTTGACGCCGCCTGTGAAACGAGAGGCCGCGGGTTCGATCCCCGCACCGAAACAAATATTTGTGTGATCCACAGGTATTTGTTTCGGGTCTGGGTGTTTGTGAGACCGAAAAGTCTCTCGTAGTTCCTGATACCCACGACACAAGACTCGATCTTAGTGTGGGGTCAGGACTATGTATGTGACTGTTGGGTGTATTTATTTATATTATTTATTATATTCCTGCATGATTCACACCAAAAGACCCTGAGATCGTCAGAGAACCTGAGGTTGAGAATGCCCGTGCACTCTACGACGTTTATGGATAAGTCTTTCACTGTGCAAGCTGTCCGATTATGGAACGCACTTCCTGATGCAGTAAGACGGGCACGAACACTGTTGTCCTTTTAAAAAATGGTTAAAGAACACTACTTGTCCCTTTAACAGCCCAATTAATCGAGTGAGTGATTGTTCATATTTTTACTATATAATATGCTATAAATGTGTGCACTTATGTGTATATATAAATGTATGTATTTATTTATGAATATATTATGTGTTATATATGTTTATTTATTTATTATATTAGTATGTTGCATATTTTATATGTCTGATACTGTGTCACTTGTTTATTCGTATATTTATGTGTATATGGAGCATCTATTAAATATTATTGTTATTTTTATTTTATACTTATTATTAATATATTTTTAATTAGCTATTGGTGCACTATTGACTGCCCTCTCTTTTATCCTTCTCTTATTTCCATCCCAAGGTAGTCGGTAAGAGATTGCCTCGAGCGATACGACCGCCTTTTGTACTATTATCAAATGTAATGTTTTATTTGTTAAGCTTAAATATAGTGTACAATAATGGATATAAATAAATAAAGGATATACTTAATATCTTCGGCAGCTTTGAACCGATTTTAGTGATTCTTCTTTAGTTAGATGCGGAATAGTTGTCATTTGATCCCATAAAACATTTGGTGAAGACCTGATGAATATCTTCGGACCTAGACAGTAGAACTCCTCAAAATTGAGTAGGTTTCCAATAGTTCTTTTTTAACAGGTTCACTATTAACGTCAAACTACTTATAGTGAGGCAGAAGAATTGATGGGGGTGAGGAGGAGGGTGAGAAAATTAAGTTACTATAGGCGTTTTGCTCTTATGAGCGTTGTTAACGAAAATTGAGTTTAGCTCACACTAAAAAGTAAAAAACAAAAAAAAAAAAACTGCGTTTAAAAAAAACCGACTTCAACTACAAAAAGTGTAAAATAACTTAATAAAGATTTAATTTAATACACCTCTTGTTCAAACCTATACCTATCAATAAAATACAATTATTTATATGTGCTACCTACTGATAGGTTTGAAGTCGGTGCCAAGACTTAAACAAAATAAAACTTAATATTATACACAGCTTAGTTCCTGTAAAGAATTTTTTACGGTAAAGATTAACCTACATAAATAATCCTATAAGCAATGTGCATTTATGTGAAACAGATGAAAATTTTACGACAAATATATATATTTATAATATTAATACCAGAATATTGTTATATTAAACCTATATTATGCTTAAATATGGATATATTTGTGGCCTTGAAAAGGACATTTTGGTTTGCGTATTGGTACCTCTGCTTTGAAAACAAACTAAAAATGGAATTAAGTAATAATGAATACCTACTATTATAAAAACAACTTATATACTATACCTTCGTGCAGCAGATTAATTATACAAATCTATAATATATAAATTAGGTTACAACGAATCAAAATTTTACTATATTTCGAGACGACCGTCTACGTCGTTTGCCCGCTTGGGTTGTTTTCATTGTTCTAGACTAGTATAGAGTTTTTCAATATTTTTGAATATGCGACACTTTATCAGGCTAAAAGCTTCTGGCGACCCCCGTGGGCAATAGACAGACTAAAAGTTAGTGATTTAGAAGACTGTGTTAATGAGTGTCTCCATTTTGGTACCTAAATTTATTATGAACACCTATACTCTGTAAGAATGGCGACTTCTTGAGTAAGGCCCCCAGGTGGTCGCGACCCACAGATTGAAAAACACTGTTGTAGACAAAGCTATCCCGCTCAAAGTCACGCGCGGCGAGTAGGTACCTACTATTCCATTTGGCTTGGCACCGATTTCAAACCTGTCAATAGGTAGCACATATAAATAATTGTATTTTATTGATTTGAAAGGTATAGGTTTGCACAAGAGGTGTATTAAATTAAATCTTTATTAAGTTATTTTACACTTTTTAAATAAATAAATATGGATTAAATAAATATGGATAACTTTGCAATCGGTCAGTTAAATCTTCATAACGATAGGGTAGCGACGTCAGAATTAGACTATTAGATGTTAATTCGCGATTATAAGCTGAATGTCGTGCTGATTCAGGAGCAATACCAACATGCGCGATTACGTAGTAGGGTGATACAACTCGATAACAACTCACGAGCAGGTATTTTCGTGTCGGGTTCAAATCTTACCGTTACCTCAGTACGTTATCTTATGACGTCACACTGTGCTGTCGCGGAGGTGTCGAGTCCGATCTGTAAGGTTTTTCTTGTGAGCTGTTATTTTCAATACTCCGACCCTGTGGGTCCCCACTTGCATCACCTCCGCTATGTCTTGCGGTCCCTCGCTGGACATAAAATTATTATAGGTGCTGACGTTAATGCGTCATCAATCCTTTGGTATGGCAAATATCGCTCCACCGATACCGAGCGACATTGCGCTGTAGAAGATTTCATTGCAGAGATGAACCTCGAAGTACATAACACCCCCAATGCACCACCTACTTACAGCTGCCCTATGGGCGAATCCTCTATTGACGTCACACTTTCTAGTGGAGACGTCCGTATTGATAGGTGGCGCGTCCTGCCGGACGCGTCGTGTAGTGACCATCGCCTGATTGTGTACGAGTTCTTGCCTAGAGTGACACAGAGTCCGGTACATAATAATTGTAATTTTAGATATAAATCCATAGGTGCCAACTGGGATTTATTTAGCTCTTTATTTGCTCAGCATGCCAGGGACTTCACTCGCGATGATCTGTCAGCTGAGACTTGTGCCGAGATTATGTCGGACACGTTTACGTATTGCGCGGACGTTACCATTGGTCGAGGTTCCATCACAAAGACTCGGAGGTGTGATTGGTGGAATGACTTACTAGTCCAACTACGTCGAACTTTTCGCAGAGCGCGTAGGCGGTTCAACGGGCTTAAAAAACGTCGTATTACAGGGGAAGCAATTACATCTGCTTTTAATGAACTGAGAGTTGCCAGATCACATTATAGAGCGGCTGTCCAAAAATCTAAAGGCAATTTATTACGTAAAATTGTAGGCCGGTTAGATAGTGAAGGTCCGTGGTCTCCTTTATACCATGAGTTTAAAGCTAATAGATCAATCAATTTAGCTTATATTGAGAATATAAAAATTAATAACAACTACACAACTGGCATTGAGGAGACAACGGAAGCTTTGTTACAATCGTTAATACCGGATGATAATGTTGGGAATGACACAGAATACCACAAGCAGATTAGGATGTGGGCCGCGGAACAGCCAAACTCTTGCGATTCAAATCTCTCATCATTTGATGAATTTAGTGAAATAGTTCGATCTTTGCCCCTAAACAAGGCTTCCGGTGACGATAAAATATCCAATAAAATGATCAAAGAAGCGTGTAAATCGGCCGGCAATGCAGTACTAACTGTTTTTAGTCGATGTATTGCTGAAGGGGTATTTCCGCGAGTCTGGCGTACCGGTTTCATTCGGATAATACCCAAGGGTGGCGATAAATCTCCTCAAGATCCTAAGTCTTACAGACCCATTACACTCTTGCCGTCGCTAGGTAAACTTTTAGAACGTCTTACCGTCCCTCGATTGCTACCAGGTGGACCAATATTCCATGAAAAACAGTTCGGTTTTACTATGGGTAGGTCGACTATTGACGCGGCAATTTCGGTTAGAAGAAGAGTAAGTACATCGATACGCAAATATGTACTCGGTATTTTCCTGGACATCTCCGGTGCTTTCGACAATGCTTGGTGGCCAATGCTGCTTCTTAAGTTGAAATTGCGAGGTTGCTTTAAAAATATATATTCACTTATACAAGGTTATTTTTAGTATACTACAAAGCTGAAAGTAGTTTGTTGAGAATCAGTAACACAATCCATTGCACAAAATTTTTACATACGTTATATTTTATCCCAAAAACATATTAAAATTCCGTCAAGCCGGTTACCTTGTTGATTAATAAAAATCCAGCGCGTGTCGGTCGTTCACCTATTAAAGTACTTACACAGCCGGCCGATGCCAAATGCAAGGACACCATCCCTCCCCCACGCCCCGCACACTACGGCGCGGCGCGGCGGTGCGTGCGGTGCGTTTGATCTAATAATATTAGTGACCCCGGAAGTCTCGGCGCGTACGCATCTTTCGTGATTTTGCTTAGACTACTCCGCGCACGTGGCGCGATGCCGTCCGATTTCGCGATGGCTTTTTGTTACACTTTACAGCAATGTTGAGTGTTCAGATATGGTGCGTAGTCTCGCAATTTGTGGTGATAATGTGTCTGCGGCAGTGAGATATTATGCAGCCGCAAAGTGAAATTGAACTAAAAAAACAAAATTGAAAGTTTTAATACAATAAAACAGAACACTTTTGTGCTATCAAAATTAGACCGCAATATGCGTAAGCGGGCTCGGCTGTGTATTAGGGAAAGGTGTGGACATTTTGAACAATTACTTAGGTATGTTTAGTTGTTATTGTAATAGCAATGAAGTGGTAAATATTAAGCCGAGTTTCGATTTGTTCTTAATACACACATCCCTCGCAAAGCATTATCTTTGGTGGAAACGCAGACGTGTTGTTAAAATGTTGTTTATAAACGAAACAGTGTAAATAGTACCAGTGTTGTGCGTGTGCGTGTGTTGGCGCGAAACCCACGGCGCGGCGCATCGCGGCGCGACAGATGCGCGGCGCGCGCTTGTTCCCATGCATTATTCGAGAAATGAGATTATTATCGTAACCTATCACGGCGTGAGTTTTCATTATTATTATTATTTTTCTATTTTATCTGAACTATTATACCAAAATCTAATTTGGGTAAGACACTAGATGGCGCGCTAGACGTAACATCGAGTCCGCGTATTTTAAATCGGTAAAAATAGTAATTTGTACATTTTAGCCATAATAGTGTTATAAATGACATTTAGTGATTACAATAGTCTAGTACAAGTGTTATCTCAGTGCTAATTTCAGTATAAATGTTATAAAACATACATTTTAATAGATTGAAATAAAAAACTTATCAACAGTACCAAAAAGTTATAAACTATAGTGAAGTGGAATAAACTTGATGCCAATTAAATACAAAGTGAAACACCAATTAGAAACAGTGAATAAAACACATGTGAACATACGTTATAGTGCGTACCCGTATATTTAAAAAACTTTTTGTAACTGACTTTCATTTAAAAATGTAACGCATAAAACAATACAATTTGGCTGCACAATACATACGATAATTATGCCAACTACGTCACATGATAACTAGCGCAATCGTGAAGCTGTTGGCGCTACGTCCTTCAGGACCGATTTCGATCCCCAGTGCCAACGACACACTTTTTTCAACAAATAATATTTATAAATAATTAATCGAATTATTGCACATAATTACAATTGACGCCATCTATCAGTAATCGATATAATCGAACTTCAAAAAATGAATTTTCTGGAGAATATTACGTTTCGTCGTAGGCGATCAAGATCCTATTCCAATGAAAGTATAATTAATAACACACTAGATGGCACTACTACCAATTCAGTTATGTTCGATGAAGATGAAAGTGATAACAGTCAATTAATCCTGACGGAAAAAATTAAGGAACTTTCGCTGCAATTGAATAATGCACGGGAAGAAATAGCAACCCTTACCTCTACGAATATTAAATTAAAAGAAACCAACGAAGAATTGAGAAAAGAAAATGAATTATTATTAAAAAGTAAAACCATATTAGAGCAACAACAATTTGTACAAACGAATAGCAACCGAAAGAGCCGACAAAGCAACTATTCTGATAAAACGAATGCAGAAAGTGGCCAAACATTTATAGAACAATCAAAAATAAACAAATACGAAGCACAACAGCTCAATTTCCAGCAAAACGTTAAAAAACATGAAGAAAAAAATAAGATATGTATTATCAGCAATAACAAAAGAAATAAAATAACTCAAATTACAGAAGAAAGTTTTCAAGACAAAGAATTTTGCCACTACGTTACACCAAATGCTGGAATCAGTGACTTACTACAAAACATAGATCGGAAACTTAAGAACTACTCAGAAAAGGACCACTGTATACTACTCATTGGTGAAGATGACTTTAATACATTTAAGGACTATAATAGTTTAGTTATTAACATACGTGAAACATTATTAAAACTGAAACATACAAATGTAATCATCTGTGTCCCCACTTATAAATGCAGAAATTATTGTAATTTATTCAACAAAAGAATAGAATATTTTAACAACCTCCTATATTTAGACAATTTAAAACATGAATATGCATATATTATCGATTCTAATAAAAATCTCAATTACAACTGCTCAATGTTCTCAGAAATTCATGGCAAAATAAATAATCGCGGTATGAAAAATATTTTTAAAAATATTAAATTGTTAGTGCTCGATTTAGATAATTATAACACAAACCAATGTAGTGAACACGATACCGATCCTGAAATATTACATAAAATTACAGAAACAGTAAACACTAACGATAGTCATCAGGAACAGTTATTTCGTTTATAATACTATTACATTGCTACATCAAAATATTTCAGGTTTAATTACAAAATCAGATATTCTACAATTACACCTTGATGAATTGTCCTCAAAACAGAAAGAAGTTGATATTATTTGTATAACTGAACATAACATCAAACAGGGACATGAAAGTATTTTACACTTAAACAACTATCACCTAGCCACATGCTTTACAAGGGATAAGAGCAGGGGAGGATCTTGCATTATGATAAAAAACAACAGTCATCAATACACAGAGTTACCAGATATCAAAAAAGCGTCAATCAAGGGAGTCATAGAATGTTGTGCTGTTGAACTAACTATACATAAGTTAATAATTCTTTGTGTTTACCGGGTTCCTCATACTGGCTCAGTAATGTTTGATATCTTCTATGAAAAGTTACACTATATATTGACTAACATATTAAATTTAACCAAAAAGAATATCATAATTTGTGGCGATTTCAATATAAACACTTTGAATAAAAATAAAATGACAGTAGAATTTGAGCATTTTCTATTAAACTTTAATTTGAAATTACAACTTAAGAGTCCAACACGATTAATAAGTCAAACGTGTTTGGATAATTTTGCACATAGTAAAATCCGTAACAGTACGTGTGATGTCCTAGATCTTAACTTATCTGATCACACTGCACAAATCTTAACATATCCCGTTAAACAAACTTTTAAATATAATTATTGGCGAGTAAGAAGACGTGACTACAACATCGAAAATATAAATAAATTTAAATCATGTATTCATAGTCTCTCCTTTGCCGATATGTACAAAGCTTGTGATCCTAATGAAGCTTATAACGAATTTATTGATCTATTTCTACTATTTTATGACCTTTGCTTCCCGTTCATAACACAAACAATACCTTTTAAGAAAAGTTCAAAATGGATAACTTCTGGAATCAAAAAATGTGCAAAACGAAAACGAGACCTTTTATGGAATTACAGGCGTAACGAAACTGAAACTACCAAAAACTTATTAAAAAACTATTCACAAAGACTAAAAAAAATAGTTAAACTTACTCAAAAGGCACAAAATAATCATGCAATTATATCTTCAGAAAATAAAGCAAAAACCACTTGGAATATTATAAACAGGAATAAATATAATTTACCTAAACAATCCATATCAAAGATAGTTATTGGAAATGAAACAATCACAAACCCTACCAAAATCGCTACAGCTTTTAATGATTTTTTCATAGAACAAACATATTCAAATACAACTTCGAAATTGATCTATAATAATTTAATAAATAAAAATGTCTCCTCAATATTTATATCACCTGTAAATGCACATGACCTCAAAAAAATCATCAATAGCTTAAAAAATAAAAAGAGCACTGGCCCAGACGGTGTCTCAACAAAAATAATTAAAAGTGTCTCAGCAATAATAGCTCCACATATCAGCTTCATTATTAACCTTTGCATCAATAATGGCACTTTCCCAGACAAATTAAAACACACAATCATTAAACCTTTACACAAAAAAGAAGACAAAGTAACGCTAAAGAATTATAGACCTATTGCTCTTATATCCATATTTTCTAAAATCTTTGAGAAAGTTATTTATAATGCCCTTTATAATTTTTTCGATAAATTTAATATATTAAGTGAAGAACAAAAAGGATTTAGGAAGGATAAAAATATTAACAATGCCATTTTTGACTTTTTAAAAATTATTGTAAATAATGTTGACAATAGAATACCGGTATGCTCGATTTTTATGGACATGACTAAAGCCTTTGATTTTGTTAACCACCAGATTCTTCTCCATAAATTAGAAACATATGGTATACGAGGTAACGCTTTACAACTTATATCGTCATACTTAAGCAATAGAACTCAACATACCGAAATAATAAAAATATGTACTAAAACCAAAATAGAAAACTCATACTCCTCTGATACACGGCAAATAGCGTGTGGCGTACCACAAGGTAGCGTACTTGGCCCCTTATTGTTTTTAATTTACATTAACGATTTACCATTAAATGTAACTTATCCATTATGCCTTTTTGCAGATGACAGTACAATAACAATTAAATGCAACAATATTACAACATATGAATCAGAAATAAATGACGCTTTAGATCAGATCATAAGATGGCTAGAAAACAATCAACTTAAGGTTAATTTAGAAAAAACTAAAATCATCCATTTTTCTCAAAGGGCTAAAAAAAGTCATATTAATGTCAAATATAAAACTAGTACAATAGATGAAACAAACACCACCAAATTTCTAGGAGTGCATATTGATTATAAGCTAACATGGAAAAACCACACAGAAATAATATGTCAGAAGCTACACAAATATTCATATGTACTTTATGAACTTACAAAAATAGTAAACCAAAACGCTGTCCTTGTCGCCTATCACGGTTATGTCGCCTCTAACCTTCGATTCGGCATAATCTTTTGGGGCAATTCCACTGAATACCAGTCAATATTTAAAGCACAAAAGAGGTGCATACGCGCTATATGTGGTATCACATCTAGAGATAGCTGTGTCCCGCACTTTAAGTCACTTAAACTTTTAACTGTCGCGTCTATTTATATTTATGAAGTAGCTTTATTTGTTAAAACTAATCCAAACTTATTTATAACGAACATCCAAAAACGAAACCGTAATTTAAGAGGAGATAATCTTCTTAGTACTGAAACATCCAAGACTACATTTAAGCTTAAGAGTATATACTGTACAGCCATAAAAATATATAATAAGCTACCCGACAGCATTAAAACTCTCGACATCAAACGCTTTAAAAAACATCTAAGTACACTTCTTGTAGATAAATGTTACTACACAATTCAAGATTATTTACAAGACTCATTTGTCACTACTAAGAGCACTAAGTAAAAATATGTTTTTAAGAAAAAAAAAAAGATGGTTATTTGTTTTTTAAATAATTATTACTTTAATAGATTTATTATACTAATTAAGCGTAGATTATAAGTTAGTATTTTTTTTTTTTTTTTTCCTTTTTTTTAAATGTTTAGAATTTTAATATTTGCTATATAGATTTGATTGATTTCGTTTATTGATGTTTCTTTATGTTAACCAGTTAACCAGTTTTGTATTTTATATTATTGTATGCCAATTTGGCGGGCCATAGTGGTCCATACAAAACACAATTGTAACACCATGTGTAAACCTATGTCCACAATAAAAGTTTTTGATTTGATTTGATTTGATTTGGTGTTTCGGCTTTATGGTATACAAAAAATAACGTTGTATACTCGTATTTCTCGCACGGAACAACAAAACTTAAACTTGGACACCATGCCGTGTCGAAGCCACTGTCGATGGGCTGTCCACAAGGCTCGGTCTTGGGTCCTTATTTATGGAATTTAGGCTTCGACGATTTTCTTACAATTCCCTTACCGTCGGGGTGTTCTTTGATTGGATATGCGGACGATGGCCTCTTGCTTATTGAGTCAAACAGTAGGTCGGGACTCGAAAATATGGCAGACACGTGTTTAAAATGAATATCTGATTGGGGCGATCGAAATCGCTTACAGTTCGCACCACATAAAACGTTCCAATTACTTATAAAAGGAATTTTAAAATCACCGCCGCGAATTAAATTTAATAATATCACCGTAAAGAAAAAAGAATCAGTTTGTTATCTTGGTCTAATTTTGGAAAAGAATTTTTCCTTTCTTGAACATATTAAGAAAGTCGGGAAAAAATCGAAAAATAACTTTTTTTGCTTTGACAAGAATATCGAAATCAACGTGGGGGCTATCTTTCAATACTTTAAAAACCATCTATGGAGCGACTTACTTAGGATGTATTACTTACGGATCCCCCGTATGGGCTGATAGGGCCACTATCGGTGCTGTGCGACGGAAGTTGCTCCAGAGCCAACGTTTGGCGTTGATATTCTTGTGTAAGGCGTATAGAACTGTTAGTACCGAAGCTTTACCAGTCCTGGCGGGTGTGCTTCCAGTTGACCTGGAGGTACAACGTCGCGCCGCGATGTATTACTCAACTAGAGAGAATATGGACAAAAGATTCTTAAATTCACGTGAACTTGTAAAAGTAGACAGATTATTTAAGCCGCTCTCAGTTGTATATAACGAACTAATAGATGAATGGCAAAATAGATGGGATTTATCTTTGAAGGGTCGGCATCTATACCAATATTTTCCATGCGTGCGTGATCGTTTGACTAAGACTTGGCTAGATATCGATTATTACGTATCACAGTTTCTTACGGGCCATGGTAACTTTAAGTCTAAACTGTACTCATTTAAGCTCGTTGATTCGCCTGCGTGCTCATGTTCAACACCTTATTGCGAATATGAGCAGTCCGCGCATCATATACTGTGGGAGTGTAGTCTTTGGCAGAATGAAAGAAAGAAAGAAAGAAAGAAAGAAAGCATTTATTCGTGATAAGCAATTTTACAATTATACTCATATATAAAATAACTTAGGTATAGTATTGCTTGTCACAAAACGGCTCAAGCTCAGCATGTGCTGGTAATGAAACCAACGCTGGTCTTCCGCAAAGCCGGTAAGTGACGTCACAGGCGCCAAAAAGTAAATAGAAAAGAAATGTGAAATGTGATAAAATATACATTAAAACAAAATAATAATTATAACCGTAGCGTACGACATCTGCACAGATGCGGGTAGGTGAAATTTTATTATTATCATACGAACCTCTGACGAGTGTACACAGAGAATGAGCGTAAAACCATGCTAGATAGTATGCAAATAACATCTGGAGTCGTATACTACACGGACCTTGTGGAGACTAGAAAGAATTTCCGTGCTTTCCGGCGATTTTGCCATACCTATTATTGGAATCAAGTATAACAGCTTACATTATAGGTCCCATTTAAATGTTATAATGACTAATCCGTGGTGCTTTACAGCTGGCTTATCTGGCTGTAAACGTCTTTATGCGAGGTTATTTACCTCTTTAGTTCATTGTTTTTGTCACCCGCTTTATTAGGGAGGGAAGTGGACAATAATTTATTTCCAACTCCTCCTATTAATTTAACTTTTTTGATTGATTTCGTTGCGGGTTAAAGACAAGTTAGACATTCCCGGAGACGCGCTGGGCTTCAATGTTCAGTGTCATTAAAATGCGTGCCACTGTTGATCCTGGCTTACAGGAGTTGCAGTGGCGGGTGTGAGGGCGGGACAGTCTCCTATTTTACACTTTTTGTAGTTGAAGTCGGTTTTTTTAAACGCAGTTTTTTTTTTACTATATAATATGCTATAAATGTGTGCACTTATGTGTATATATAAATGTATGTATTTAATTATGAATATATTATGTATTATATATGTTTATTTATTTATTATAATAGTATGTTGCATATTTTATATGTCTGATACTGTGGCACTTGTTTATTCGTATATTTATGTGTATATGGAGCATCTATTAAATATTATTGTTATTTTTATTTTACAGTTATTATTAATATATTTTTAATTAGCTATTGGTGCACTATTGACTGCCCTCTCTTTTATCCTTCTCTTATTTCCATCCCAAGGTAGTCGGTAAGAGATTGCCTCGAGCGATACGACCGCCTTTTGTACTATTATCGAATGTAATGTTTTATTTGTTAAGCTTAAATATAGTGTACAATAATGGATATAAATAAATAAAGGATATACTTAATATCTTCGGCAGCTTTGAACCGATTTTAGTGATTCTTCTTTAGTTAGATGCGGAATAGTTGTCATTTGGTCCCATAAAACATTTGGTGAAGACCTGATGAATATCTTCGGACCTAGACAGTAGAACTCCTCAAAATTGAGTAGGTTTCCAATAGTTCTTTTTTAACAGGTTCACCTTCAGACCTTCACAAACACGGGTCCTCTGTGATTGCAGAGGCCCCACGCTGCGGAAACACTACCTAGGCTTAACACCTCCGAGTGTGGTCTATCCAAGCGACCCGTAAATACGGAGTCGTTCCTTGGTAAAGTCCGATGCGAGATCGGACTTTCAGTGGCTTCATGTGCACATGTCGATCTCGCTCGGAGCGAGATCCTTATACCGGGGAGTTCCCGCAATCGGCCCTCCCGTCCGTAATTTGGGACGAGGGGACCGGCTGGCGGGGGAGGCAACGTGTGACTGGAGGGGCACGGGCCCATAGTGAGGCGCGAGCGAGGTCGGAAATTCCCTAACCCTACCACCGCTTCGGAATGTGTTATGGCTGAGTAGAAGAAGCGGCGCAACAAACTTTCAGCAACACCTATGCTTGACCTTGCTTGCTAACCGGGCGGGCGTCAGCCGCCCGCTCGGTTCTCACCATGAGTCCAGTGCGTCTCAGTCACGTCGTTGTGTTGGAGGGTCAGGAACCACAGTTCCGGAATTCACTTCCGTGAGGAGCTCGCGGGGGAGCGCCCGGCCGTCCGGTGGTCGCGCGTGATGTGGGGCCAAGTTCTGGAGGTGACTCCATTCCGAGGCGTCCGCACGCGCGAACATGGACTTTGTGAGACGACGGATAAAGTCGTCCACAGACTCGATGCGTAGGTCTCTCTCGATTGTGGAATTCCTGACACCGTGAGGGGCGTCCACGATTCTGCGGAGGGCCACCGATTGGACCCTCCGCAGTGCGTCCTTCTGGGACGGGCTGATGAGCGCGTACCAGGAGGCCGCCGCGTACGTGATGCGTGGGCGGATGTACGTTTTGTACACGCCCAGCTTCACGTTCAGAGGGAGGTTCGACGCGAGTATTGGCCGCAGTTTCGCGTTGGAAACTCTGCCACTATTGACAGCTCCCCTCGCATGCCTCGCCATGCGGAGGGCTCTGTCAACAGTGACCCCAAGATATTTAGCCCTAGTACCCCAGGGGATGTCCTGACCTAGCATGTGGAGTGGTTTGACGGTTTTACCGCCCTTAGCTCTCATTTTCGGCCTCCTGAGTAGGAGGGCCTGCGTCTTGCCGACGTTCACCGCTAGTTTCCATTTGGAAAGCCAGACGGGGAGGTCGTCAAGGTTACGCTGTATTTTGGCTGCAGCGCCCTTCTCCGATATCGACGCTGAAAACAGCGCGATATCATCCGCGTATAGCGCCAGCTTGACGTCATGCCTGACAGGTATGTCGTCAGTGTAGAGCGCATATAGCGTTGGAGAGAGGCAGCTCCCTTGCGGGACTTCAGCGGCTATGGGCCGGTCGCGGGAGAAATTGCCTTCAACCATGACGTGAAAGCACCTATCCGTGAGGAACGATCTGATCACCTTGCAGACTCGCCGGGATGAGTCTGACAGGGCGACCTTGTAAACAAGGCCGTCATGCCAGACTCTGTCGAACGCCTTCTCCATGTCCAGGAATACTGCGACAGTGTTCTCACGCTTATTTTTGGCCACCGTGAGGTAGTGCAGTACCCTGGTCAACTGGAGAGTGGTAGAGTGGTCGGCACGGAACCCGTATTGTTCAAGATTGGCGCGAGGTATGAAAGTAAAAGTTTCTCGAACACTTTGGAGGTGTTCGGGAGCAAAGTAATTGGCCTATAACTATCGGGTCGTAGGGGGTTCTTTTTAGGTTTGGGAATCATGATGACTCTCCCGGATTTCCACCGTTGCGGGAAATGCCCCGTGCGCAAGACGCCATTGAATAGGCGCGTCAACGCCACCACGGTCTTGTGTGGTAGATGTCGAAGCGCGCTATTCGGAATGCCGTCCGCGCCCGGAGCCTTCCTAGGCTTGGTCCGGGAGATCATGTCCCGCACCTGCCTAGGCGAGAAGAAGAGAGGATCCTCCGCGGGCGGTATTGGCTCCGCAAAGTACTCCTCTAGGTACCTACCTACTTCGGTCTCGTGACCGGGATGCGACGTGGGATTGAGTTGAAATTGGCGTTCGAGGTGTTCGGCGAAGATCTCTGCGCGATCTTCGGGTCTATACCTAACCGTACCATCGGCGTGCAGAAGTGGTCGGACTGGTTCTGGAGTGTTAGTCATCCTACGACACAGACGATGGAGGGCGGGCCAATCGCCCACCACGGTGTCCAGGAGACTAGTCCAGCTGTCAGCGTTGAACGCCTCGATTTCGGCCTTCACCCTGTCTGACAGACCGTTGAGCTTTGTTTTCAGACGCGGGCAGCGAGTGTGTTGCCACAGAACGCGGAGCCTCCGTTTCTCCACAATGAGATCCCGCACGTTGCGAGGGAGGTCCGGTTTCCTACCCGCGGCTGACTGAGGTATCTTCGATGCCTCGAGGGCGTCTTGGATCCTCGAGATGAGGTCGTCGGCGAGACCGTCAACGTCTGCAGCAGTGGTGACGGGCCGAGTCGGTGTGTTGGTGTTCAACATTTCTGCAAATGTCTGCCAGTTGATCAGGAAGCGCGGCGCGGGCGGATTCACCCTCGCCGGTTGGGCCGGCAACACGACCAACACAGGCTGGTGATCAGACTGTAGATGGTCGTTCAGAACCTCCTGAGCGGGTTGGGCTGGAAGGTCGCGGTGGATGATGATGTCTAGGACATGCGACGCCCGCGTCCCGTTGTATGGGTAGTGCGTGGGCGCGTCAGGTCCCTCGACATGATATCCCTCGGACTGTGAGTCGTCGAAGAGAATCTTTCCAGCCGTGTTTGCTTTAACGGCAGTCATATCCCAGGCCGGGTGGATGGCGTTCATGTCCCCGGCAATCAGCGTCGGGTGTGCCGGATCCAACAGTGTGTGGATATCGGATACCTCGAAGCGTGCGCCTGTGGGCGGCCTATATGCCGCGAACAGGCGCACCGGATTGCCGGCGGCACAGACCTCAACCCCCAGGCCGTACATGGATCTGAGCTGCTGCGGCGGCAAACGCTGGTGTAAGATCCTCCTCTTGACTGCTATTGCCAACCCGCGGTAGGGCTGGTTCTGCGGCGAGAGTTCGTCCTGACGGTATACGAAGTAACCGGGTAGCTTGCAGTTGTCTGCGGCACGCAAGTGGGTTTCGTTAATAAGGGCTACGTCAATATCCTGGGAGCGAAGTAGCACTCGAAGGCGGTTGTTCTTCTTTCGAAGACCGTCCGCATTCCAGTGCAGGACCCTCAGGGCCCTCTCACCCGAAGTGGGTGAGAAAAGAGGACATTAGAAGGGGAGTGATGTCCTCCCCTTTCTTATGGGCCGCCAACACCTTGTGCATCATCTGCAGGAAGGCGCTGAGGTCCATTGATCCCTCGTTCGACATGGTCGATCCTACGGAGAGATCTGGCTTCCTTCCCGTTGCCGCCTTGCCAGTGGATGGTGCTGGCTTGGCAGCGACGGGCTTAGAAGCGGGTCGCGGGGCGGAGGCGGCGGCTCGGGTGGATTTGCCCGAGCCAGCAGACTCCGCCACGGGTGTGCGCGGGTGGGTCGCGGTTGAAGGAGGAGAGGGGGCGGATTGGCCTTTCCTCTTCTTCTTCCCGCCGCGTTTCTTACGTTTGCCGCCGTGACCGGACCCGGGCGGCGGATTGTTGGCGGCCGCCATCAGGTTTGGCGAGTCGCTATCGGCCTCAACAATGTTGTGCCGTGGGGTCAGTGCCACTGTGCCTGCCTTTTTATTCCGGGCCTCCCTCCGGAATATCGGGCAGGCAGTGTGGTTCGCGGGGTGCGGGCCACCGCAATTAGCGCACGTGGCCGGCTCCTCGCGTGGTCGCGGGCAATCGCGAGCCGTGTGCTGCTCACCGCACCTCACACATGCGAGAGTGCGGTGACAGTTGTGGCTGGAGTGCCTAAATAGTTGGCACTTATGGCACTGGGCGGGGCCTTTTTTACCTCGCCACGATTCTACGTTAATGTTGGGAAGAGCCAACAATTCCCTGACATTATAAATCTCCGAGAGATTTAAAGATTTCTTTAGGATGGCCAGGAATACGCATCCTGACCTTTTTTTTTTTTTTTTTTTTTTTTTTTTTTTTTCTCGCGGGGAAAATCCCTTTACGGACCATCCCACCCCCGAAGGGGCGGGGGTGTGTCGGACTCACCGGCGCCTTCCGAGCCCAGCGAAGATGTTGTGCCGCCCGTGGATGTGGACGGGCGGCCGCTGGGTCGGGTCCCTACCGTAAATCTACGCGCCGAAATACCGACTAAAAACCCCGCGTCGGCCACCATCAGTGCACTTCAGAGACGGCCCCGGGATACCGTTGATACAGAGCGCGCCGGGACCGCCTCTGTGCACTGCCGCTCAAACGGTGCGGCAACAGACGCGTGTTGCGTCACGTCTCGGGGGCCGCCAAGGTAGGGACGGCGACCCCATGTGGCCTCTCCGGCGCCGGGTTAGGTGACATCCCGGCGCCTCCTTCGTCTTGTGTGGCGACGAGCGGGATCGGTCTGCTCCCGATCCCGCTCGGCGCTCTCCTTCTGCGACATGACGCGTTCGCAGAAGGAGAGCATGGCTCGCCACGACCTCTTACTGCCGACCATGGCGGCGACCACGGCCGGCAGCGAGAGGTCTCTTCCTACGACCGCTATGAGAGCGCTGCGCTCTTCGTCCCAGGCTGGGCACTCCTCCAGCGTGTGCTGGGCCGTGTCCTCACGGCAGTTGCCACAATGGTGGCACACGGCGGACTCCTCCGCTCCGGCTACGCGACACAGGTACGCACCGAAGCAACCGTGCCCGGTGAGCACCTGCGTCAGCCGGTATGTCGGCGCGCCGTGGCGCCTGTCCATCCACTGGTCGAGGACAGGTCGCACTGCCGCGACGGTCCTCACGCCAGCACTCGGGCTCTCCAGCCTGGAACGCCACTCCTCCACGGCGGTCCTGCGGAGGGAGGCCAACATGGCCTCGACCTCACGGGGGACCAACCTCTGCCCACGCCCGAACGCCTCCTCTCGCCGGAAGAAAGCCGACGAGAGGGTCTTTGCGTCCAGCACCCAGGGCAGAGTTCCCGCCAATACGCAGGCCGCCTCGTGCGAGACCGTGCGGTAGCCCCTGATTATTCGCTGCGCCACCATGCGCTGCGGACGATGCAGCAGGCGGACGCAACGATCGCCCAGGGACTCGGCCCAAACGGGACACCCGTAGAGGGCCATGGACCGCACGACTC
This sequence comes from Deilephila elpenor, assembly GCA_949752805.1. Lineage (NCBI taxonomy): Eukaryota > Metazoa > Arthropoda > Insecta > Lepidoptera > Sphingidae > Deilephila > Deilephila elpenor. Next base: position 16,167,320 of record OX457095.1, read on the forward strand.
CAGCATACAAGTTTCGGCAAGGGATGCCAGGACCATCAGTGTTGGGCAGCAGGCGCCCCAGTGCGCCCGCCGCCCTCACCAGCTTCGGCGACAACTCCTCGAAGTGCGCACGGAAATCCCATCGACTGTCGAGGACGAGACCGAGGTATTTCATCCTCGACTCGACGGGAATCCGCACGCCCTCCACCGTGATGTGGGCCCCAGGCGGAGGCCCACACCGAGGACCGTGGAAACACACGGCCTCGGTCTTGTTGAGGGCCACCGTGAGGCCCAGTCGCCGAATCCTGCCCACCACCAGTCCGGTACCGAACGAGGCGAGCAGGGCGGACCTCTGGAATGTCCTGGCCGTCGCTGTCACCAACGTGTCGTCCGCGTAGCAGACGACAGCGACGCCCCGAAGGTTGGTACCACGGAGCACCCAGTCATAGCCGATGTTCCACAGGAGCGGGCCGAGAACCGACCCCTGCGGAACACCGCACGACACCGCTCTGCGATGCCACCCGTTGGCGCCCGGATACACCACGCACCTGTCAGACAAGTACGCGTGCACCAGACGCCGGAGATAGGGCGGCACCTCGTGGTACCGCAGTGCTTCTTCGATGCAGGCCCAGGGCATGGTGTTGAACGCGTTGGCGATGTCGAGAGACACCGCCACCACGACCCTACCCCGGGACACCGCACGCTCCGCTTGTGCCTTGACCCGCAGAATTGCGTGGACCGTCGACCGGCCCCGCCGGAACCCGAACTGGCAGTCCGCCAAGTCCGGGCCCGCGTCCTCCAAATGCTCGACGAGGCGCGCGTGGACTACGCGCTCAAAGAGCTTGCACACCTCGTCGAGCAACACGATGGGCCGGTAGGCCGACGGCGAGTCTGCGGGTCGCCCCTCCTTGCGGAGCAGGACAAGCTTGCCCGTCTTCCACCGCGACGGGAAGATGCCCTGCTCAAGGCACGCGGAGAAAAGGCCGCGGAGCCTCGTACCCAGCGACTCGACGGCCAGCACCCAGACACGACCGGGCACCCCGTCGAGCCCCGGGGCCGAGTTCTTGCTCCGCAGCCGAAGCACTGCCGCCTCTAGAGCACTGCCGCCTCTAGAGCACTGCCGCCTCTAGTACGCATCCTGACCTACCCTGTCTGGCCTTAATGGGGCGGATGTACTCAGGCTGGAATCCTAAGGACTCCAGCTCTGATTGTATTAAGGTGACGTCCGTGTCCGCAGGCAGGCCACGGATCGCTACCTTAACACTCCTCTCGGAGGGAAGCGAATAAGAGAACCACGAGATTCTCTCAGTCCGCTCCAACTCTCCGAGGTACCGTTGCACCGTGCGGTACTCTACTTCGCTCTTGGGAAGGAATTTAAATCCCTTCCCGCCGAACACATGTGCGTTCGGAGCGAAGCCTAACTTCTCCTTGATTGCCCGGACGTGAAGCGTCCAATTGGGCAGGCTCTCAACTATTAGCGGGGGATATCTTAAGGGCTTACCCTTTGGTGGTGGTGGTACCTTGGAGGCCGCGGTGCTCGGGGTGCTGTCGGCCGACAGCTTCACCCGCTTGGAGGTCTCGGCGAACGATCGAGGCGCAGGAGTCGCCTCCGATGCGGAGAGGTGCGCGTCGCTTTCTTCCGGGCTGCGCGGGCGCCTGGTCGCAGGGGAGGCTGCGACGTCCATGGGCTCGGGCTGGGAAGGCGTCGTGGTGCGGCTGGTGGCGGCGGGAGCAGCGGTGGCGGCCGGATGCTGTGAACAGGTCGGCCGCAAAATTTCAGTATCGCCGTCTATTAATGATGACGGCGACGATTGGCCCCGAGAGGGACCGTTTTTAGGCCACTGTGGGCCGGAGGTGACCGCCAACTCGCCAGATATGGTCGGCGGTTGAGGGTGGCCCCGAGAGGGGCCGTTGATTTGGCTCAGGTATGACCTGAGGCCACTTTTGACGTCCAGTCTGACCTGGACGGCGCTTTCGCGATGGCCCCGAGAGGGGCCGTTGGGGTGGGTATGGTACCCGGGCCGGGGGTGCGAACCACCGGTGGCGTGGTGGAGCACCGACGCGGTCGTGCGGCCCCGCTCGCGATCCGTGGAGGCATCGCGGCAGGGGCCGAGGGGCGAGCGCTCTCGCGAGGCGCTCATCCCCGAGTCAAGGCGCGGGCGGTCCCGCTGCGGACCGCCGCGGACCACCACGGACCTCCGTCAAGCGTCGGAACGCTTGATGGGAGGTCCGGGGGCGCGCTTACCTTAACTCCCAAAGCGAAGGTTGGCTGCGCCTGCAACACACAAGAATTCACTGTTAACACTGAACTTTCGGCGCGAAAATAGTTTCGCTCGACAATAATTAACGGGTGTTAATTATCGGAGCGTCACTAAGCGGGCGGCACGATACGCGGCGATCGGAGCGCGGGGTCCGCGGGCCAGCTAGGGTCCGCGGGCCAGCAAAAAACGACCGACGCGCGCGATTCGTATGCGCCCGGTGCGCAGAAAAGAGCGCGGGCTATAAAAACTCGCGTTAAAACAATTACGCGTTACCGCGGGCACACTCGACAACCGTTAGGACGCTAACGGTTGGAGCGACGCTCCGCGGGCCAGCGCGGCGAACCGAGACTACGGAAACACCCGAGATAACGCGAAGCGAAACAGTGCTTCAAACGCGGAAAACAATGTGGACGGAGTCACGCGCACACTCGACGACCGTTGGTAACAAAAATTTGCGACCAACGGACGGAGCGACGAACGTGACCAGACGCACAGAGAAACCGGGAAGCACTCTAAAAAAAAGTAACAGGTTCACTATTAACGTCAAACTACTTATAGTGAGGCAGAAGAATTGATGGGGGTGAGGAGGAGGGTGAGAAAATTAAGTTACTATAGGCGTTTTGCTCTTATGAGCGTTGTTAACGAAAATTGAGTTTAGCTCACACTAAAAAGTAAAAAACAAAAAAAAAAAACTGCGTTTAAAAAAAACCGACTTCAACTACAAAAAGTGTAAAATAACTTAATAAAGATTTAATTTAATACACCTCTTGTTCAAACCTATACCTATCAATAAAATACAATTATTTATATGTGCTACCTACTGATAGGTTTGAAGTCGGTGCCAAGACTTAAACAAAATAAAACTTAATATTATACACAGCTTAGTTCCTGTAAAGAATTTTTTACGGTAAAGATTAACCTACATAAATAATCCTATAAGCAATGTGCATTTATGTGAAACAGATGAAAATTTTACGACAAATATATATATTTATAATATTAATACCAGAATATTGTTATATTAAACCTATATTATGCTTAAATATGGATATATTTGTGGCCTTGAAAAGGACATTTTGGTTTGCGTATTGGTACCTCTGCTTTGAAAACAAACTAAAAATGGAATTAAGTAATAATGAATACCTACTATTATAAAAACAACTTATATACTATACCTTCGTGCAGCAGATTAATTATACAAATCTATAATATATAAATTAGGTTACAACGAATCAAAATTTTACTATATTTCGAGACGACCGTCTATGTCGTTTGCCCGCTTGGGTTGTTTTCATTGTTCTAGACTAGTATAGAGTTTTTCAATATTTTTGAATATGCGACACTTTATCAGGCTAAACGCTTCTGGCGACCCCCGTGGGCAATAGACAGACTAAAAGTTAGTGATTTAGAAGACTGTGTTAATGAGTTTCTCCATTTTGGTACCTAAATTTATTATGAACACCTATACTCTGTAAGAATGGCGACTTCTTGAGTAAGGCCCCCAGGTGGTCGCGACCCACAGATTGAAAAACACTGTTGTAGACAAAGCTATCCCGCTCAAGGTCACGCGCGGCGAGTAGGTACCTACTATTCCATTTGGCTTGGCACCGATTTCAAACCTGTCAATAGGTAGCACATATAAATAATTGTATTTTATTGATTTGAAAGGTATAGGTTTGCACAAGAGGTGTATTAAATTAAATCTTTATTAAGTTATTTTACACTTTTTGTAGTTGAAGTCGGTTTTTTTAAACGCAGTTTTTTTATGTTTATAACTTGTTCGTATTGCGCGGCGCAACGTTCGTCTAAAACTCCAAAAAGACTATTTGCAATGTATCCGACGCCGTTTATTAGACTACGTCGTTTGCGCGGTCGTACCCCATCGAAACCTTGACTCTGTAGTAAATTGTCGTAGTATTCAAGTTCCGAGAAACTGTGACGCAACTGAAGTGTTATCGTGTCTCAGTGAGATTTCTGGATAAGCTTGGAACATAAACCTTCTAGGTGTTTTTTGTATGTATTTAATAATTTGTTACCTTTCCAATAAGGTGCCAAGTCATAAAAAACTACGAGCTTCCATTTGTCTTGAATGATTCTCATGTTGAAAAACTCTTCAAAGTAAATACTGTCGTTATTTTGAAGTTTTGTTATGTCATATGTTCTGTGGGCTGCTTGTGTTACATTGAACATAAGTATCATAAATAATAACGTCATCAATTTTGAAAATGACTGACGAGTTACGCTCTTTTTATTAGATTTTAGTTTCAGGTTTGATTCAGTTGGACGAAGCTTGGACATTACGGCTTGTTCTTGTTGAAGATATTGCTGATCTTTATCGTTCACCGGTAGTATAGACAATTTGACTATTGGCCGTTTGAGAACTCCACTCTTCGTCTTAATGCTGACGACTCGAACGTATCCGTCCTTTCCCGGGTGAAGTTCGATGACCCGACCAAGAGCCCATTTGCCTGGTGGTAGATTGTCTTCGTGTATGATAACAATATCGTTTAAACAGATACTAGGCTGCGCATTTCTCCATTTACTTCTGGTTGTAAGTTGCGTGAGGTATTCCTGGTACTACCTTTTCCATATATCCCTATATATCTTCTGAGTTAAGTGCCAGCGGGTCCTTTCATCCTTTTCTGTCTCGTAAATAGTGAGTGCCGGCCCAGAGGCTAAGAAATGTGCAGGTGTCAAAAAATTTATGTCGTTTGGATCTTCACTAATTGCGCAGAGAGGTCGAGAATTCAAACACGCTTCCAATTTGCGACAGTACTGTTGAGAATTCTTCAAACGTTAGTTTTTGCTCGCCGACTACTCTGCGTAGGTGGTATTTCAGACTTTTGACCGCAGCTTCCCATAGTCCGCCTGCACTGGGCCAAGATGGAGCGTTGAAGTGCCAATGAATTTTCATTTGGCTGACTTCTGTCATGAACGCATCGGAAAATGTTGACAATAATCTTTCATGTTCTGCATTTAAGATTGTATTTGCTACGACAAAATTTGTGCCATTGTCGCTGTATACAACGTGTAACAGGATTAATTCACATCCTCAGACACCCCAACTTAAAATATTATTGGAACCATAGTGGAAGTTTGAAATTGTACTCCGAAGATTACAAAAAATATTTATTTATGAAATTAGTTATACCAAATATAGGCGCGCAACATGGTCATCTTACGAATAAAGTGCACTACTGTATAGGTACACACGCGCGCGGACACGCACACATGTTCACAGGGCCTATTCACACGAGTACCTACGCGACTGGCCTGAACGCCGCGCCGCGCTGCGCCGGCGGAAACAGCCGACAATAAACGAAATACAAATTTCGTACGTAACTGATTACCGGGTAGTTTTGTAAACCGATTATTATTTATTTACTGTGTAAGCTTATCATTATTATTTGAGCTACAAAACGAAATATTTTAACTTACATTGTAATGAGCACGAAGACAACACAAGACTTTTCTTGCATTCATCGGTTATTAAATATGATTAATTTAACTTCTGTTTAACCTAGTCCATATAGGCAGGCATGATACAGGCGTTATTTATTTTGCATTGCTGATGAATTACATGACGCAATATCATACAACGAAGACTAGATTGGGAATAATAACAAAAAAATAAAAAATTAACTTACATGATAAATGGCACTCATACGGCGACTTCTTGTTAAAATATGTTCCAAATGTCCACCACCTTACTCAATACATCTCAATGCACGTTTGCGTAATTAGTCACGTAATTTATCTAAAACTTCAGTGTCACTAACTTTTTGGAACGCTGCCACTATCCTACTTTTAAGTTCCTCCACACTAGTAGTTTCACTGAAGTATACCAGAGATTTAATACGTTCCCATAAAAAAATTTCAACAGGCGTCAAGTCAGGTGACCTAGGAAGCCATTGCACGGGCTCGCCGCGACCGATCCAATTCTAAGATAGCCACTCTAATCATGGTGCGTAATCACGTGGAATTAGGTCCTGACAGCTTCTCAGGTGGAAACGACGCTCGCCGTCACCGTGAAGCGTTCGCCACACGTTTTTCGCGGAACTACCCTACACCGACCGCCCAAACCTTTTGAGATTCCGCCGCGCGCGCCATCGTTTATCGGATGATTCAAATTTCATTATTTTTATTTATTTATTTATAAATTCTTTATTGTACACCACATACATACAAAAAAAAAAATAAAAAAAAAATTAAACAGTAACTGCGTCTTGCTCTGTCTAACCGTTGTTAAATATGCCTCCGTTTCCTAATTCCGTTTCCTATTTGACAGCCTCCGTGGCGCAGTTGGTTAGACGCCGCCTGTGAAACGAGAGGCCGCGGGTTCGATCCCCGCACCGAAACAAATATTTGTGTGATCCACAGGTATTTGTTTCGGGTCTGCGTGTTTGTGAGACCGAAAAGTCTCTCGTAGCTTCTGATACCCACGACACAAGACTCGATCTTAGTGTGGGGTCAGGACTATGTATGTGACTGTTGGGTGTATTTATTATTTATTATGCGGAAAAGAGAACATGGTAATTATTTATTTTGGTAGGTTATTACGTTTATTCAGGCCTATCGTTGTGTGCGTTTGTTTAATGCTAGATTGTTTGCGAATTTGAAAGGACCTTTATGACTGTCGAAATAAAGTTCATATTTGTTTATTATTTGATTTATTAAAGTATTCGTTTATTATGTCATTTAGAAAGGACCTTATACTCTGGAGTTTCAATTTCGTTTGTTCGGTGCATTAAAGGAAAGGGTGTCTGTTATTTACTAAGTTTTAATTAATTATTAAAAAAAAAAAACCTATAGAAAAAAGTGTTGATATCGATTCAGTATCTATATTGTACGTTTGTATGATCCTTAACGACTAATGAAGGCAGCCATTCTGGTCCATTCCACCAGAGTGAATGTTCTATAAGTTGGGTGACTGATAGTCCACGACTAGCGCTATCAGCTGGATTTTCGTTGGACTTGACGTACCGCCAACATTTTGCAGATATGACGTCCGTTATGTTCTTGACTCTGTTGGTCACAAAAGGTTTCCACCGGCTTGGTTCTCCGTGAAGCCAACCAAGAACAGCGGTTGAATCACACCATCCGTATAGCTGAACATTGTTGTAAGGTGTGAAGGTAAATGCCGGTGACTTTAAAAGTTTTATTAAATTAATAAAAATAGCGGTTACAAGAAAATAAAATATGTATATGAGTGAACGCTCTGGGAGAACGGTGTGGACTGTCTTGAGTGGGTCGGCGTGCGGCCAGCCCGGTGTCGCGGACCCCGCACGGCTCCTCCGCCGCGCTCCCGGTGTCAAGTGGCACCGATCCCCGACGCGGCACCCCCGTAGTTGTCCTTATGGGGTTCGCTTTGAAGTACACTGGCCATGAGTTTAGAAAGCAAATGAGCTCCACATAACTCTAAACTCGGCAGTGTTGTATTTTTATTGATTGGTGCCACCTTAGATTTTGCTGCCAATAGTGTTATCGCGGTAGTGTTTTGCTTTTGAATTTTTGCATAAATGACGCCAGCGTATGCTTTTGTGGAAGCGTCGCAGAAACCATGAAGCTCTATTGTATCACTCTCTTCGCTGTGAATCCATCTTGGTATTTTTATTTTATTAATGTCATCGATGTCCCCTCTTATTTTAATCCATCTTTTGTAAATTTCATCAGGCACTTGTTCATCCCATTCAATCTTTAAAGTCCATACATTTTGAAATAATAGTTTCAACTGAATTAGAACTGGACATAACCACTTGAGAGGATCAAATATCTTGGATATGTTTGACAGTAGGGTCCTTTTTGTTGGTTTTTGCGTTAAAAGCGGTGACATCTTGGCATTGGAACGTAAAGCTGTCTTCTGTTGACTTCCAAATCAGCCCCAGAGTTTTTGTAGATTGTTGGTGATGGAAGTCGAATCTCTCATTATTTATGTGTGACAGTGAGCTATCGCTCTTAACGAGAGAAGGTTCGTTAGATGCCCACTTTCGGAGATTGAATCCTCCTGACCTTAAAAGTGCAACCAGGTCTAACTGTAATTGCGTTGCCGACTCGATTGAGTGGCCTCCTGTGAGTAGATCATCCATATAAAAATCTTCCTCGAGAACCTTTGCAGCTATCGGATATTTATGACACTCATCTCTTGCCAGCTGTCTAAGTGTCATCATAGCTAGGAATAGTGCGGCCTTCGTTCCGTATGTCACTGTTGTAAGCAGAAACTCCTTGATTGCTTTTTCAGGTGAAGCCCGCCAAACAATCTTTTGACAACTTTGATCATCAGGATGCATTAAGATTTGCCGGAACATCTTCTCAATGTCAGCAGTGAACGCATAACGATACTGTCTCCATCTGAGGATAAGTGTAAGTAGATCTTGCTGCAAATTTGGGCCACGAAACATAAGGTCATTGAGACTGTAACCTGAAGACGTCGGTTGCGATGCATTGTAAACAACTCTCAGTGACGTATTCGTTGACTCAGCGCGACTTACACAATGATGCGGCATGAAGTAATTCGATGTTTTACTATCCCGTACTACTGCCGGTACATATGACCCATTGAAATATACAGCGTGTATTTTTAGACGAATTACCTATTTAAACACATGACAGATCATGCTTGCGTGCAACTAATAGTAATATACACAAAGAATAATAATAATAAACGAGAGAGTAATACTCTTTCTTTTTTTCCTAAAAAGTCTCCTTACGTGTGGGTACCCTTGTACTAGGTTCTAGTTTGAACTATCTTATCGGTCATTGCACATGAACAACAACTTTTAGGTATGATGCGTTTGCCCTTCATACTACCATCCTGGCATAGGACAAGCAAAAATACCTAGGTGCTAAATAACTATGTTTTTCCTACTAATGTTAATTCTTACCAACAAAGACAAGGTAGGTAATTTTGACAAAGACAAATAAGCACCTTAGTATTTTTGGCGTATTTAAAAAATGGAATCATACCTATTTACAACGATTAATTTGATGATTTATTATGTACAAACTTAAACTAATCTTAATAATTGCTCGAAATGAGCACCACCTCGCGTAATACATAGTTCGGCACGTTTATGCATATTATCTTTAATCCGGTTAATTACGAATGTGTTATTTTTAATTGTTATAAACCATTTGTAATACGCACCTTTAGCTCTTCCCTATTAGCATATTCTGTAGCGTATACGAGTTTTTTCACGTCACTCCACAAATCAAGAGAGCGGGCCGGCCATGGCACAGGGCCTCCATGACCTATCCACTTATCACCAAAGTGTATATTTAGGTAATCCCGCACTCGCCTCTCATAGTGCGCGGGGGCTCCGTCATGTTCATAAAATAAATTGTTGAGCATGATAACAGGCACATCGTCCAACATTTCATTAACAACACTGTTTCACCATCTTCATTTTAATATCGGTAAAACATATTAAATATGCGTGTACTAACTGACACAGCACTTATCACACGCGGGGTTGTCGATACGGACTCCGATACGCGCCGACGGGAGTAAATTAGACATGCGGAAGTGGCGATGTTTTTGCATAGACTGCGGACGGACCGAGGTGCGCGGGAGTACGCTTTGTCGGCGCGGCGCGGTGCATCAAAAGAAAAGAAAGAGACGGGGCTTGCGAGCCGGGTGTTTTTTATGGAAGAATTGTGTTGCAACATGTTTTGCCGCGCGCAGCGCGATTACTCATTTTATCGTTTTGAAGCTCTATGGCCTAAAATAATGTTTTTAATGGAAATTCCCCTCAAAATGTAAGGTCATATGTTATATATATATTTGGGATGAGAATCGAACACTGAGTGACCTCCTTAAATAAGTCATTCGACCAACCTAACATATTGTATTCATCCATAAATAACTTATATGGATGACATAGTGCCTTTTGCTTGACGATTTTTTTCTCCAATTGATAAAATTGTGCCAGAGCTTTTGGTTTAGATTGTCCCAGTTTTTCATTTATATCTGGATGTAAAGGCAATCTTACAATATATCTGCCGTCTGCTTGGCGTTGGAAGGTTGAGTGATAATGTTGAAGGCACGCATGGTCCTCAGATGACATAGTGATCCGCAACATCTTCAATCGACCAGAATTTATGCATGTCGTCATCGTCAATTAAGGTGACGTTGCAATGGTAGATTTTTGTGACGTTTGCGCTACCGCACAAAATCCAACCTAACCGTGTCTGCTGCGCGACCGGCATGGAATCATTTTCTTTTACTATTCCGCTTTGAATAATTGTGGAGTAAATTTCGAAACCTAGTAATATGTCTATTTGCCTACTTTTATTAAAATTAGGATCGGCTAGTTGAATACCCTGAATATATGGCCACGTTGGTTTCGAAAATATTTTGTTAGGTAAGTTGCTGACCAAAATTTTCGTGATGTATAAATCAATATCCAATGTATAGTATTATGTATTGACGATATTGATGTTGAAATAATACCCTTGCATTTGTTTTCTTTCGAACCCACACCATAGACAACTGCTTTGCATCCTTTACGCTTTAAGCCTAACAAGTCCGGCGGCCTGCTCTGTGATCAGGGAAGTTTGAGATCCTTGATCAACTAACGCTCTTAAGAACTGGTGAGTTCCATCGGCACTTCTTACGTTTATTAAAGCTGTAGCTAAAAGGATTTCTCCTGTTTCTTCCTGCAGGACATGGCTTTTTAAAGGACCTTGACTTGAGCTACTGATATCCTGTTTCGAATTAGCCCACATGTCTGCATCATGGAGCAAGGTATTGTGGTCTCCTTCGCACTTACGGCATTTTTTGTTGGATGTGCATCTTTTGTTGCTATGAGAATGAAGGCAATTTGTGCATAGCAACAACCTTTTAATAACATCATATCTTGCGTTTGGTTGCATAGCTAAAAATGATGAGCAATTAAAAATGCCGTGATCTTTGTCCTCATTACAAACCGCACACTTAGAGTTATTTTTGTTTATATTATGAGGTCTTTGACTTGGGCTAATTTTATGACTCGTGAATGATTTGAAATAATGTGTTTTCTTATTCTCCTTTATTGAGTCTTGCTGTTATTGAGGTTTTACGTATTCTGGCTTACGACGAGATGTTTCCAATGCAGTAAATTTATTTTCCAGGAATACCAAAAGATCTTCGAGATTTGGCAATTCTCGTGGGCTCTTTAAAGACTCGATGTAATCGATGTGGGAGTCCGCATCAAGTTTGGTAGCTATTATAAATACTATAAGCGGATCCCAGGTAGTGACGTCGACACCCAGCGCCTTTATTGCATTGAGGCATTCGTTTGTGGTATCAAATATTTTCTTGATCGCTGCAGCCGATTGTATTTGAATGGCTGGCAAACTCATAAGAATATTGACGTGGGTGTTGAAGATTAATTTTTTGTTGTTGTATCTTCTGTTTAAAATCTCCCAGCAAACGTCATAATTTTTTGAGCTGATTGGTAAATGTTGTACCAATCTTTCTGCTTCGCCTCGAAGTTTTCCCTTGAGAAACTGCAATTTTTGCGCATTTGATAGGGATCGGTTGTTGTGTATTGCTTCAACGTAAAGATCCTTGAATGACACCCACTGTTGATAGTTTCCAGTGGTGTTGATCTTTCCCTGAAGTTTTTTACTTTTTGATAATTCGCCTTTTTACGTCATAAAACTGCTGTTCATATTGAGTAAATGCTTGCTCGTACTCAATATTGTCTTCGCAAAGCTCGCTATCAATATTCCAATGTAAGGTGTCAATAATTTGCCAACGATTTTGCACGGTCCTCAATACGTCCTCGAATTCCCATTTGTCGGAAATACTCTCAAGATTTATATTGCTGATTGTCCGTGAAAACGCTTTAAAATTACTCTTCTGTTTTCGGAGCATCTCATAGAGTTTTCTACTCGTTTTCTGCTCAACTGCACTGCGTGGCACCTCAGATTCGGAACACGGCGTTAATGGCTAAGTGTTTTTCCTCCGTTTTTGTGTCAGAGGATAAAGAATTTTGTATATATGCTCTCGTGTCAATATAAAATTCTGATGTATTTTGATATAAATTGCTGACAAAGTATTTGTGTGATTTGTCATCGAAATCGCACAGTTTTATGTGATTACTTTGAAACTCCTGCCAATAAGATTCTAACGAACTCAGCCTTTTTTTGATATAGGTCGAGGTTTTCCGATCGGCGCCGTCCTTTTTGAAGTTTTTCAAAAGGGACTCCATAGCGTTCATGAGTTGGCTCTGGGTGGCAAGCAGATGTTCCATCGTAGTTGACATGGTTAAAAATCAGTAAAAATGACTCACCAAAGGCGCTGGTCACTTACGTGGCGTGACGATTGCACGTGTCAACAAAATTCCTGTAACACTGCCGAAATACGTCCCGCCTTCGGTGGCTCGAAGGACCAAATTGATGCTTAGGGTTAAGGTGCTCCACCAAGTTATTGACAACGAAAGATTTTGTTATACCGACGGTTTATTGTCCGAACTTATGGTATATGTTGAAATAAAACTATTTTATACGGATTTTATCGCAATTTGGTTTAATTTTTAAATTTTTTAACTTCCCGACGTTTCGATAACTTTACAGCTTTCGTTGGTCAGGGATGCTACTATCTAGTGGTCATGGCCTGTCCCTAGAATAGGTGCTACGAGTACGCGACCTCGGCCCCCCGAGCTACTGCAGTCACTACCAACCTTCCCTTCCGTGACTGCAGTATCCACTCCTACAGGCCATACTTCCCTTTCCCATAACATCCTCCAACCACAAACCCTTTTTCCCTTCCCCCGGTTGATGACGGGCAGCAGCGTCATCAACGCGAGTCTCCCCTCCCCCCCCCTTCTGCGCTCGCCAACCCGCCTGCCAAGCGTGGCGAGTATTGGCAAAATCCTCCTAATGATTAGCAACACCAGGACCAGGCCCCCAGTCCCCGGCAGCCCCGCTATTCCTGGCTATGGTAGCGGCCATGGTTACGGCGGGGCAGGGGGTGCTAAGAATCCCCGGGTTGGCCCCGGCTACCACCCCCGACGACGACTGGCCCTGGTAACACACAACATACGCACGTTGAGGACAGACGAGAAGATTGTCGAACTGGAAGAAGAATTGAGTGGGTTGCACTGGGACATTTTGGGGTTATCGGAAGTCCGTAGAATCGGGGAGGATACGATAACCCTGAAGTCCGGTAACCTGCTCTTCTACCGGGGGGACGACCAGCAGTCCCGAGGAGGTGTCGGATTTCTCGTCCACAGGTCTATCATCAACAACATCGTATCCATCGAAAGTGTGTCGAGCAGGGTAGTGTACCTTATACTCAGAATATCAAAAAGATATTCGTTGAAGGTCATACAGGTATACGCGCCGACCTCGACACACCCAGATGAAGAAGTAGAGGAGATGTATGAGGACATTAGTCGGGCCATACATACTTCCAAAACCTACTTCAATGTTGTTATGTGAGACTTCAACGCAAAGTTGGGCATAAGAAGCGATTTAGAGTTGAAAGTGGGGCAATTTGGACATGGGCAACGGAACCCCAGGGGCCAGAGGCTGGCCGACTTTCTGGAGAAAGAGGGACTCTTTGCGATGAACTCTTTTTTCCAGAAGCCGCCTCACAGGAAATGGACCTGGCTGAGCCCTGACGGTTCTACGAGAAACGAGATAGATTTCATCTTGACGACGAATAGACAGATGTTCAGTGATGTCTCTGTGATCAACAGGGTGAAAACCGGCAGTGATCACCGAATGGTAAGGGGCTCATTGAATATCAATGTCCAATTAGAAAGGCGTCGCTTGATGAAGTCTACGCTCCGACCTACTCGTGCCCATATCCAAAACCCCGAGAGCTTTCAACTTGAGCTGGCAAATCGCTTTGATTGTCTCAAAGAAAACTTTGCAGTGGACGAGCTAAGCAGCGGTTTGGTAGAAGCTGTCCATACGGTGGGATCTAAGTATTTTAGACCTCGCCGTAGAGATAGACCACAAAAACTCTCGATCCACACTCTTGACCTCATGGCCGAACGTCGATCTATGGCGCTGCAGTCTTCCGATGACGCCGAAGCATATAGGCAGCTCAATAGACGGATCTGGAAGTCCTTGCGACACGATGTCCGTGCTCACAATACTGTGAGCATTAAAGAGACAATTGAGCGGAATGGAGGCTCCAAAGTGTGTGCAAGAGACTTGTCTATTGGGCAAAGCCAGTTGTGTAGGCTGAAGACGGACGGCGGCCGCGTAGTGTCGACGAGGGCAGAGGTTTTAAGGGAGATCGAGAGGTTCTACGGACAGCTTTACACCTCGGTTGCCAAACCTACTGTTAGCTCGGCCGAAGACCCGAGAGCCGAGTTGATCCGACACTTTAGCGATGATATCCCGGACATCAGCCTGTGTGAGATTGAGATGGCCTTGAAGCAGCTTAAGAACAACAAGGCGCCGGGTGAGGACGGAATCACTTCAGAGCTTCTGAAAGCGGGCGGAGCGCCGATACTGAAAGTCCTTCAGAGGCTCTTCAATTCCGTTCTCCTCGAGGGATCAACGCCAGAGGCATGGAGCAGGAGCGTGGTGGTACTGTTCTTCAAAAAAGGTGATAACACTTTGCTGAAGAACTACAGGCCCATCTCGCTCCTGAGTCATGTCTATAAGCTGTTTTCGAGGGTCATCACAAATCGTCTCGAACGCAGGTTTGATGACTTCCAGCCTCCCGAACAAGCCGGTTTCCGAAAAGGCTTTAGTACCATAGACCACATTCATACGCTTCGGCAAGTTATACAAAAAACCGAGGAATATAACTTGCCGCTTTGTTTAGCGTTTGTGGACTATGAGAAAGCCTTTGATTCGATCGAGACCTGGGCTGTGCTAGAGTCTCTCCAGCGATGCCACATAGACTATCGGTACATCTTAGTGTTGAAGTGTATATACAACAACGCCACCATGTCGGTCCGAGTACAAGATCAGAGCACGAAGGCTATTCCACTACAGAGAGGCGTGAGACAGGGAGATGTCATATCTCCGAAACTGTTCACTGCCGCGCTGGAAAACGCCTTCAAGCTCTTGCAGTGGAAAGGATTCGGCTTAATCATCAACGGCGAGTATATCACTCACCTTCGATTTGCCGACGATATTGTAGTCTTGGCAGAATCGCTGGAGAACCTTAGCACTATGCTCGAAGACCTAAATCGAGTCTCCCAACAGGTGGGTCTTAAAATGAACATGGACAAAACGAAGATCATGTCGAATGTCCATGTTGGGCCCACCCCCATTGGAGTTGGGGGCTCGACTCTTGAAGTTGTAGACGAATATGTCTATTTAGGTCAAGTGGTCCGGTTAGGCAGGTCCAACTTCGAGAGAGAGGTCAATCGTCGAATCCAACTCGGTTGGGCAGCGTTCGGGAAACTACGCGACGTCTTCTTGTCCAAAATACCTCAGTGCCTCAAATCGAAAGTCTTCGATAGTTGTGTGTTGCCAGTGATGACATACGGCACCGAGACGTGGCCTCTCACTATGGGCCTTATTAGGCGGCTCAAAGTCACTCAACGAGCTATGGAGAGGGCTATGCTCGGGGTTTCCCTACGAGATCGAATCAGAAATGAGGAGATCCGTAGGAGAACTAAAGTAACCGACATAGCCCAGCGGATTAGTAAGTTGAAGTGGCAATGGGCGGGGCACATAGCGCGGAGAACTGATGGCCGATGGGGCCAAAAAGTTCTCGAATGGAGGCCACGTAGCGGAAAGCGCAGCGTAGGACGTCCACCCACAAGATGGTCAGACGACCTGGTAAAGGTGGCGGGACGTCGCTGGATGCAGGCTGCCTCCAACAGGTCACTGTGGAAATCATTGGGAGAGGCCTATGTTCAGCAGTGGACGTCCTTTGGCTGATGGATGGATGGATGGACAGCTTTCGTGGTCACGGGGCAGACTGAGGTATTAGTCATCCGCTCAGTGACTGTTACAATTTAACTACCTACAAGCGGTACGTAGATGATACTTTCACAATTTTACCATCTGACGAAGTAACTGCATTTTTAAATCACCTCAACTCCATTAACAATAAAATTAAATTTACTATGGAGTTGGAACAAAACAAATCTCTTGCCTTCTTAGATGTTTTAGAAATCCGTAATCCTGATCAGTCCTTAGGTCATACTGTGTATAGGAAAAAGACCCATACAGATCTGAACGGTGATTCTCACCACCATCCGAAACAGTTAGCTACCGTGGGTAAATCTTTGTTTCAGAGAGCACAAGGAATCTGTGACGAGAAACACCTGGCAACTGAGCTGCAACACGTCAAGCAAGTACTGCGAGACAACAAGCTCCAAATTCCACGCCGCCGTCACAGAAACCGAGTGAAACCAGCCACAGTTGAACAGGTCCCGGTTATATTACCATACATAAAAGGAGTCACGGACAAGATTGGCTACATCCTGAAACGTGCTTCTATTAAAACATACTACAAGCCGCCTAAGAAGATTAGTCAATTCTTACCACCTGTCAAGTGTCATGTACCTTTACAAGAACCGGGAGTATACAAAATAGATTGCGACTGTGGCCTCTCTTACATCGGCCAAACCAAACGAAGCATAGGGACCCGCGTAAAAGAACACATAGCTGACGTCAAACACCGACGCTCAACGAAGTCTGCAGTTGCTGAACACATAGAGGAAGGCTCCAAGCATTACCTTCGCTTTGACAAGCCCCAAATCCTCGCTAAAGAACACCGTTTCCTGCCCAGGATGTTTCGCGAGGCTATTGAAATCAAAAAACATCCAAATTTCAATAGAGAAGATGGCTTGAAGCTTGCACCATCATGGGATCCAATTCTACATTTAATTAAATCGGAACCCAAAAGACCAGCTGCCAGACCTCAAGACACAGTGAGCTCCTTCTGCGTAGATCGGATCGCAAATACTAGTTAGCTTTTTAAATTAACTTTTTAATTTAATAATTGTAAATTAAGGGTAGTTTAATTGTAACAGTCACTGAGCGGATGACTAATACCTCAGTCCGCCCCGTGACCACGAAAGCTGTAAAGTAATCGAAACGTCGGGAAGTTAAAAAATGTAAAAATTAAACCAAATCGCGATAAAATCCGTATAAAATAGTTTTATTTCAATGTGTAACATTCGCGTAAATCTAAGAAACCATTATGGTATATGTGTTGATGAGTCGCGGTAATGATATCGACTGACTTGCCCGGCCGCGTCAGTGAACCAATGCGTAAGCATAAACAAAATTGTGCGGTGTATCGCACCGTACAGCCAGGGCGCTGGTAGATGCTTCACCTTTATTGGCCGAACTGGTGCACGCGTGTCGTAGAGACCGATTAATTTGTGTGTCAATTTTTGGACTTTTTCGTCAATACAGTCAGCATGGTAAATTGAAGTCCAGTCAATAATGTCCGCATCCTTGCGAAGGTCAACAAGATTCATACCCTGAAAGTTCCGTTGCAAAAGGATTTTGGGAGAGGCTTTTAGCGGATGGACACGATAGGATAGGAATAAAAGGTCATGAAAAGAAAAGGCGTCAGCAGGACATTGTCCATGTTTTGCAACCTGATTTAGGGAGGAGACAAGGATGAGGTCGAGAAGTGAAGGTGTACAGTGAGGAGGATGGTGAGTGGCACTGAAAGGAAGAACAGAAAGATTACAGGACTGGATAGAATTCAGAAAGGAAGAAGAACGACGATCGTTCTTGAGGAGACAGGTATTAAAGTCACCCATGATTATGGTTTGACTGTACGATGGGACTAAGTTTTCTAGAATAATTTCAAGAGAAGAGAAAAAGTCAATACGAAGCGATAGGCAATAATAAACACCGAGTAATATTTTCTTATGGGAGAATTCCACCTCCAAGAAAATATGTTCGCCAGCATTTGACGGTGGAGGTTGCGGTGATACACTAACTATTTTGTAACGAAGATAAGTCCGGAGATAGATGACGACACCGCCTCCACCACGTGCTGTGCGGTCATTTCTGATGAGATGGAACCCCGGAAGAGAGAAAGAAGAAGAAGAGAGACAAGGTTTTAACCAAGATTTAGAAACAAGGATAGCACGAATATGGGTACAGTCAAAACTAGCCAGCATATCAGTGTAATGAGCAGGAATACTCGTGAGAGTTTATATGGACTACATTGAAATTACTTGGGACTTCAGAGAACTGAGATAAGAGAGTATCGGGTATTGAAGGAATACTAACGAAGCTGTCATCACTACACGCCGAAAAAAACTCTTCACTAGTACTTTCATCGTGCACAGACATTGTGAAAATTATACCGTTTGCAATAAAAATATTGGTAAAATTATATATATATATTTTTTTTTTATTTATAATTCTTTATTGTACACAAAACATAGGAATAACATATATATGGAACTTAAATCTAAATATGAGTACAAACGGCGGTCTTATCGCACACGACAATCTCTTCCAGACAACCTTTGGATGGACTGGAATGAACAGGAGAAGGAAACCGAAGGTAGTAATAAAAAAGGAATGAACGTACATCAAATAAATAAATATAAGTAAATGCTATATACATATACAAGGTTATTTTTAGTATACTACAAAGCCGAAAGTAGTTTGTTGAGAATCAGTAACACAATCCATTGCACAAAATTTTAACATACGTTATAATTTATCCCAAAAACATGAAAATTCCGTCAAGCTGGTTACCTTGTTGATTAATAAAAATCTAGCGCGTGTCGGTCGTTCACCTATTAAAGTACTTACACAGCCGGCCGATGCCAAATGCAAGGACACCATTCCTCCCCCACGCCCCGCACACTACGGCGCAGCGGTGCGTGCGGTGCGTTTGATCTAATAATATTAGTGACCCCGGAAGTCTCGGCGCGTACGCATCTTTCGTGATTTTGCTTAGACTACTCCGCGCACATACCGATTTCGCGATGGCTTTTCGTTACACTTTACAGCAATGTTGAGTGTTCAGATATGGTGCGTAGTCTCGCAATTTGTGGTGATAATGTGTCTGCGGCAGTGAGATATTATGAAGCCGCAAAGTGAAAATGAACTAAAAAAACAAAATTGAAAGTTTTAATACAATAAAACAGAACGCTAATGTGCTATCAAAATTAGACCGCAATATGCGTAAGCGGGCTCGGCTGTGTATTAGGGAAAGGGGTGGACATTTTGAACAATTACTTAGGTATGTTTAGTTGTTATTGTAATAGCAATGAAGTGGTAAATATTAAGCCGAGTTTCGATTTGTTCTTAACACACACATCCCTTGCAAAGCATTATCTTTGGTGGAAACGCAGACGTGGTGTTAAAATGTTGTTTATAAACAAAACAGTGTAAATAGTACCAGTGTTGTGCGTGTGCGCGTGTTGGCGCGAAACCCACGGCGCGACGCATCGCGGCGCGGCAGTGCGCATGCGCGGCGCGCGCTTGTTCCCATGCATTATTCAAGAAATGAGATAATTATCGTAACCTGTCACGGCGTGAGTTTTCATTATTATTATAATTTTTCTATTTTATCTGATCTTTTATACCAAAATCTAATTTGGGTGTTTCGGCTTTATGGTATACAAAAAATAACGTTGTATAATTAAACATATTACATATACTAAACAAAATACAATATAAATAATACAAATATATAAATAATCAAATATGTAAAGGGGAAAAAAAAGCAGAAAAAATGAGTACAAAATAAAAATACAGAAAAAAAAATAAGAAATATTCTATAATATACCATTAAGTTACTGTTGTGATAAATAATGCGTTATGACTAGTCTCTTAAAAATAGGCAGTGATTTTGCAAGTCTTATAGACATAGGCAGTTCATTCCATAGGCGAGCAGCATAGACAGTAAAAGATTTGTCTACGAATGTTGTGCTATGCTTCGGAATCTCCAAAATCAAACTCTCTAAAGACCTAAGAGATCGTGCATGGGTATCACGCAAGAAATGGAAACGGTACTTAAGATAAAATGGAGTCGCGGGATGAAATAATATACAATAGAGGAGTGAAAGGATACGAGTATTCCGACGAAGACGTATTGATAGCCACTTGAGTTTAGTTCGATATTCAGAGACGTGGTCATATTTTCTAAGTCCAAATATGAACCGAATGCAGAAATTTTGAAGTCGCTCAAGCTTTTCAAATTGGGCTTCGGTGAGATCAAGGTAATGAGCAAGCATCAGCTAATCAAGAATAGGAAAAAGAAGAGACTGGACGAGTGCAATTTTCGTAGGAATAGGTAGAAAATTTCGCAATCTTCGCAAGGACCCCGCTGCAGCAAACAATTTACGACTAAGTTGTTTCAATTGGGGACCCCAGGGGCCTTACTACCGTCTCTTATAGCAGTAATGTTTTAACCTTACTTACAAATTTCGTACCATGACGCCCTTAAAACAAGCTTAAAACCATCATGTTTTAATTAGCAGTTTTGTGACGCAATCGCAAATCATTCATTCTAAACCGTACCACGACGTGTCCTTTGACAGTAAGTAATATTACTTTAATGTCAAACTTAGCAGTCACAAAACAGTTGTGAGAAAGCAACTTTTTAACATTACTTTTCAGTTTTCTGTGATATATCCTCGTAAAGTCAGTAAAAAAACAAATGCATATTTATTTTAAATACTTATGGTGTGCGATAAAGTGGTTTCTTGTCCAAAAAGGGCCGATAATTATTATGAATGTTATATGGTTGTAGATGGCCAATGATTACGAAATCTTCGAATTTCTGGAGGATGATAATTCTGCTAATAACTCGTTGAGTAAGCTACGACAAAGGCGATTACGCGAGGAATGCGGTCCCTTCAATCTATACGACTCTGAGTTTATTAGTAGATACAGGCTAATGACCAAGAACGCAACAAAATAAAAGCAAAGTAAGTATACTACAAGTTATCGATTTCATAGTCAATTGTAACGGACCATTCAATATGAAACCTCAGCTATGTTTTGAATATGAAAACTGTTATAACTAGAATTATGTTTTTGATTAAACAACATTACCAAGGTGGAACCAAAACTTGAGTTTGTATCTGCAATGATAGTGATCAAAAGTGATGTTTCTATGACATATTGCATAAATAATAATATCATACATTACAATTGTATAAAATAAAATTGCCCTGTGATAATTTTACATGGTAATTTATTATTTAAGTTCCACTTATTAATGCACACATAACAAAGAACTTAAATGAATTATATCTTTTCTAATACAGAATATATTTTCATCTCTAGACAACACAGAGAATAACTAATAACATAAAGAATATGAAATATAACAATGATTTAAATAACAAATAAATATAGTAACATTACTTTATTCAATCTCATAAAATTTCAGATTTGTGATGCAAACATGCAAATTATGAGTGTAGAGGAGGCAAGCCATGGTGGTGCTACTATGGACTCCTTTATATGGTCAAATCATCCACTGAGGAGTCACTTGGAAGAACTGAGCAACAATGAAAATATCTGGTTTCTAGGTAAAACTCCAATATAACATTATTATATAAAAAAAAGTTATTTTAATATCAGATACTTTAATTATTCAAATTACATACTTATATTTATATATTGTCCTTAACCAGTGAAAATAATTAATTATATTTAAAAAATTTACAGATGATATGATGAAAAACCATGATGAATCCCATACTCAATGCAGCACCACAGACACCTAAAGCACACCACAAGAATTTGCATGTTCACACTAGAAACATAGTTGAATGAACAATTGGACTTCTCAAAGCACAATTCGTTGCTTACTTGTACACAGAGTGTTGCATTATGCACCTCAGGTGGCAGGATTATTAATATTACACAACATATGCAACACAGCCAATATTCCTGTGCAGCAATTAACTAATGAAGAGAACCAATTGCAGCTCAATTATACTGTTGGTGAAGCATCATCAGCACTCCAACAGTAGCAATGTTGCTTTACAACAGGATTGGGCAGCACGGAGGGCTCTCACTCCGCAGGTCTGGACAAGGTGGCAGTTATAGATGTTAATAGATGTTAGAATGCTGGAAGAAAGATTGTCGGTGTATTTATACTATTGCCTATTGTTTTGTATAAATTTAATTATTTTACTTTCCAATTTTTTATTTGTAATCTCTAAAGGTGGGTGCTCTAAATTGTAACACAGATAAACTAACTACTGCAGTAAGCAAAGGTAAAATTATACTTTATGTAATGTAATGAAACCAAATAAAGATTAGTATCATTTTTCTAGAAATCAGTAGAGCCTACATATTTGTTTTCTTGTTGTTTACACTTACTTCTATGAATGGTTCCAATTGCACTTACTTGACTATAATCATCCCCGAGTAATCGCAAAAAAAATTTTTCACCCAGTACTGAAAAATCCACAGGTGTAGTTTAGCATACAGTTATCATGGGTAGTATCATGAAACCATTATACATAACATTTTATTCTAGACCAGATATTACACTCATGCAGCTGTCCATAATCTTACCTATATATCTAATAATAATCACATAAATTAATATAAGTAGTTACTTTAGACCACCCTTTCCAGTCTATGTGCTTGAGAGTTTAAGATCACTGCAAGCACGCCACACTTTTGTTTAGAATATTCCTTTGTCTGCAGTGGTTCGATTGTACGCCACACATTAAATCGAGTTGTTGCGTCGCCCCAAAACTCTCCGAACTCTGACGCTGCAAAAAGTTTAAACCACTTGAAATAATAAATCACTTGAAATTCCAACTTCAAATTTTCACAGCCACATTTGATTTCTTTGTTTTATAAATAATATTATTCGTATTGCATATATATTTTTAGACATAATAGTATATTATGTGTCGACTCTAATTATTTAATTAACATAAATGATATTAAAATCAAAGTTGAGATAGCGATTATCATTAAACATGCGATCAAAGTATCGCAATGCATAAATTTGTTCATTGTTTTATCTATTAAAACATACTTACTCGTTGCTAGAAATGATATCGAGACTTTTGAAACTGCATAAAATTAATTAAAAAGTTTGTATTGCACCACTTCCACTTCATAAGATTTTTAAACACCGCGTCCCGCGAGCGAGCTCGTAAGAGTAATGACATTCGTAAAACCGTTTCGTTCCCGTTGCATACATGCCCAAAGAAATACAAATATACAAAATCTTCGCTCTGCAAGACAAAGGGATATTTTCTTTTATTAAAATTATACAATATAATTTTTACTTGATAATCCGTTAAGAAATCTAGAAGTAAATTTAATTTGTTTAGCTTCAATATTTATCGGCATATGCGTGTCTTGGAACGTAAATAAAAAGGTTAGCGATCTTATATACAATCATTCGTTCTTTTCCAGCACTATGCAGGAATAAAGTAATATTGTTTTATAAGGTCATGGTACGAATCTGAGTAATATTACTATAAGCTTGAAACAAAACGTTCCTGCAATAAGAATGTTTAGTAAAAGATGGTAGTAAGGCCCCAGGATAAGTTACTATCAATGAATACCCCCAAGTTTTTTACGTTATCACAAAAGGGAATAACACAGCCATTAAATGTGACCTGGGCTATTTGATTCACATTCAACTGAGAAACCATCCTGGAGCTGCCAACAACAATGACCTGAGTTTTAGCTGGGTTTACTGTGAGCCCGTGCGTCCTACTCCACTCATTTATTCGAGAAAGGTCTTTATTAATTGATACAATAAGCCTCTGTCACCCTGTCCACCGGAGCGTGATAATAAATTTGTAAATCGTCTGCATACAAGTGATAGGAAGAAATAAGTTGATGGGAGATAGAGTTAATGAACAATGCGAAGAGTAAAGGAGATAAAACGCCGCCCTGAGGAACGCCAGCAAAAGTATCACACCAAGCAGAAACTGCACCTTCAATGCGTATACGCTGCTGGCGACCAGCCAGGTAACTATGAAACCAGTCAATTACCGTTGGAGATATGTTAATAGAGCGAAGTGTGCTTAACAGGACATCATAATCTACAGTGTTGAACGCATTGCTTAAGTCTAGCAAGGCTAGTACCGTTAGCTTCCCGCTCTCCATGGCAGATCTAATGTCGTCTGTTATACCGGGTATATCAAGACCGCGACCGAAAACGAAGCCAGGTGGTAGTTTTAATGGTCACAGACACGATGCAAATAAAAATTTCACCAAAACAGCAACAGATTTTTTTTAGATTTTTTTAAAAATGTCTTGTTTGGGTGATAAATATTTATTTATTTTATTTATTTATATTCTTTATTGTACACAAAAATGTAACAACAGATATATATAGACAACAAAACAACAAAGTACAAATGGCGGTCTTATCGCACTAAGGCAATCTCTACCAGACAACCATTGGATGGATTTATGAGAGGGAGAAAGAAAGGGCAGTGTATGATAAAGGCAATAAAAGCTCAAATAAATAATACTATTTATACATAAATTTACAAAAACTACATAATTAATGTATATAGACATACATAAATACATTTATATGTAAATAAACATACATATATAAATATATTACCAATATATTTAAATAAAGGAAATAATATTAATCAGTAAATCTGTTTAAGAAGAAAGGTAGTGCTCTTTTACTAGCTTCTTAAAAGATGACAGAGTTTGAGCCTGCCTCACCACAACGGGTAGTGCATTCCACAAGCGAACAGCTACGACACCGAAAGATTTGTCCATAAATGTTGTAGTGTGGGCGGGCATTCTCAACTTTAAGTTCTCGGACGACCTCAAGGACCTCGTATGTGAGTCATGAAATACCTAATACCTAGTTTTTGCGAAAATAATAATTTAAACCCTTACGTACCATTGAGTGTTTAATAATAAAGAGGTCTACATCATTTTTTTAGGAAAGCTATGTATTTATCACCCAAATACGACGATAAGTAAGAAATTACAAAAAAAAAGTTGTGGATTTTTTTTGCGAAATTTTTACTTGCATTGTATCTGAAGTCACTAATACTACCACCTGGCTTCGTTTTTGGTCGCAGTCTTGATATACCCTGTATGAACCAATGCAGTGGTAGTACTGTGACCAGGACGAAATCCGGATTGAAAGGGATTAAGGAGATTGTTATTCGTAAGAAAGGTGCAAAGCTGATGATGGATAAGGATTTCAAGGACTTTGGAAAGGAACGGTAAAATAGAAATGGGCCGATATTCAGAAAAGGATACGGGATTAGGTTTTTTGGGAAGAGGAACGACTTCTGCAGCCTTCCACAAGGATGGGAAGACGGAATAGGAGATCGAAAAATTAAGGATGTGACATAGAATAGGAAGAATTTCGTCAAGGATAGGTAGTACCATATTCCGGCCTATACAGTCATTACCAACCGCATTGGAGGAAATCGATAAAATGCTCTTTTTAACATCACAATCAGAGAATTGACTAAAGACGAATTGAGAATAGTTTGGGGTTGGAATGGAAGAAAGATCATTAATAGTTTTATCTTTAGTAGCCCTATCAAAACAGGGAATAGCTGAAAAGTATGAGTTTAATAAATCAATGTTTAATTTATGAAGGCTTACATCGGGACGTGGTTTTCCAACTCCCATAGATTGAAGAAACTTCCAAACCTTAGTTGGATCACCATTTTCTACAGATTCATGGACATATCGGCGTTGAGCATTCCTACATAACTTGTTGCAGAGATTACGAATAGCTAAAAATTTTTCCCAGTTCAGGGAATTGGTTCTACACTTAAACCTGGACTTAGCTGCAGCTTTCTCAATATCAATGATTTTATTTCATCGGTGAGCCAAGGTGACGGGAGGTGCTTCAATTTAACTGCACGTATTGGAGCGTGTATATCGAACAGCTTCGTTATATTAGTGTTGAAAATTTCAACCTTATCATCGATCGAGTTTGAGGTAAGCAGAGGGGCCCAGTCTATGTTGTCAGCATCCTCACGAAAACTTACGAAATTTACCCCACGAAAGCAACGCCGCATCACAACCTTACATATATTTTAAGTGGGCGAATTTTCAGCGATAAATAAATAAGGTCATGATATGAGAAGGCATCGGCAGCACATTGGCCATGATTAGCAACAAGATGAGGAGAGGAAACGAATATGAGATCGAGGAGAGAAGGAGTAGAATTAGGAAAGTGATGAGTGGCATTGAGAGGTAAGATAGAAAGGTTACAGGAATTCAAAATAGAAAATGGTGAAGAAGAGCGATGATCTCTCTTAAGTAGGCAAGTATTGAAATCTCCCATGATTATGCTGTGACTGTACGAGGGAGTGAGATTAATAAGAATGGTTTTTAGAGAAGAGAAAAAGTCAATGCGCAGAGAGGGATAATAATAAACACCGAGAAGAATTTTAGTGTGAAGGAGTTCAACCTCCAGGAACAGATGCTCACCGCCATTTGAGGGCGGTGGCTGAGGTGACGTATGTACAATGGAAAAGGAAATACCGGTACGTAAGTATATAGCCACCCCACCACCACCGCCAACGGATCGATCGTTCCTGATATGTTGAAAACCAGGAAGGGAGTAGGAACTAGAAGGAAGGCATGGCTTAAGCCAAGATTCTGAAACAAGAATAGCATGGAGATTCGCACAGTCAAAGCTAGCTAACATATCGGTGAAATGTGCCGGAATACTCTGGGCGTTGATATGCATGACATTGAAATTCTTAGGAACATCAGAGAATTGAGATGAAAGAATTTAACTTAGCGATGGAATACTAGTAAAACTGCTGTTGTCACTACCTGCTGAGAAAAACTCATCAGACTCATTATCACCTATCCTAGACGAATTCCTTCCTATCATCTCCCATATCCTCAACAATTCTATTTCATCTGGCGTCTTTCCTGCTGCTTGGAAACAAGCACATATTATTCCTATTCCGAAAAAATCCAATGCATCCAATCTTACAGATTTTCGTCCTATCTCCATTCTTCCTTTCCTCTCCAAAGTCCTTGAACGTCTAATCCACACCCAGCTGAATGATTTCCTTTCCAAACACAATCTCCTAAATCCTTTCCAATCTGGATTTCGGCCTGGGCATAGCACGACGACCACTCTAACTCATATTACGGATGGCATCAGATCGGGTATGGAGGAAGGTAAGCTGACTGTTCTGGCATTGCTGGACTTCAGTAATGCCTTCAACACCGTAGATTTCGACGTATTACTTGGCGTAATGGGTTCTCTTAACATATCTCCAACGGCAGTTGGTTGGTTTCGTAGTTACCTGTATGGTCGCCAGCAACGCATCTGTTTAGAGGAATGCTTTTCCTCCTGGTGCTCTGTATCTGCTGGTGTACCTCAGGGCGGCGTGTTATCTCCTTTACTCTTCGCTGTCTTTATTAATTCCATTACTAATGATCTTCGCTCATCCTACCACCTTTACGCCGACGATCTGCAAATTTATACTCGGGCACCCTTGGACAAGATGGTCGATGCGATTGAATCTCTCAACACCGACATCCAACACATATGTACATGGAGCAAAGCCTTTGGACTAAAGATCAATCCATCTAAAACTCAGGTCATTGTTGTCGGCAGCCCCAGGATGATATCAAAACTTGATTGGGACCAACTACCATCTGTGTCATGTGATGGTGTCACTGTACCATACAGTGATACGGTTAAGAACCTTGGCCTTTATATGGACAAGTCTTTCACCTGGGGTCCGCAGCTTCGGGAGTTAAGCCGTAAGGTTTTTGCCTCCGCTGGGTCCTTGCGAAGGTTACAAAATTTTCTACCCATTACCACGAAGATTTCTCTTGCACAAACTCTCCTACTCCCCATCCTTGATTATGCCGATGTCAGCTATCTCGATCTCACCGAGGACCAACTTAATAAACTTGAGCGCCTTCAAAATTTTTGTATTAGATTTATATTTGATCTATATACAAGAGCGGGCCCTACTCAACACAAATCGACTACCTGCTCATAAGGAGATGCCACATCAGCAAAGTGACCAACTGCAAGGTTATCCCGGGAGAATGTCTCACGACACAGCATCGTCTTCTTGTTATGGATGTCAAGGTAACACCGAAACCCAAAGTGGCCGAGTACCGACCACCAAGGATAAAGTGGTGGTTGCTGGATGGACCTGCTAGGCAGGGTTTCCGCGATGCTTTGATCCCCCTACTGGAAAATAGTATGGGGACCAAGGACGTGGGGGAACTGTGGGGTGGGGTTCATTCAGCAATCACTACCCTTGCGAAATCAAAGCTCGGAACCACTAAAGGTGGCCGCATCCTTGGCAGGGAGACTTGGTGGTGGAGTGGGACAGTTCGGGAAGCAATTCTCGGGAAAAGGACACTATTCAAAAAGTGGCAAGCGACTAACTCTCCTGAAGACCGCGTTGCGTACAACCTCGCCAAACGCGCTGCAAAGCGAGCCGTGGCTCAGGCCCGACACGAGTCTCTGTCTCCTCTGTATGAGAAGCTAGAGACCGCGGAGGGTCAAAAGATGGTCTATCGGCTCGCTAAGTCTCGGGAAAAGGCGACACTCGATATTACCAAATGTCGATGTGTCAAGGATTCCCGAGGCGCTTTGGTATGTGAGGTTGGCGCGGTGAAGGAGAGGTGGCGCTCTTACTTCCACGATTTATTTAACACCCTACATTTGAGAGTGTCCTATCCTGAATTGCCCCCGAACCAGGGTCTTGTGCCGCCTATTACACCTGACGAAGTTCTCTGTAATCTTCGTCGCATGAAGAACCGGAAAGCGGTGGGGCCTGACCTTATTCCGATTGAGGCGTGGAAGTCGCTGGGACTTCATGGTGTGGACCTTCTCGCTGCGTTATTTAACCGCATCCTGGATACCAAGCAAATGCCTGACCCTTGGCGGTTGAGTGTGATTACTCCTGTGTACAAGGGAAAGGGCTGTGTTCAGGAATGCGGTAATTATCGTGGCATTAAGGTAATGAGTCATACCATGAAGCTCTTCGAACGCATCATCGAGTCCAGGCTCCGCCAAGAGTGTGCTGTCTCTGGGTGTCAATATGGCTTCCGACCTGGCAGTGGCACTACAGACCCGATATTTGCCCTTAGGATGCTTGGCGAGGCATACAGGGCGAAGAAGACGCCTCTGCACATAGCATTTCTAGATCTGCAGAAGGCCTTCGACTGTGTGCCGCGTCAGGCAATCTGGTGGGCATTGAGGGCAAAAGGGGTACCAGAAGCCTATGTTGATACCATTAGAGACATGTACCTCCGATCCGAGTCCTTCGTTCGGACCGCCGTTGGCGATACTAATTCCTTCCCGATTGATATTGGTGTGCATCAAGGCTCGGCGCTGAGTCCATTCCTCTTCAGTGTTGTGCTCGACGTCATCTCGTCGGACATCCAGGACCCTGCGCCCTGGTTGTTAATGTACGCCGATGACATAGCACTGGTGGAGGAGGACCGGCGACTTTTGGAGCGCAAGGTCAATCGGTGGAAGGAAGCGCTTGAGAACGGTGGTCTGAAATTAAATGTGGCGAAGACCGAGTACATGGCGTGCGGGGGTACGGACCCGGAAAGCATCATGATAGGGAACGAACTTGCCGTGAAGACGGACAGGTTCAAGTACCTAGGGTCCGTACTGCATGAGTCCGGTGACATCGACCTTGACGTCAAAGCCCGCATAGGCGCTGCTTGGTCTAAGTGGAGGGAGGTCTCGGGCATACTTTGCGATCGCCGGATGCCGATGAGGCTCAAGGGCCTCATCTATAAAAGCATCGTGCGCCCTGTGCTCCTGTATGGTACTGAGACGTGGCCTGTCCTCAGGCGACATGTGCAGGAGGTCCATGTCGCGGAGATGAAGATGCTGCGGTGGATGTGCAACGTTACGCGTTTAGATAGAATCCGTAATGAGCACATCCGCGGCAGCCTTGGTGTCCGCGATGTGGCAGATAAACTCCAAGAATGTCGCTTGAGATGGTATGGTCATGTCCTGAGAAAGCCGCAGGAGTACGTCGGCAATGTGTGCCTGAGACTCAACATTCCAGGACCTCGACCAAGGGGTAGACCGAAGAAGCGCTGGCTTGATGTCGTCAAGGAAGATATGAGAGTCAATGACCTTACTATTGAGGATGCCGAAGACCGGGCGAAATGGAGGAGACTCAGCCGGAAGGCGGACCCTGGCACCGGCCGGGATAACGCCTAAGTAGAAGTAAGTAAGTAATTTATATTTGGTCTACGCAAATATGATCATGTTTCCGAGTTTCGTGTTAAGCTCAAGTGGTTGCCCATACGACTTCGTCGGAATGCTCATATTCTTACTCTTCTTTACAATATCTTGTTTAATCCTCTCACCCCACCATATCTTAAAGAACGTTTTGTATTTCTTCATGTGTCTCATTCAAGGTCCCTGAGGTCATCGGAGAATCTGCAATTGAGAATGCCAGTGCATGTCACAACTTTCATGGACAAGTCGTTTACAGTCCAAGCTGTTCGACTGTGGAACGCATTACCAGTTGTGGTAAGACAGGCTCAAACACCAAAACTCTTTCAAAAAAATGGTTAAAGACCACTACCTTTCCTTCTGAACGGACATATGGAGTAGTTTAATTCCCTGCATTTGAACCTAAAGGTAATTTATAGTATGTATGTATATGTATATTTATCTATAGAAATATTTATATGTGTATGTATATCATGTGTATATGTTTATGTATATATTTTGTATATATTAATATAAATAAGTTGTTTATAATTATTATTATTTTTTTCTTTTTTTATTGGTGCTTGTATCCTTTAAATTCTAGACTGCCCTCTCTTGTTTTCCTTTTCTTATATCCATCCTAAAGTTGTCACACCGCTACCATAGCCAGGAATAGCGGGGCTGCCGGGGACTGGGGGCCTGGTCCTGGTTTTGCTCATCATTGATAGGTTTTTGCCAATACTCGCCACGCTTGGCAGGCGGGTTGGCGAGCGCAGAGGGGGGGGGGACGCGTTGATGACGCTGCTGCCCGTCATCAACCGGGGGAAGGGAAATAGGGTTTGTGGGTGGAGGATGTTATGGGAAAGGGAAGTATGGCCTGTAGGAGTGGATACTGCAGTCACGGAAGGGAAGGTTGGTAGTGACTGCAGTAGCTCGGGGGGCCGAGGTCGCGTACTCGTAGCACCTATTCTAGGGACAGGCCATGACCACTAGATAGGAGCATCCCTGACCACAATATATTCTAATAAGGTAAGTAGTTTAATATGCGTTTTATTTTCAGGTAAAACGCGTCTATTAAACCACTTGACCGTTATTACAAGCTTAATATATTGAGACCTGTTTGTTATCGCCTGGTGGAAAAGCCAATGTGATTTAAAAATATATATAAGTATATATATATATAATTATAATGCATGATAGCATACATTTGTGCGAAAGAAACAGTATAATTTCGAAAAGATTTATTGATTATAAGAAGCTAGGAAACATAATGTAAGGAGATACATTGTGATGTATATATCTAAAAGTAGCATAAACATAAGATGTTCAAGAAAATATGTTTGATACAAATCATTCTATAGGATTAAATAAAGATGTAATAGATGAATTATTCGTTGTGTTATTAATTTCACGGCAATAAAATCTTTGAAAAGTTTTAACTGATTTCCAATGTCCCCTGGCTAAGATATCATCAAGAGGAAAATTGTCAACAAAGTTTCTAGATGCTACAGCAGAACGTACACTACCAGGTGTTTCTGATATGCCAGCCTCTTTCATAAGGGTCTTAATCCACCCTGCAATAACAGTGCGAGACGCTGGCTTTGGGAGCCCGTGCAAGGTTACAAATAAACTTGACGACTTACAGCTACTACGTCTTTTGTTTAGAATTTCTATAGTTTTGTTGATCCAATACACGGGATCCATGTTTTGTTTATCAGGATTAACTAAAAGCTTCCACCCTGACTGCCTATATTCGCGACAATCTGTTTTAGAACTAAATAGTGGCCAAAAAACAATATAATCATTTTTAATAATACAATGATTGTCACTTACATCTAATAAAGTCAAGTCATGAATTCTACGACCTGAACATAATATTAACAATGTCGCTGTGTGGCGCACAGTCTAAAAAATATTATTACTGTTTACTGAATGGTGAAGTGGCGCCCCACGATGGGCGCCACTGCGGCGGGTTAGGGACCGCCCGCAGATAGGAGTAGGCAGAAAATAAGAACTCAGGGTGATTACGTGGTACAGGCTTTAATATTTCGCATCACCGTCTTAGACTCGGTACTGTTGCTGGTGTTATGCAACAAGAGTCACTGGCCTTCTGTGGACACTGATCCGGGTCTTCTGCACGTGGCGGTTTCCGACGACAGCTCGCCGGCAAGGTTGGCTGCCACGTGGCCGGTAGTGGTGCGCAGGTCAGCGGCTCGGCGCAGGTGCGGTCGCAGCACGGGCAGGAAGCGGTGCGGAGTGAAGCCTGAGCACGGCACGCTCCGTGTCGTAAGCAGGAAGAGAGTAGATAGCAGATAGGATGAAGCAGATGGTGAAGGTGAAGGTGAACCCCAGCGGGTACACAACACGCGTGGTAGCACGCAGTTTATTTTTAGAAAGAGGACGCGAGCGAGGTTACACGCGTATTTATGCGTACGATGACAGTTCGCACGTTTTAGCTGTCAGAATTGAATCGACCAATCAGCGCAATGGAGGTGTTGATTGGCATAGACAATATGATTATTGAGCCATAGACCTAAACTATTTCGGGTGACATTCTACAACGTCACAAATTACATTAATAATCAGCAAGTAGATTTATATCCAGTGGCCGTAGTCGCCGAGCCATACCGTATCCCTCCTAGTGACGACTGTGCGGGGGATCTCGATGGCTTGGTGGCCATTTTCACACAGAGGTCCGCCAGCTCCCCACCCTTCGAAAAAGTAGCGAAGGGTCGGAGATGCGTCGGAACTCTGTTGGGAGAAATTTGGGTAATTGGAGTTTACTTTTCACCCAACAGACCCCTAACTGAATTTGAGGCCTTTCTCGTTCAGCTTGGGGCTCTTATAGTGCAAGGCCAACCTCACCCGGTGATTGTTGCCGGTGATTTCAACGCCAAATCTGTGGCCTGGGGTTCGCCGGCGACAAACGCACGTGGTGAGGTACTGGAGGAATGGGCAATCTCGGCTGGTCTGGCCATAATAAATACAGGATCGCTATATACGTGCGTGCGGTACAATGGCGGTTCAATAGTCGACTTGACTTTCGCGAGTCCAGCCATTGCACGCCGTGTCTATGGCTGGAAGGTTGTTACGGACGTGGAAACTTTGTCGGATCACCGCTATATAAGGTTCGACATCTCTGCGTCCCACTTCGTTCAGTCCAGATGATATCCAACTGCCCTTCAATGGGACAGCCCGCGGTGGGCCATAAGACGTCTTGACAAAGAGGCCGTAAAGCTCACCGCTGTGGTGATTTCGTGGCTTCCTATCCCTGATGGTCCGTTTCAGGTTGACCAGGAGGCAGAATGGTTCGGCATGGTAATGCAAGATATTTGCGATGCAGCCATGCCCCGTGTCCGTCGCCATCCACTGCGGCACCATGTTTACTGGTGGACAGCGAAGCTTACGCAGCTACGCGTTTCGTGTGTAGCGGCACGCCGCCGGTACGCTAGACATCGTCGTCGTCGGATAAGACCAGAAAGTCACGTGCATCAGGAGCGGCAGCTTTACGGACTCTATAAAGAGGCAAAGAGAGCGCTGCAAGTGGCCATAAAGAGAACTAAGGTGGGTAAGGCTAGGAAGGAGTTCCAGAACACCTTGGACAGCAACCCGTGGGGTCGACCATATCTTCTGGTAATGAAAAAACTGCGCCCGTTTGCACCCCCCCTGTCACAGAGTCTCCGAACGGAATTGTTAGCTCAAGTCATCGCTACCTTGTTCCCTGCCACAGCGCCAACCACTCCTCCACCAATGGCACTACATGGGTCGGTACCATCATCGTCATCGAGTTCGGCAAGGGAAGTCCCAGAGGTATCACCCGCAGAGTTGCGGGCGGCAGTGCTTCGGCTGCGGGGAAAGAAAACGGCCCCGGGGCTCGATGGTATACCCGGAATAGTTTGGTTGTTAGCCTACGAACACTTGGGTCCAAAGCTCCGGGGCCTTTTCTCCGCTTGCTTGGAGCAGGGCATTTTCCCGTCTCGTTGGAAAACGGGGAAATTAGTCCTGCTCAAAAAGGCGGGAAAACCCGCAGATGCGCCGTCGGCCTACCGGCCTATAGTTTTGCTCGACGAGGTCTGTAAACTCTTCGAGCGAATTATTCATGCACGCCTCGTCGAGCACCTAGAGGGGGTCGGTCCAGATCTGGCTGACTGCCAGTTTGGATTTCGGAAAGGCTGATCAACAATCCACGCGATTCTGCGGGTTAAAGCGGAGGCGGAGAAAGCAGTCGCGCGGGGCAGGGTCGTCTTGGCGGTATCGCTTGATATCGCCAATGCGTTTAATACCTTGCCCTGGGCCTGCATTTATGAGGCACTGCGGTACCACGAGGTGCCACCCTATCTGAGGCGCTTGGTACACTCATACCTGTCTTATAGGGATGTGGTGTACCCCGGCACGGACGGGTGGCACCGGCGAGCCATGACCTGCGGTGTTCCACAGGGTTCCGTTCTTGGTCCTCTCTTGTGGAACATCGGGTATGATTGGGTGCTCCGTGGTGCCAACCTCTGGGGCGTCTGCGTTACATGTTACGCCGATGAAACGCTGGTAACAGCATCTGCCAGAACCTTCCAGGAAGCTGCAATGAAGGCGGCGGTCGGCACCGGCCATATAGTCGATCGCATCCGCCGACTTGGCTTGAGGGTGGCCCTTGAGAAGACCGAGGCCCTTTGCTTCTATGGGCCTCGCAAGAGGCCACCGACCGGTGCCCACATTGTCGTGGATGGTGTGCGAATTCCTATCGGCTCTACGATGAAGTATTTAGGATTGGTTCTCGACGGCCGATGGGAATTCCATGCACATTTCAAACAGCTAGGGACAAAACTATCCCGGACAGCAGGTGCGCTTAGTTACCTGCTGCCCAACCTGGAGGGTCCTGGCAGCTCTTGCCGAGGGCTGTATGCCGGAGTCGTACGATCCATAGCTCTATATGGAAGTCCTGTATGGGCTGAGTCTCTGAACGACCGGTGCGTCGCTCTCCTGCGTAAGCCACAGCGAGTGGCGGCGCAGCGGGCGATCAGGGGCTACCGTACGATTTCTTTCGAGGCAGCCTGCGTTCTGGCTCGTTATCTACCTTGGGACCTTGAAGCCAAGGTTCTCGCAGGGGTATATAACTGGCGAGAGGATGCTATAAGACGTGGGCATGGACCGGCCAGTAGAGAGGTTGAAGTCATTCGTGACTCCCTCCGTAGAGATGCAGTGGAGGAGTGGCGTCTTAGGCTGGACAACCCTACAGCAGGTGTGAGGACCGTGCGTCGATGTGGAGGCCGCGAAGGAAGCCGCTATTATTCAGGCGTGGCTCCCCGTACCGGATGGGCCGGTGCGGGTCGAGCAAGAGGCGGAATGGTTCGGGGTGGCGATATCGCGAGTCTGCGACGCGGCCATGCCCCGGGTCACCCGCCTCCCAGCGAAGCGCCAGGTGTACTGGTGGTCGGCCGAGCTCACTGAGCTGCGTGCGTCCTGCCAGGTCGCGCGCCGCCGACTCGCCAGGCACCGTCGCCGTCGGACACGCAGACCCGGCGACGACGAGCAAGGGCGGCACCTTCTCGACCTCCACAGAGAGGCGAAGAGAGCGCTGCGGGTGGCCATCGCGCAAGCGAAGGCCGCGGCGAACGTGGAGTTCCGGAGGTCTCTGGACAGAGATCCATGGGGGCGTCCGTACCGTGTGGCGTTGAGAAAACTCCGCCCATGGGCGCCCCCACTGACACAGAGTCTCCGGATCGAACTTTTGGAGGACGTCGTCGCGGCCTTGTTTCCGGCCACCGAGGAGTTCACTCCTCCACCGATGGCGCCACGTCCACCGGCGTCATCGTCGTTGGTTTCGGCAAGGGATATCCCGGAGGTTTCGCCGCAAGAGCTAGAGGCGGCAGTGTTTCGGCTGCGGAGCAAGAACTCGGCCCCGGGGCTCGACGGGGTGCCCGGTCGTGTCTGGGTGCTGGCCGTCGAGTCACTGGGTACGAGGCTCCGCGGCCTTTTCTCCGCGTGCCTTGAGCGGGGCATCTTCCCGTCGCGGTGGAAGACGGGCAAGCTTGTCCTGCTCCGCAAGGAGGGGCGACTCTCTGAGCGCATAGTCCACG
The DNA here is from genome assembly GCA_949752805.1 of Deilephila elpenor. Lineage (NCBI taxonomy): Eukaryota > Metazoa > Arthropoda > Insecta > Lepidoptera > Sphingidae > Deilephila > Deilephila elpenor. Next base: position 16,203,685 of record OX457095.1, read on the forward strand.
CGCGCCTCGTCGAGCATTTGGAGGACACGGGCCCGGACTTGGCGGACTGCCAGTTCGGGTTCCGGCGGGGCCGGTCGACAGTGCACGCGATTCTGCGGGTCAAGGCACAAGCGGAGCGTGCGGTGTCCCGGGGTAGGGTCGTGGTGGCGGTGTCTCTCGACATCGCCAACGCGTTCAACACCATGCCCTGGGCCTGCATCGAAGAAGCACTGCGGTACCACGAGGTTCCGCCCTACCTTCGGCGTCTGGTGCACTCGTACCTGTCCGAAAGGTACGTGGTGTATCCGGGCGCCGACGGGTGGCACCGCAGGGAGGTGACGTGCGGTGTTCCACAGGGCTCGGTCCTCGGGCCGCTCCTGTGGAACATCGGCTACGACTGGGTGCTACGTGGTACCAACCTTCGGGGCGTCGCTGTCGTCTGCTACGCGGACGACACGTTGGTGACAGCGACGGCCAGGACATTCCAGAGGTCCGCCCTGCTCGCCTCGTTCGGTACCGGATTGGTGGCGGGCAGGATTCGGCGACTGGGCCTCACGGTGGCCCTCAACAAGACCGAGGCCGTGTGTTTCCACGGTCCTCGGTGTGGGCCTCCGCCTGGGGCCCACATCACGGTGGAGGGCGTGCGGATTCCCGTCGACTCGAGGATGAAATACCTCGGTCTCGTCCTCGACAGTCGATGGGATTTCCGCGCGCATTTTGAGGAGTTGTCGCCGAAGCTGGTGAGGGCGGCGGGCGCACTGGGGCGCCTGTTGCCCAACACTGATGGTTCTGGCATCCCTTGCCGAAACTTGTATGCTGGAGTCGTGCGGTCCATGGCCCTCTACGGGTGCCCCGTTTGGGCCGAGTCCCTGGGCGATCGTTGCGTCCGCCTGCTGCATCGTCCGCAGCGCATGGTGGCGCAGCAAATAATCAGGGGCTACCGCACGGTCTCGCACGAGGCGGCCTGCGTATTGGCGGGAACTCTGCCCTGGGTGCTGGACGCAAAGACCCTCTCGTCGGCTTTCTTCCGGCGAGAGGAGGCGTCCGGGCGTGGGCAGAGGTTGGTCCCCCGTGAGGTCGAGGCCATGTTGGCCTCCCTCCGCAGGACCGCCGTGGAGGAGTGGCGTTCCAGGCTGGAGAGCCCGAGGGCTGGCGTGAGGACCGTCGCGGCAGTGCGACCTGTCCTCGACCAGTGGATGGACAGGCGCCACGGCGCGCCGACATACCGGCTGTCGCAGGTGCTCACCGGGCACGGTTGCTTCGGTGCGTACCTGTGTCGCGTAGCCGGAGCGGAGGAGTCCGCCGTGTGCCACCATTGTGGCAACTGCCGTGACGACACGGCCCAGCACACGCTGGAGGAGTGCCCAGCCTGGGACGAGGAGCGCAGCGCTCTCTACGCGGTCGTAGGAAGAGACCTCTCGCTGCCGGCCGTGGTCGCCGCCATGGTCGGCAGTAAGAGGTCGTGGCGAGCCATGCTCTCCTTCTGCGAATGTGTCATGTCGCAGAAGGAGAGCGCCGAGCGGGATCGGGAGCAGACCGATCCCGCTCGCCGCCACAGAAGACGAAGGAGGCGCCGGGATGTCACCTAACCCGGCGCCGGAGAGGCCACGCGGGGCCGCCGTCCCTACCTTGGCGGCCCCCGAGACGTGACGCAACACGCGTCTCATGCCGCGTCGCTTCAGCGGCAGTGCACATAGAGGCGGTCCCGGCGCGCTCTGTATCAACGGTATCCCGGGGCCGTCTCTGAAGTGCACCGATGGTGGCCGACGCGGGGTTTTTAGTCGGTATTTCGGCGCGTAGATTAACGGTAGGGACCCGACCCAGCGCCCGTCCACATCCACGGGCGGCACAACATCCTCGCTGGGCTCGGAAGGCGCCGGTGAGTCCGACACACCCTTGCCCCTTCGGGGGTGGGATGGTCCGTAAAGGGATTTTCCCCGCGAGAAAAAAAAAAAAAAAAAAAAAAAAAAAAGGTGTGAGGACCGTCGGGCAGTACGTCCTGTCTTTAGCCAGTGGATGGACAGGCGTCACGGCGTAGCGACATTCCGACTGACGCAGGTACTCACAGGCCATGGATGTTTTGGCGAGTACCTGTGTCGAGTTGTCGGCGTGGAAACGTCAGCCGTGTGTCACCACTGTGACAGCTGTCCGCGGGACACGGCTCAGCACACTCTGGAGGTGTGTCCAGCCTGGAATGTCGAGCGCAGCGCTCTCGTCGCAGTCGTCGGGGGAGACCTCTCCCTGTCGGCCGTTTTATCATCAATGGTTGCCAGGCCGAGGTCCTGGCGAGCGATAGCCCACTTCTGCGAAAGGGTGATTTCGCAGAAGGAAAGGGCAGGGACGGAGAGAGATCGAATCGATCCCTCTCGTCGTTCGAGGAGACGTAGGAGACGCCGGGGTGAGGATTGACCGGCGACTCTCGCCCTGTGGATTGGGGGCTATTTTTAGAATTCCACCACGGTATCCCCTGCCTGTCGTAAGAGGCGACTAATAGGGGCAATGGTAGTCGCGGTCACGCAGCGGGGGGCTGCGTAGCGCCCATGAAAAGCGACTACGAGGTGTAGGAACGTAGGGTGGGCCGTAGTGCGGCATCGCGCAGGAGCGGTTCCGCCGGGGCTATAGCGTTTTTGCTTCTGGATCCCGGAGCCTCTCCAATGCGCAGAAGACGACCACCGTGGGGTTTTTGGTTGGTATGCCGGTGTAGGTATTTTGGTAGGGACTCGACTCAACGGTCGCCCGGATGGTAACATCTTTCCCGGGTGGCTCAACGTTGAGTCGTAAGACCGGTGAAACCAACATCACCGCTCCGCCTCTCCCCCCAGGCAGCGGTAGCAATAAATCGTTTTTCCCCGCGATAACAAAAAAAAAAAAAAAAAAGTAGATTTATATCCCAAATGGGAGGTTTTTGCACCTTGGGATTTTTCAAAGATATAGATATAGATTTAAAATATGTTTGACCAGAACATCTTGACTTAATTTACTTGATAATTCAGTATTGCATAACGTTGATATTACTGATTTATGTCTATCTATCTATCTATATCAGCCCATATACGTCCCACTGCAGGGCACGGGCCTACTCTAGAATCGAGAGAATCGATTGAGAGTGGTTACGCCATATAGTCCACCACGCTGGCCTAGTGCGGGTTGGCGGACTTACATACCGTAGAAATTCTTTAAAATCGCTACGGTATGCAGGTTTCCTCACGATGTTTTCCTTCACCGTTAAAGTGCGTGGTGATTGACTATCAATACACACATGACTTCGAAAAGTCAGAGGTGTGCCCTGGGATTTGAACCCGCGACCACCGTGAACATGTAGGCAGCCGCGTCTGGTCCGTTACCAACAGGCCACCACGCACTGATTTATGTAGAAGAATAGTATTGTAAGAAAGTTTAAAACTGAGATGCAAATCTGCTAAGAACTGAGCTAATTGGGCTCCATTAGGGCGTATTGGATCTATCTTGTGATTTTTAGACCATAACAACCAACGATCCCAAGCCACCTTATATGTTTTCCACGTAGAAGCTCGCCAGGCAGATTTCAGTAATGAAATTAGATTAGAATTCCAAGAAGTCAAAGACTGACCACCCCCACACTTCCAAACCTCCAGGATCATGTCTTGGACCTTGGGAGGTGGCTTCCCGGTTCTCCTGTCGACTAGAAACCGTTTCAGGTTCGTTAGCGTGAACGGGGCTGTGATAGCTCGTGATTTGAGGTCCGCTCTCCAGAAAACTTTTAGCCAACGCGGGACTGCAATCAGATAGATTCCTGTCGCTTGACTTAGGTGCATTAGTACTCGAGGAATTAAGAAAGGGGGTGGAAACACCCAAGCTAGAGGAAAATTCCAAGGTACGCTGAATGCGTCGTAGAACAGCGCTTGGTGATCGCCGAGGTCTAGAGAGGCGTAGTTGTGTACCACTCGTGCAGTTTTGGACGCGAATAAGTCGATCACAGGAATTCCCATTTTCATAAAAATCATTTCTGTGTATATTGGGAGTAAGTGCCATTCTGGAAGCTGCCGAAGTCTGGAAAGGCAATCCGCGTGACTGTTGTACGTGCCCGGAATGTGATAAATTCGGAACTCAATCTGATATTTGTCCAGGATATAGAGAATTTGACAGGCTAGGTCTGTGAGTGATTGCGATTTCGTCCCTCCTTCGTTTCGAAGATAAGCAATTTGCTGTTCGGTTGTCCGATTGGATTAAAACTGAACCGTGAGCCATGCTTGGTGCATGTACCTCCAGCACCTTTAAAATGGTTAGCAATTCCTTCAAGTTGCAATGTAGGGACTTTTATTTTTCGGTCCAAGTTCCTGACATGAACTGGTTGTCGAGCTGTGCCCCCCATGCCAATTCTGAGGCATCGGTAGTTCGGAAATTTGTATGTGGTGGTACATGTATTACTGTTGACAAATGGCAATTTTCTAGCCACCAATGCATTTCTTCCATAACCTTCATTGGAAGATTGTATCTGGTTGAGATTGCATACTCTGGTAGGGTGTTTAAGTGACGAAGGGATGCTCGGTGGTTCAATCTGCCCCGAGTTACACAAAAACTTGCAAAATTCAATAGGCCTATCAGGCTCTGAAGTTCTTTTCGAGTAGGAGTTGCCCGTGTTCATGAGCTGAGACACTTTGTTTATGACAGCAGCAGATTTTTCTGCTGGCAGATACTTTTGATTTGTCCTAGTATCCCAGATGATGCCGAGAAAGCTTATCCGTTTGTGTGCGACAAGAATGGATTTCTCGTAATTTATTTGAAACCCTAGGTACTGTAAAGTTTTCAAACAGAGGTCCACATGATCCATTAAAACGCTCTTCTTCTGATGGGCAATAAGGAAGTCGTCCAAATAAACAATGACCCTTACACCTTTTTCTCGTAGAGTTTGTGCTATCCAATTTGTGAGACACGCGAATATTTTTGGCGCGGTGCTCAGCCCGAAAGGAAGACAGGTCATTTCTAAGAGTTCCTCTTTGAAATTAGACGTAAAAACGTCTGTGTGACTGGGCTACCGAAAGGTTGAAATAGGCTTGCGACCGAGCCATGCTCTCCTTCTGCGTACGCGTCATGTCGCAGAAGGAGAGCGCCGAGCGGGATCGGGAGCAGACCGATCCCGCTCGTCGCCACAGAAGACGAAGGAGGCGCCGGGATGTCACCTAACCCGGCGCCGGAGAGGCCACGCGGGGCCGCCGTCCCTACCTTGGCGGCCCCCGAGACGTGACGCAACACGCGTCTCATGTCGCGTCGCTTCAGCGGCAGTGCACATAGAGGCGGTCCCGGCGCGCTCTGTATTTATTTATTATTATTTTTTTTTTTTTTATTTTTTTTTTTTTGGGAAACATACAATATCTTTACTCTTATAAACTAGGTAACACAACTTAAAATACATAAATCAATAAAGTTTCCACTTATATAAAGCTATTTTACAGTTATAACAGTAGATGATATAGGACATTAATAATTAGCACAAACATTTCAATTAAAAATATTACAATTAAAATAACTAGTTATTAATTATTATTTATATATAGTAAAAGGTAATTAGACAACAAAAAAACAAAAAAGAAATTGTTGATTAATAAAATAGACATAATGTAAATACTTAACTTAATAGCGTATTCATATTTTTTCTTAATTTAGTTTTATATGAATTAGGTTTTTCGTTGAAAATATCTATTGTGCAATAATCCTTATTATATATATGACAAGCACGATACAAAAATGTGTTGCTGCAATAATTCGATTTACAAGCAGGCACATGAAATAGGGATTGTTTACGTAAATTTAACCGAGGACATTTAAACTGAATGTAATTTAACAGTAATTTACTGTCTACTTTGTTATTCAAAATCTTATACAAAAACATTTGATCTCTCTCACGCCGACGATCTACCAAAGAGGACATATTTAATCTTGTTATTTGCGATTCGCCAAACCTATATTTTAGATGCTTTAAAAACTTATTTTGTATTTTTTCAATTAAGTTGATGTATACGTTGTACTGTGGGTTCCAAACTATAGATGCATATTCCAAGATAGACCGCACAAATGAGTTATAAAGAAGAACAAGACTTGAACACTGTTTCAATTCTTTACCCATTCTCAGAACAAAGCCAAGCATCTTGTACGCCTTAGAAGTCACTTGTTCAAAATGATGAACAAAAGTTAACTTTGAATCCAAAAAGACACCCAAATCACTGACTATAAATACTCGCTTTAAAATTTTACTTTTCAAAGTATAGTCGAATTGCAATGGCTTTCTTTTCCTCGTTAGCGTCATAATGTTACACTTATATATTTATTACGAGACGATTTTTTTCGCAATAGTGACAAAAATAATTTAGATCTGATTGAAGCAGGCTGCAGTCCTGTGATGATTTTATTGATCTAAAAATCTTTAAATCATCTGCGTAAAGTAATATATTACTATTTTTAAAGTAAGTTGTCACATCGTTAATATAGACGTTGAATAGTAAAGGGCCCAAATGAGAGCCCTGTGGAACACCAGACGTAACAGGAACAAAAGTAGAACAGAAGCCTTTGATCGAAACTGCCTGACTTCTATACCTCAAATAAGACTCAAGCCATCGTAAAAGGTCCCCATGTATACCGATCATTTTTAATTTAAAAATTAACAAATCATGACAAATCTTATCGAAGGCCTTAGAAAAATCGGTATAAATGACGTCTACCTGACCACCATTATCCAATGCCAGGGTTGAAAAATGAATAAATTCACAGAGATTAGTTTCGGTCGATTTACCCCCAATAAAACCATGTTGTTGATCCATTAGAATAGGTTTCAAAATTGGATATATAACGTCATAAACTATCTTCTCAAATAATTTTGGAATGGTATTCAACTTGGAAATTGGTCTGTAATTTTTAATAAGTTGCTTATCACCTGATTTGTGAATTGGAACAACAAAGGACTGTTTCCATACAGTAGGTAATGACCCTGTACTAATAGATAATTTAAAAAGTAGAAATAAAGGTAAAGCAAGAGTCGCGTGGCATGATTTTAGAAATAAGAGGGGAATTCCGTCAGGTCCACTACCTTTGGTTATGTCTAAAGTCTTTAAATATTTTTCGATAGTTTCCAGTCATGTTGATAGAACCTATCGAGACTCCCTCATGATAATAGTTTCCATTGCACATAGTACTATGTAAGTTTTTATCGAGAGTGGGTTCAAAAGAAGAACGAAAGTGATTATTAAAGAGATTACAGATCTCGGGGCCGTTGGAAGAACTATAGTTATCAAAGTACATAGTGCCGGGAAGATCTGCTGAGGCTTTTCGGCTTTTTACGTAATTCCAAAAATATTTACTGTGGATTTTGAATTGTTCTTCAGCACTACAAATGAACCTATCATAGCAATCCCTCTGCACGCGTTTTTGACGCTCACGCAATAGATAAAATGTGTCAAAATCACTTTGCTTTCCGTATTTTTTCCACTTCTTGTGATATTTTAGCTTCTCATTCACAATTTTTATTAATGCACTAGAAAACCACGGTGGATATCTAGATCCATAAACCTTTTTAATGGGAACAAATTTAGAGATTATATCATTGATTAAAACATAAAATTTATCCGTTGCGGATTCAATATTGTTCATATTATTCAGTTCACTAGCCCAATCTATCAAAGCAATTCTCTTATTTAGGAAATCATAATCAACTCCGCGAAAGTTACGGACCGTACGTACCAAAGAGCGAAATTTACGCTGACAAACTATAGATGTCTCAATACACAGAGCTGGATGGTGAGAATCCTCTTCCACTAATGGTTCCGAACATCGGTGAACCAAGCAATTATTCCCACTCATAACTAAGTCGAGCTGCCTATCGTTTAAGTTAGGAACTAAGTTGAACTGAGTAAAATTAGTGAAATTCAAAAAGTGACACATAGAGCTGCCAAGGGCGTCGCCTTCATTAAATTGCATAATATTATTGGAGTGTGAATTGTCTGACCACTTCACGTAAGTTAAATTAAAATCACCAACTATTAAATACGAATCATCGGGGTTCTTCGTGTAGTCTTTTGAGGTAAAATCAATAAAATATTTTAAGTTTTCATAATGGCTCCGACAATGTGGAAGATAGCAACAAAATAAATGTAATTTCTTTCCGTTAGGAATCATATTTAGGTTAATAATTACCTCAAGAACATCTGCTGATGCATCAGTAAATACAACCGGCGTCGATGATAAGACCGAGAACTCACGACGTAGTGCTATGAGAACTCCACCCCCAAACTAACCCCTCTCGCGGCATAATCACGGTCATTCCTAAAAACGGTATAGCGATTATCGAACAGTTCCGCATCAAATATTCCAGGAAGTAACCAGGTTTCAGATAAACAAATTATGTCATAGTCAACAGTCATTAAATTCCTAAAGAATGTGGTCGTTTTTGTTCGCAGTCCGCGAACATTTTGGTAGTAGATCGAGAGATTAGTCATGGTTAAATAGTATGATCAAGTATAAACAATTTGATAAAGATCGTACTTAAACAACCAATCTTCGGATCATGCATAAAGCAAAGAACCTCAGATAAATGCGGACACGGCAAAGAGAGAACATAAAAAAAAAACAATAATATCAAGACAAACAAATTCAATTTCATAAATTAATGTCATCGGCAAATAGAGTATGATACCGCATGCAAATTTAACTAAAATAATGAACAATTCCACTATTAAAAGTACAACACCAGCAACATCAAAAATTAAACAATAAGATTCATCCCAGAAACACACATTACAAAAGACCCCAACACTTACTTTATTTTGTTTAAATCATTCAAATTAGTAATGTGTATTAAAGGACTTGTATCAGAACGACGGACCATAATGGAACAATTCCTAACCCACGTGTACAAATAATTATTTTCTTTAGCTTTAGTTTTGGCATGCTGCAAAAGTAATTGGTTTGTCCTGGTAAGGTGATCATTAAAATATATCATAGATTTATTGTTAAGGTAACCAAGATCAGTTGCGTTAATTTTTATTTTTCTAGCCTTACTTAAAAATTCGTCTTTTTTGTAGCGTGCCAAAAATCTAACAACTATGGGTTTTGTCATACTTTTAACTTTATCGCTTTTAGGAGCTATGCGAGTAATGAAATCTATGTCATTATTAATGTTTAAAGGAAAATCAATCCTCTCTGCAATCGACTTTAGTAGTGATAAAAGATTTTCGTCCTTTTTCTCTGGAACACCGTAAATCTCAATATTCGAACGTCTTGACCATTGTTCCTGAATGTTGTTTTGATCTTCAAATTTATTAAGTGTCTTTTTGAATTCGCCGATATCCTTCTTCATTGCTGTGACGCTCTTTATGTCACTTTTGATGGAGGCGACTCGTTTGCTCAGACTTTCGTACTGATTATTTATAAATGTCATACTTTCTTTAAAACTAGCAATCTCATCCTTCAATGGCTTAAGTTCGGTCGCAATAGTATTGACGATAGTTGGCATAAGATTCTGCCATAGTTTGTTAAATTCGGCGGCAACGATGTCTCTCAATTTATTCAAAGAAACCGGTGAATCCAAGATGTGGGGAGAAATTGCACAAGATGCACCTCTTCGAATAGTAACATTATCCGGGCTGCTACTATTTAGACGAGCGTTAGGCCGTACCGGTGTATCGTCATCGTTGTAATGTTTCTTTTGACCGGACGAACATTCGGGACATACCCAATTCTTCTTGATTGTATTTGGTGCTTGTCTTTTACTATCGTTCGGAAACAAACATGCAATGTGAAAGTTAGATTTGCATTTAGAGCAAGTTAACGCTCCAGAGGCTCCATCTGTTGTAGACTTACAGCAAGTGTACTTCATTGCGGAAGACTAAAACAACCTTTAAATAATTTTTAATTTTTGCAAAATAATTTTCGATGTTTGTACAGGTTTTGAACTTGGTGCCTCAAAGAATCTGTCGCACAATTGAAGTTGCACGTTGTACCAACAGGCCAAACCTGCTAGTCAAATGACAGACGAAATAAGAGTTTATAATAATGCTTAACCGCGTTGAATTGTAACGTCTTCTAAATAGAGTGTTTGAATTAACCAATCACGAGACGTTGTCTTACACTACACAGTTTTAAACGTAGCAACGAACTCCGAACTTGGTTTTTTGCACTTATCGTCACTGTTTGACCCGAACAAAGCGTTTTTTCGCACTGATTTATGAGTTTATAGCTAGAGACACATGTGGAGCTATAATTTTTTTAGTATATCAAAGTTTTATAGATGTTGTAGGATCGAATTTGCCACTACACTATTTTCACTTTTTCTCGAGGATCCGTCACGGGAAAGCTTCACAAACGATAGACGAGGCGATTCAGATGTTGTACTTATATGAGAACATCAATGCACAGTGAAAACACGAATATAACTATTTTTATGTACAGTTCATTACGGAGCTACTGTTAACCATAGTGACGTAACTGTCAAACTGTATCAACGTATCAACGGTATCCCGGGGCCGTCTCTGAAGAGCACCGGTGGTGGCCGACGCGGGGTTTTTAGTCGGTATTTCGGCGCGTAGATTTACGGTAGGGACCCGACCCAGCGGCTGCCCGTCCACATCCACGGGCGGCACAACATCTTCGCTGGGCTCGGAAGGCGCCGGTGAGTCCGACACACCCTCGCCCCTTCGGGGGTGGGATGGTCCGTAAAGGGATTTTCCCCGCGAGAAAAAAAAAAAAAAATGGTGCGTCGTACAACCCAAAAGATGTATGCAGCGCAAGGAAGACAGGTCATTTCTAAGAGTTCCTCTTTGAAATTAGACGTAAAAACGTCTGTGTGACTGGGCTACCGAAAGGTTGAAATAGGCTTGCGACCGAGTCATGCTCTCCTTCTGCGAACGCGTCATGTCGCAGAAGGAGGGCGCCGAGCGGGATCGGGAGCAGACCGATCCCGCTCGTCGCCACAGAAGACGAAGGAGGCGCCGGGATGTCACCTAACCCGGCGCCGGAGAGGCCACATGGGGTCGCCGTCCCTACCTTGGCGGCCCCCGAGACGTGACGCAACACGCGTCTGCTGCCGCGCCGTTTGAGCGACAGTGCGCATGGAGGCGGTCCCGGCGCGTTCTGTATTAACTGTATCCCAGGGCCGTCTCTGAAGTGCACCGATGGTGGCCGACGCGGGGTTTTTAGTCGGTATTTCGGCGCGTAGATTTACGGTAGGGACCCGACCCAGCGGCCGCCCGTCCACATCCACGGGCGGCACAACATCTTCGCTGGGCTCGGAAGGCGCCGGTGAGTCCGACACACCCTCGCCCCTTCGGGGGTGGGATGGTCTGTAAAGGGATTTTCCCCGCGAAAATCCGGGACACGGTACATATTTATCAACCGAAATTGGCTTGTTTGAATAAACTGGTTCAACAATCTCAGGTTGAAAACTGGACGAAATGTTCCATCGCTCTTTGTAATTAGAAATAGGGACGATACAAAGCTTGGAGATGGGCTTACTGGGTCGAGAACGCCCTGCCTTTTCATTTGTTGAATGATGGCAGACATCTGCATCGATTCCATAGTGGAATGACCATCGTTTTTTAAATGTGGCATTCTCATAGGTGGTTTTTGTAGGAAAGGTATGCGATACCCTCTTATTATTTTTAGTGTAAAAACAGGGGCTCCCATCGACCTCCATCGGCTTTGGTAATGAACTAATCGTCCCGCCTGGAACTCCAGCGAGTCATTGTCTTCGTCTTTTGTTGCCCTTATTGAAAGAAGGCGAATACGATCGCTTTTGGCCTCTCTCACCAGAGTGTCTTGGTTTCGAGCCACGAGCTCGAAAGGAACCTGATCTGTTATTACTTGAATTATAGGAATGTCCTTGTATGTTATAATTATTACGCTCTTTCGTAGAATAATGATACTGGTAATCACCCTGCGAGGGTTGGTCTTGGTGGCAATGCATACGAGCAGCTGAGGCTGGCTCACAGCAGTAGCTTGACGTACCACGCGGTGGTACATTATAAGAGGCTTTCCCCTGCGAGGGGTGCCTTACACGTAGAGCAGGTTTTGCTTTCAAGGTATTTCCATAATTACACTGCTTTACTGGCCAGAAAGTTTTTCGTACGCCCCCTGCTTTTTCCAGAGCAGCAGTTAGTGCTTGCAACGCTGAAAATGTGAGTATTGGAAGGAGGTATTTATTTAAGCTTGCCTTTACTACAGGATCTCGAATGCTTTTGAGAATACCAGCCCTTCTTATTTCTATAGTTTCAGCTCTGTGCCCGCAAACCATTTGTAACAGATCTGAAGAGACCTTATGAAAGTCACCTTTGAGAAAGAGCTCTTCAATTTTCTCATTAAGGCCGCTTAGTGATGCATCAGATGTTTTAGACCAAGCTAGTAAATTATGTAAAATATTAAGCATAGTCTCTTTTTGTTTAAGGATGCAAAAAGTCAAGGCTGCATATGATTTATCGGAGTGACTTAGGTGGCGTATGTTGTCATACGCCATTACTTCTTCATTTGTTAGCAGTTCTATAAATCCCGGCGTATGATTATATAATTTTTGGGTGTCTGCATACCGTATATCCGACCACGAGCTGTTGTCAAATCTTTGAACTTCGTTTAGTATATTTAAGTATTCCTGCGTTGTTTGCGGCAACACAGGATCTTTAACTTTAGTCTCCATATGAAAGGTCAAATTCGATATACCTACACAATCCGAGTTGCAAGAAGGTAACATCTGCGAGGCATAGACACCACTTTCATCGTAAAGATCTCGACTAACATCAGAGATACATGATGCATTGTCGATGTTGTCTAGGTAGTTCCTATTTTCGCGGCCTAAATTTCTTTTTAATTCACCCACTTCTTTCGATAATCTTTCTAAAAGACGACGTTCCTTCTTTTTTGTTTTGGAAAGACGTCGTTTCGACCTTTTCTTTTTCCTTGAATCTCGCGAAGATTGTGAAGAAGTAGTCGAAGACGAACTAGAACTACTACTGCTACTTTTTGACCGCCGCGGCAGATTAGTTACTTGATGCTTAACGCCCGAAGTACTTGTCATCGCGGCCTCATTAGGGTGAATATCTTTATTGCTATCCATGTTCACTATTCTAAACAAAAACAACAATTATCTTGAATCACGAAAGAAAAATTTTAGTAAAATTATATTTTGTATTCGAGGGTAGAAAAATATGCAATACAGTGTCAATTAATATGAATTAGATAATACTTATTAACATGTGTATTATTTACACTTGAAAAGGTAAGAAAATAAAGTAATATCGAACGGTAAAATCGTTATAGAATAAATATAAAACTTACGTGCAAATCACCGGATAGTAATTTTCACTTCACTGTAGTTCCAATATTATTCCTAATGAACTGAAACGAATAACTAGGAGCACTCAGGAGCACAAGTTATTACAACGGAAATTTTCAAGCCAATGAAGAACTGAACAGTTGGAACCACCAGCGATATACATAAAAAGAGAGGAAAGATACAACGGAAATCATATATGCCTATCTCATTATATTAAGCTTCTAATAACGGTCAAGTGGTTTAATGATAAAGATAAAACAAAAAAAAGCAAACGCTAAGTTAAATAAACCACTAAAAGTGAATGTGACAGATAAACAAAAACATTGGATATTACCTGGACTACACAATATCAACAAGAAAGATAGTACAAAACTCATTTTTTGGCCGCTGCTGCTCGCCTGGTCTTAGGCACAGCTATGGTCCTCTTACCGGAGTCGGCTTCGCTGGGGTGTCCACACTAATCTGGCTAAGCAGAGTAAGCGACACTACGCGATGCCGAACGCCAGAAATTATCACAAACACATTGCCATCCCGGGTCCATGAGTTTGTAACGCCAAACTTGTCGCGTGCTGCCATGAATATGTCATGTCTAGACTTGGTGAGGAACTCAGAGAGTGTGGACTCAGAGGACCGTGAAGGAGTAAAATCTTGCGGCGCCTCTGCATCTCCATCGTATCTACAGTGTGCGCCAGGGATTCAATTTGGTGCTGCAGCAAGTTCAGAGTCTGGGTGATAAAAGCTCTGTAAGCAGTAAACTCAGCTGCCAGGTCAGAAGATCCAGTTGCATTTGGCGAAGACTTATGTAACTCAGATTCAAAAGAAGTCATCCTCTTATGGAATTCATTCTTCAGATCTTCCATTGTAGATTTTAATGAAGACTCCATGGTGTAGTAATAAGTAGGGTGATATAATAAGTGAGTGGAAATGAAGAGTGAGACGAACTGAAGAAAGGAGTGCAGTTAAGGAGAAAGTACACTAATACCGGCAGGTAGACAGTTGAATGTTTAATTTAGATACTTTAGATATTAAAAATAACAGTTATCAATTTTAATTATTTAAATAAATACTGAGCAAAAATCTTATGACTAGGCTTGTCAACTACCCACGCAGAAAAAAGCCTATCGCCATATCGGGCACAAATTCCTGACTCCGGGCTGATAATGAATAGAAAAATCCAATACCACTTTGACCAACCCGGGACTCGAACCCGGGACCTCAGCTTTGTAGCCGTACCGTAATACAACTACGCCACCGAGGCAGTCGACGAATTTACTGTACATGACATTCATCACTACACACTCGGATATGTCATCCTCGGGAGCGTGTTGGCGATTGGTGCTAGCGTCCTGTAGGTGCGGCGCCTCAGGGGGTGCGGTAGTGCGCCCACGGAGCCTCATAACGGCGTCGAAATGCAAACGTGAGAAAGTGGTTGTGAAACAGTGAATCATGTGCCAAATCATTGTGAGATAAAATTAGAGGACCGTAGCGAGATGTTAAGTGGTTCAAGCCAAACTGTCAACGTCGCCACGACGACAACCCCCATCCCTATACGATATCGTTCAGGGGTTGTCTGAGATGGCAGCATGTACGAATAACGTACAATACTAATTTAGGTCGCATAGACATCATATTTTCGGTATTAATATATTGTTGAGTCGCATTAAAGTCAGTGTTCGTTTAGCAGTCACTCTGGACGTTTTATTTATCATTCCTTGTTCGTCCTTATATCAATTATCAGTATTTAACTATCATATTATCATACAATCAGTGTTAAGGGCCCTAAAGACCGTTACAGATATCATGTGCTGTATCTGTAACAACAATGCTTTTTAATTTTGTCAAAAGTATTTCGTGGCTCACAGTATCGAATGCCTTTTTACGATCAATAAATATTCCTTTTATATTTGTTACTATATCTCCAGTTGCAGAAACAGTGTTAGATTTAGCTCTGAAGCCGTATTGCTTCTTAAATAAAAAATCTTTGGATGTTAGGAATTGATTCAAACGGTTATGTAGTATTTTTTCATATACCTTGGACAGCACTAGGAGTACGGATATGGGTCTATAGTTATGTATAGATGCCAAGGAATGGAATCACCATACGTCGTGTGCGGAAAAGTTCAATTCAAGTGTCCGTTAGGTTCGCCGGGTCGTCGAGAAAATAAAAGAAGTCCAGACACAAACACAAGGAAAGTTTATTGTACACAGCACACGGAAAGAAAAGAAGGAGTAAAAGCGATAACAATACAGTCAGTACACACATAAGCAACACGTAAAATACAAAGCGCGGAACAGCTGATCGAAAGCGTTAGAATAAAGCGTCATGCGTCTCGCGTCAAGCGGTCGGGATCAGTACCCCTAGTCGGAACATTTTGGGGTGCTATGTCGGGAACCTCCACGTGGTGCACCCTGGGCAACGTGGGTCATCGTAGTTGCAGTTCTGCAACTACTATGGCCGACGGCGAATACCCGACGGGGAGGGCAGGGGGTTTGGCGGTCGCTGTCTTTTGTCGTGGCCGCCTCCATCTGTCGTTGCAGGCGAGACCCTTCATTTGGGTCGCCCTCCGGTTCTGTCCCGGAGGTATCGGCGGGCCCGGTGTGCGCTTACCCCGCCGCCGGGCGGGCTGTGGGAGTGTCCCTCCCACGGTCACCGTCGTATATCGTAATCCGGTTGTGAGGTTTGTGGTCATGTCTCGCACTCCTGCCGGACCGAGGGTCTTGGCTTAACCGCCCGGACCGCGAGGGAGGATGCCTCTATAAAAAGTACCCCGAATCCCAAGCGGCGGCGCACCGCGAGGGGATGCATGGCTGATGGGCAGTTCAGTCTCTAGTGCGACCCCCGCCAGAGTACCGGCCGACCCTCTGGCGGGTTACGCTAGGCTTACCCAGGTACAGGGGGCACTGCCTGGGCGGACCTTCCTTTCCCCCATATTCGTGGGAACAATATGAGTTCAAAATCAAACAATTTAAAAAAAACATGTTCTGTTGTTGTGGAAAGGTTGCTCGACTCGGACACTTCTCAAGCGTCCAGTCGGGCAGCATCTCTGATGGGACCGCCTGCGGAGAGGCCTGCGCCATCCCGTGACTACGATTCGGAGTCCGGGATGAGCAGCGACTCTTCGCATGCGAAGAAAAGGCGCACGAGGCAGCGGGGTTCCCGTCCTGCCGGAAAGCGGCAGAGGGCCAGTGATGGTGGCAGTACCGTGGATACGGACTCCCGTGCTGCCACCAAGAAACAGAAACGGAGGCCCTCGGTTCCAGCGAGGAGGTCGGGCATGGAGGACGACGCCGTCGACAGGGTGCGGAGGGAGTACGAGGCCGCCCTTGACGATGAGCGCATCGCCGAGGCCAAGATGGCGGAGGCGGAAGAAGCCGATTTGCTGAAGGCCAAGGAGGCGCATCCCAGGACGAAACCGGCTCCAAAGGATGCAGCCCCGGCCACTCGCAGGGAGGCTCTTACGAGGATGGCGGAGCGGCTCCGACATGTCTCCCGGACGTCTGGACACCTAAAAGGTACATACGTTCGGGACCTAAACGTAAGCGTGTCGGAGCTGCTATCAATGGCGGAAGAGCCGCCCTCGGCGGAGCTTGCAAGAGTGGAGGCGGAGAACCGCGCCCTCCGCGAAAAAGTGACGGCTCTGGAGGCAGCTTTCACCGCCCAGGCGAAGGTGTTGGAAGACCTGTTGGCCACGGTCCGGTCACAGCAGCGACCAGCGCCTGAGCCTGAGCCTTCGGTGAACTCAGGTGGACTGAAGGCGGAAGAAATAAAAAGCCTGCTGGAGACACACATGGCGAGGGTGGACGCCAAACTTGAGGCGCTCGCCATGCGGCTGCCTCCCGAGCCGATCCTTCGTCCTCCGCTGGCTGCGGACCGGGCTAGGGCCAAGGCAGCCCCGAAGCCGCGGCCACCCGTCGCGGGGACACCGGCCACCTCATGGCCAGCTCTAGGAGCGGAAAAAAGAGGAGCTGCCCCTGCGGCCGCTGGCCGTCCGGCTGCAGCAGCTCTGCCGACAGCGGTTGCACCGATCCCACAACAAGTGGCTGGTCGGGAGTCACGTGGGCGGCGCCGGGGCAACCGCAAGCGCGCCCCGCCTCGACCACAGACGCCGCACCCACCCCTGCAGGCCGCCACACCCATGGAGACTCCGTGGACTGTGGTGGCCAGGAGGGGAAAAAAGAAGTCCCGGGTGGCCCAACAGCCGGTCCAGGCCCCACGCAGGGCTGCTCCCCAGCTCCGCCTCCCGCGCAAAGCCGCCGTGACACTCACGGTGACGCCGGAGGCGTTGAAGCGGGGAGTTACGTACGCGCAAGTCCTGCGTGAGGTCCAGACCAAGGTGGACCTAGCCAGCCTCGGCATAACAGCCGGGCTGAAGTCCAGGCGCATAGCCACCGGGGCTTTCCTCTTCGAGGTGCCCGGGCCCGAGTCGGAGGCGAAGGCCGACTCCCTCATCAGTAAAATGAGGGAGGCCTTCGCGGGTCGGAGGAGGACGTACGCGTCTCCCGGCCCGTGAAGACTGCGGAGCTGCGCGTCTCTGGATTGGACGCGTCAGCAACCTCCGAGGCTGTCGCAGCGGTCATCGCCCATCTCGGCGAGTGCTCCCCAGACGAAGTCAAGGTCGGGGAGATTCGCGACGAGCGCTCGGGCTTGGGCGCGGTGTGGCTCCGTTGCCCAGCAAAGGCAGCGGAGAAAGTGGTGAAGACGGGGCGCGTCCTCGTCGGATGGGTGGCAGCGGGAGTACGCCTACTTGAGCCTCGGCCAATGCGCTGCTTCCGCTGCCTCTACAAGGGGCACGTCAGAGTGCAGTGCACCGGCGAGTGCGACCGCAGCGGGTTCTGCTACCGCTGCGGTAAACCGGGCCATAAAGCCCGAGAGTGCTCCGCGGACCCGCACTGCGCAATTTGCGCAGATGCCGGAAAACCCGCGGACCACCGGGTGGGCGGCAAGGCCTGCGCTGCCTCCTCGGTCCCGCACCGTTCTCAACGCGGTGTAGGAGCCGAGGTTGCGACGCGGCCGCAACCGTCCCGCCCTGAGGCGATGGAGATCGCCCATACATAGATGGAGTTTAATTTCCTCCAGGCGAACATCAACCACTGCATCGGAGCGCAACAGTTGCTTGTTCAATCCCTGGCGCAGTGGTCGATTCACGTGGCTGTGGTCGCCGAGCCATACTCTGTCCCTGCCCGCGACGACTGGGCAGGGGACCTTGATGGCTCGGTGGCCGTCATCACCCGGAGCGCCGCCGGCTCTCCGCCCTTCGAAAAAGTAGCGAAGGGTGCGGGATGCGTGGCGGTCCTGGTGGGAGAGGTGTGGGTAGTGGGAGTCTATTTCTCTCCCAACAGGTCCCAGGCGGAATTCGAGAGCTTTCTCGCGCGCCTGGGGGCCCTGGTGCAGCTTGATAGCCAGCCTCGCCCCGTGCTTGTAGCCGGCGACTTCAACGCCAAAGCCTTGGCTTGGGGTTCGTCGGTGACCGACGCGCGGGGTGAGGCCCTGGAGGAATGGGCGATCTCCATCGGGTTGGTCGTCCTGAATCGGGGGTCGGAGAACACGTGCGTGCGGCACAACGGCGGTTCGGTGGTGGACGTGACGTTCGCCACCCCGGCCCTTGCCCGCCGTGTTCGGGACTGGAGGGTTTTGGTCGAGGAGGAGACGCTGTCCGATCATCTCTACATTCGGTTCAGCGTCTCATCCTCCCAGGTCTCCACCCGCCAGTCCGGTGGTGGTCCGACTGCCCGTTTCACGGGCGGCCGACGATGGGCCGCGAAGCGCCTCGATGTGGAGGCCGCGAAGGAGGCTGCCATTGTTCAGGCGTGGCTCCCCGTGCCGGACGGGCCGGTGCGGGTCGAGGAAGAGACGGAATGGTTCGGGGTGGCGATGTCGCGAGTCTGCGACGCGGCCATGCCCCGGGTCACCCGCCTCCCAGCGAAGCGCCAGGTGTACTGGTGGTCGGCCGAGCTCACTGAGCTGCGTGCGTCCTGCCAGGTCGCGCGCCGCCGACTCGCCAGGCACCGTCGTCGTCGGACACGTAGACCCGGCGACGACGAGCAAGGGCGGCACCTTCTCGACCTCCACAGAGAGGCGAAGAGAGCGCTGCGGGTGGCCATCGCGCAAGCGAAGGCCGCGGCGAACGAGGAGTTCCGGAGGTCTCTGGACAGAGATCCATGGGGGCGTCCGTACCGTGCGGCGTTGAAGAAATTCCGCCCATGGGCGCCCCCTCTGACGCAGAGCCTCCGGACCGATCTGGTCGAAGACGTCGTCGCGGCCTTGTTTCCGGCCACTGAGGAGCTCACTCCTCCACCGATGGCGCCACGTCCACCGGCCTTATCGTCGTTGGTTTCGGCAAGGGATATCCCGGAGGTTTCGCCGCAAGAGCTAGAGGCGGCAGTGCTTCGGCTGCGGAGCAAGAACTCGGCCCCGGGGCTCGACGGGGTGCCCGGTCGTGTCTGGGTGCTGGCCGTCGAGTCGCTGGGTACGAGGCTCCGCGGCCTTTTCTCCGCGTGCCTTGAGCAGGGCATCTTCCCGTCGCGGTGGAAGACGGGCAAGCTTGTCCTGCTCCGTAAGGAGGGGCGACCTGCAGAGTCGCCGTCGGCCTACCGGCCCATCGTGTTGCTCGACGAGGTGTGCAAGCTCTTTGAGCGCATAGTTCACGCGCGCCTCGTCGAGCATTTGGAGGATACGGGCCCGGACTTGGCGGACTGCCAGTTCGGGTTCCGGCGGGGCCGGTCGACAGTTCACGCGATTCTGCGGGTCAAGGCGCAAGCGGAGCGTGCGGTGTCCCGGGGTAGGGTCGTGGTGGCGGTGTCTCTTGACATCGCCAACGCGTTCAACACCATGCCCTGGGCCTGCATCGAAGAAGCACTGCGGTACCACGAGGTGCCGCCCTATCTCAGGCGTCTGGTGCACGCGTACTTGTCTGACAGGTGCGTGGTGTATCCGGGCGCTGACGGGTGGCACCGCAGAGCGGTGTCGAGCGGTGTTCCGCAGGGGTCGGTTCTCGGCCCGCTCCTGTGGAACATCGGCTATGATTGGGTGCTCCGTGGTACCAAACTTCGGGGCGTCGCTGTCGTCTGCTATGCGGACGACACATTGGTGACAGCGACGGCCAGGACTTTTAGAAGATCAGCCCTGCTCGCCTCGTTCGGTACCGGACTGGTGGTGGGCAGGATTCGGCGACTGGGCCTCACGGTGGCCCTAAACAAGACCGAGGCCGTGTGTTTCCACGGTCCTCGGTGTGGGCCTCCGCCTGGGGCCCACATCACGGTGGAGGGCGTGCGGATTCCTGTCGGCTCGAGCATGAAGTACCTCGGGCTCATTCTCGACAGCCGATGGGATTTCCGCACGCATTTCGAGACGTTGTCGCCGAAGCTGGTGAGGGTGGCGGGCGCACTTGGGCGCCCGCTGCCCAATACTGATGGTCCTGGCATCCCTTGCCGAAACCTATACGCTGGAGTCGTGCGGTCCATGGCCCTCTACGGGAGTCCCGTTTGGGCCGGGTCCTTGAGCGCTCGCTGCGTCCGCCTGCTGCATTGTCCGCAGCGCATGGTGGCGCAGCGAATTATCAGGGGCTACCGCACGGTCTCGCACGAGGCGGCCTGCGTATTGGCGGGAACTCTGCCCTGGGTGCTGGACGCGAAAACCCTCTCGTCGGCTTTTTTCCGACGAGAGGAGGCGTCCGGGCGTGGGCAGAGGCTGGTCCCCAGAGAGGTCGAGGCCATGTTGGCCTCCCTCCGCAGGACTGCCGTGGAGGAGTGGCGTTCCAGGCTGGAGAGCCCTAGTGCTGGTGCGAGGACCGTCGCGGCAGTGCGACCTGTCCTCGAGCAGTGGCTGGACAGGCGCCACGGTGCGCCGACATACCGGCTGACGCAGGTGCTCACCGGGCACGGCTGCTTCGGTGCGTACCTGTGTCGCATAGCCGGAGCCGAGGAGTTCGCCGTGTGCCACCATTGTGGCAACTGCCGTGAGGACACGGCCCAGCACACGCTGGAAGAGTGCCCAGCCTGGGACGAGGAGCGCAGCGCTCTCATCGAGGTCGTGGGAAGCGACCTTTCGCTGCCGGCCGTGGTCGCCGCCATGGTCATTGTGATTTGGTGGAGTAGCTATCTATTTACGCGCACACATTCCCTTTTCTGTGATTAGCGCCTCCACCCAACCACCTCAACCTAATGCCGGCGAACATCTTTTTATTGAAGTCGTTTTAGGCCATACCAAAGTTCTTCTCGGAGTCTATTATAGCCCTTCCATGCGAGTGAATTATTTTTCTTCTCTCGAAAAGATTTTAGAAAATCTAACTCCCACTTATAGTCATAATATAATTATGGGTGACTTTAACACTTGACTGCCTCGAAAAAAAAAAAAAAAGTGAAACTGAAAAAAAAAGTGCGTGGTGGCCTGGTAAACGGACCAGACGCGGCTGCTTTCATGTTCACGGTGGTCGCGGGTTCAAATCCCAGGGCACACCTCTGACTTTTCGGAGTTATGTGTGTATTGATAGTCAATCACCACGCACTTTAACGGTGAAGGAAAACATCGTGAGGAAACCTGCATACCGTAGCGATTTTAAAGAATTTCTACGGTATGTAAGTCCGCCAACCCGCACTAGGCCAGCGTGGTGGACTATATGGCCTAACCACTCTCAATCGATTCTCTCGATTGTAGAGTAGGCCCGTGCCCTGCAGTAGGACGTATATGGGCTGATATAGATAGATATAGTATGTTTAACACTTGCCTCCTTAAACAAGATTATCGTTCTTCTTCTCTAGAAAGCATTGTGAAATCGAGCAACATGCATATATGTACTTTCTCTTAGTGCTACTCATCATTTTCCAAACTCGACTCCTTCCCTCTTTGACCTCATCATTGTTTCATCACTAGAGCATGTGGCCAAGTATGGCCAGTGCCTAGCTGATTGCTTTTCTTACCATAATTTAATTTTTCTATCCTATAAACTATGGCGATAGGCTCGCCCTCTATCACATCGTGGGACGGAACATACAAGGCAAAATGTGGGTGTCCTGGTAGCACCTCTGCCTACCCCTCCTGGGAAAAGGGCGTGAATTTATGTATGTATGTATGTATAAACTTCAGCCTCCTAAATGTAAACCTACAGTTATTCTGCAACGCAATTTTGGTGGTATGAACGAAGAAAATTTCTTAAAGGATGCTAAAGCTATCGATTGGGCACCTGTGATGACGGCTAACTCAATCAATGAACAAGTTGAAATTTTTAACTCGACAATTATTCAATTGTATAACGTTCATGCTCCTTTAAGAGCTATTAAAATAAAACACGTACCTGCTCCCTGGATTACCAAAGAAATTAAAGACCTTCAGCGGAAAAAGTCTGCAGCCAAAAGCAGGTATAAGTTGCATCCAACAGAGACAAACAAGGCACGTTACTCAAAAGTAAGAAATCACTGCAATATGGTGTGTAGGGACGCTCAACGACGCCATATTCATAATTCCGTTCAAGTTGAAGATCCGGCTAAAGTCTGGAAGTTTCTCAGGTCATTAGGAGTTGGTAAATCTCGTCAAGAGACTATTCCAAACAATTTAGACATTAATCTGTTAAACCAGCACTTTTCTTGTAATTCCCATATTGATGATGCAATTAAAGCTTCCACTATTAATAATCTTTCACAGATTTCTGCTCCTGACCTTTCGGCATTTGTCTTTCGTCAATTCACTGCTTGTGATATTCGGAGGAGCATCATCTCAATTGCATCTAATGCAGTTGGGATGGATAGCATCAGCCGTAATATGTTTCTTCCCATCCTTGACTCTACTGTTCCTGTCCTTTGTCATATACTTAACTTTTTCATCTCCAATGCTGTGTTTCCTTGTTCTTGGAAGGAAGCTCAGATTATTCCTTTACCAAAAAAATCTAACCCTAAATCCTTTTCGGAATATTGTCCTATATCCATTCTTCCTTTTCTTTCAAAAGTCTTCGAACTTCTTGTCTATAAGCAGTTAAGCTCGTTCCTCATCAAACATGATCTCCTCAATCACCTTCAATCCGGCTTCCGTCCTGGGCACAGTACAGTTACTGCACTTGTCAACATCACCGACGACATGCGTTTGGGGATGGAAAACAGTCAATTAACTGTGCTGACGCTCCTAGACTTTGGCAATGCATTTAACACGGTTGATTTTGACATTCTTTTAGCTATACTTCGCTCCTTGAACATATCTCCAAGTGTGATTGAATGGTTTCATAGTTACCTGTTTGGTCGCCCTCAGTGTGTCCGTCTAGGAGAAACGATTTCCCCATGGTGTAACACATCTGCCGGTGTTCCTAAGGGTGGCGTCTTGTCTCCCCTACTTTTTTCAGTTTTTATTAATTCCATTTCCTGTAATATTTCTTCTTCCTACCACCTATATGCAGATGACCTACAACTCTACTGTCAATCAGCTGAATGACGCTATTCGTCGTATGAATAGCGACCTTCATGCTATATTGGAGTGGAGTAAAGCATATGGCCTTAAACTAAATCCGGCTAAAACGCAAGCCATTATTGTAGGGAGCCAAAGAACCATTTATAAGGTCGGCTGGTCTCTTCTACCTCACGTGGTGCTAGACGGGGTTATCATCCCGTTAAGTGACACCGTGAAAAACCTTGGTGTCATTTTCGATCGCAGACTATCTTGGGACCCTCAAATAATGGCGGTTAGTCGTAAATTGTTTGCCTCTGCCGGTTCGTTGCGTAGGTTGCGCAATTTTCTTCCGACTACCACTAAGATTTCGCTTGCACAAGCTCTCTTGCTTCCTATTCTTGACTATGCCGATGCCAGCTATCTCGATCTTACCGAGGCCCAGCTAGGCAAGCTTGAGCGCCTTCAAAATTGTTGTATCAGGTTTATATTTGGATTGCGCAAATATGACCATGTTTCTGAATATCGTAATAAGCTCAAGTGGCTTCCTATACGCCGTCGCCGGAATATTCACATCCTGTCTCTTCTCTACAGTGTTCTGTTTAATCCCTCATCTCCGCGCTACCTTCAGGAACGGTTCAGTTTCCTACACACTGCTAATTCACATTCTCTCAGGTCCTCAGAAAATCTGATGTTGCAGTTTCCAGCACATAGGACGTCGTTTTATGACCGTTCCTTTACTGTTGAGGCAGTGCGGCTATGGAACGCTTTGCCTCTCGCAATAGGGTACATGACTCTTTTTTTTTTATTGTATTAATCAAAAAGTATCCATATTCAAAATCTAGCAAGCAAAGAATTTTGTAAATCCATTCAGAATTAAACAAGTTAGAAAAGTTTTAAGTCTTGTAGTGGGGGTAATAAAAAAGGGATGCAAAACAAAATTAGTGACGTCACTGTTCATAGTCATCTACCCTATTAAGCGATCGTCCTCGCTGGAAACATATAAATCAAGGGTGAAAGCCCTCTATCTTTCACAATAGACACATATACTATTGTCATTATAGCAAGTATATAAATATTTATGCATTATATGTATTATATTGTATGTTACGTGTCGCCCCTAACGAAACTCCCAAAAAGTTCCCACGAATCTGCACAATCGGCAGATTCCATACGAATAAGTGACGCCGATGACCCACCTGCATCGTCGGACCACCATCACCGGGCAGCAGTGCTTTTCTTCTTCGATCACCGTCGAAAGAAGTCGCGACAACCAAATTTATTAGTGCTTATAATTAGTTTTAGTCCAATTTGTAATAATTGATTATATTTAATTTTGTCCTAATTAAACTTGTGTTTTTAAAAACCTCCTTCCGAAGGCGACTAACGTAACTGGCGCAGTCGGTAGGATAGTCGAGTCAGTGCATGTATCCATAAATCGTAACCGCGCTGATAGTCGTATTGTCGACGCGTCGACTATCTCAACGAACGGGAAGCCATCGGAGGAGCAGGACCATCGAGGATCCAGACGCAGATTAAAGAACCGCCGGGTGAGACTTCCAGACATCGAAGTCCATCACCACGAGACCATGTATTTTATATCCATACTGTGAGTTGCACAATTTTATAGATTTGGTTGTCATTCCTAGTTAGTTTTTCCTTAGTATATAGAGGAATTGATCCTAATTCCTAGAATTTATATGTTCCACCCACGATCAAGTAGGGAAATAATAGATGATAGAAGAAACGCTCTTCGCATTGAGCAAAGAGACGCGAATCGTAATTTAAATAGCATAGCAGAGAATTTTGACGAAATGGAAAGGCCTCAACAGGTAGTCGCGCAAAGTCCAGCAAGTCAAGGCGACATTATTGATCAGATTTATAAGTCTTTACGCTTCGTGCCAGAATTTAACGGAGATAGTAATGTACTCATTAGATTTCTGCAAATATGTGATGAACTAGTATTAAAGTATGTAAACCTTTCGCCTGGCTACGATCTCCAAAATTATTCATTGCTCAATAGAATACTTAATAAAATTGTAGGGCCAGCCGCACGATCATTAGCCACAAATGGTAACCCCAGTGATTGGCAAAGTATCAGGAGCACATTAGTGAATAATTTTTCAGATCATAGGGTGAGTCATCTTTATATACTGATCTTTCAATGTTAAAACAAGATAATGATACCCCAAGGACCATCCAGGACTCAACAAATGTTCAGATCCCTGCCACGGTCTAACATGACATCAGGATTTAGAATCCCACCCAAATCCCAACCCCTTACTAATAATAATTATCCTCAGCCAATGAGTGGCATTAGTCACCCCGTAGCACGCACATTGCCTCCTTTAAGGCATTACTGGCGAGTGCATGGTAACCCACTGCCAAATAATTATTTTAAAACAAGGGAAATTAACACAAATGACTTAAATGATCTTATTGATCCCCACGTAGACGATTTCTATGATTGCAATAGTTTTCAATATGAATATAACGGACTTTATCCACCATATGAGTATGAACTTTACGACAAAAATTCCTATAACCATCCCAACCCACAAAATCAAGAATCGGTAATCCCACAGGAAAATTCTTCAAATTTTCATTCGGACTTGGAATCAAATGCCCCAGAATAGAGTTAAATACACATAGTCAAAGGCATTTACCATACGTACAGATTCAAAACCCACTCTTGAAACTACTTATTGACACAGGAGCTAATCAATCCTTTATTAGTCCTGAAGCCATTCAGAAGTATTTTTCAGACATACCACTTAATATAGATCCATTCGAAGTTACAAATGTGCACGCAACCACTAGAAACAACTATTCTATTACAATTCCATGTTTTCCAGAATTTGGATCCCCAGAATACATTAAATTTGATGTTTTGCTCAGCATTTTGTCTTCTCTTAACATATCTCCATCTGCAGTTGATTGGTTTCATAATTACCTGTTTGGACGCCGGCAGCGGATATGTATTGAGGATAATTTATCTTCTTGGTGCACCATTTCTACCGGCGTACCACAGGGCGGCGTGCTATCTCCCCTACTCTTCTCAATTTTTATAAACTCCATTACATATAATCTTCGTTCTTTCTACCACCTCTATGCAGATGATTTGCAAATTTACTCCCATGCACCACCTGATGAGTTTAAAGATGCAGTTTCATCGATCAATGACGACATTAGACGCATCCTTGATTGGAGTAAGGAGTATAGATTAAAAGTTAACCCAATTAAAACGCAGGTCATTGTTGTCGGCAGCCCTAGGTTAATGTCTAGACTAAACTGGTCTATTGTACCTCCTGTTTCTTTTAACGGTATACGTACACCTTACAGTGATACTGTGAAAAATCTAGGCATTATTTTCGACGCATCTCTTTCCTGGGGTCCCCAGCTTCGAGAGTTGAGTAGGAAACTATTGGCCTCGGCTGGGTCCTTGCGAAGGTTACGCAATTTTCTGCCCATCGCCACGAGAATATCGCTTGCTCAATCCCTACTCCTCCCCATCCTTGATTATGCAGATGCCAGTTATCTCGATCTCACTGAGGAGCAACTCAATAAACTTGAGCGTCTTCAAAACTTCTGCATTAGACTTATATTTGGACTGCGCAAATATGATCATGTTTCCGAATTCCGCAACAAACTCAAGTTTTTTTTTTTTTTTTTAATTTATTTATTCATTTTAAGTTAAACTATTAGTACATATAATAAAGTATCGCCAAAACCTTTTACAGGTTTGTCTGGATACTGAGTCACTCTTGAAAGTTTATTAATATAAGCAATCTATACAAACCAATGTGTTTATAGTTTAGACTATATTATTATAATATGTAGTGGCGGTACTTCCATACAAGCCCAAAAGCCCGGCTTGCAGTGGCGAAGGGTTCATACAAGCCGATTCCTAGCAGCACGCCTTATAATTTAAAGGAAATTATTAATTATTTTCATTTTTTTAATCAAGTTATATGAAGAAAATAATCAAATAATAAACAATATTAAAATAAATATAAACAATAAACAAATTTTATTCGATATTAATAAACAAAATATTATCGATCAATTAATAACACAACGACAAACGCATTGCGCGATGTTCAACGTAAGTACATGCATACGAAACACGCGACCGCCTAGATCCCGATGACGTCACGTCAGGCTACAAGGACACAGCACGAGTTCCCGTTGCTCTCGCGCTCATTTCCAACGCATTATTTGCCATCTCTGTTACACGTTTGTTGCTCAGAACTGCATGCAAAATTGCACCTTAAAACCCCTAGCTATTAAGGTCTAAATTTATTTGTAGAAATACGACGGTATTCGCTTGTGAATATGCCGGTGGGCCTACGGCTTATAAAGTAATTTGCCAGTTCGCGCCTCTTTTATTTGGTGTTTATAATTAGAAAATATTATTTACTACTGTGTTGTTTCAGTGTATATGTATAATGCGGTGTCTATTTTTAGGTTTGTATATAATTAGTGGGTAATTTATGAAATTTTACTGGTTTCGAAGTGCAAACAGATCTATCTATTTAGCAAAACTTTAATGATGAATGAAACTTGATAATGTCGTATGTATCGTTTTATCTCATGAATTGCATTATTATGAGCTAATTTTAAAAATGCTGCATTTACGTAATTAAAAAACGCACTGGAAATTATATTAAATTTGATAATGCATTTAAGTACCAGAGAAAAAACGGCAACTGACAAGTTTTAATTATTTAATAAATATTGTAATGCCGTATTTTTGTTAGCGTTGATTCAAAATAGGACATACAAACATAACCCACGCCTGCATCCCATGAGGGTTGCCAGATTCGATAGATCTCCAGTTAGCTCTATACTGGCATCGTTTTACTTTCGTCCACTTACATCAATCTCTTCATCTTTTTTTTATATATAAGGAACGTTTGAAATTTTTTTGTCGATCAATTTCAAAACTGGCTAATGTTGTCTTTTGCATTGAATCGAAATTTACTTTAAAAACGTTAAAAAAAGCACCTAACGGGCACAGTGCTATTCCGTGCAAGTGTTGTATGAAAATATAGTAAGTATTACTAAGCAAATATGTCACTCAATATCTTACGTACATAACGGAGTAAAAATATAAGTATGAGTACTTGTTAATTTAATAAAACTAGTCACCAGAAGTATCGGCTTCCCTTTTGAAAAAAGTCACCCTTCGCCACTGCCGGCTTGCCCTACATAATACGTATATACTCCATACTGAATACAAACTATTACATTCAATACAACAGTCATTTATTAGAAAACATCTAACATTTAATTTTTTTGAATTTACCGCGCTTCGATTCAATGAAACGCCAGCGCCGAAGCGCCGCGTAATTCCATGCGCGTAATATTCATTCATTAAAACTATATTGAACTTGAAAAGACGGAGCACACAGCACATACATCTATCCTTTTCTCTCTCGTGTGCTTTTACGGGGCTTCTAACAACGCGTGAACTGTATGGGGAAATGATATTACTCGATCGCTACGAATGTATAGCTATAGATATGTTATATAGCAGTTTACTCTAGACGATATGCCCGGCTTCGGCCTTGGTGATGTAAAAACATCGTGCGTTGCATGGTCGTCACGTGATTATTTGTTATATCAATTGTTATTAAATTAAGTTGTTTCCTTTTAGAAATTATATCTAATATTTTTTTTAGAACAAATAATGAAGTTTTAATATTTCTTTTAATAAATTGTATCTTTTGTATTGTTTATTTCACTTTTACTGGCAATACAGCTCATATTTCTACTAACTTCATTTGTATTATGATATTTTATGAGTTGTGAATTTGTTTTGTTTAAGGTTAATGTTTAGTTTTTTATGTTATTTAAAGTTTTTGATACTATTATGAGTTGTATTGTTTTCTGTGATGGTTTGAGTGCGATTGTGAAAGCGTTCATTGCCGGTAAAAAGGTAAATTCATTCAATTATATTGAAAAATAAACCGGCGCGAAACCTATGCCGGGTTTGTACATTTAGTAAGTCGTGATAAATCACAATAGAAATTTCTTCAGTTCAGTTTAATAAACTACGTACTTTTATTACTACATACTCCCTTTAAAGCTATTAAACAATCGTGATTCATATGTTTTTAAACGACACGTCTTGTGTGTTAGATTGTTTGGATTATAATGCTTTAAATTTTCATTAAATTAGGTGGTCCTTTCAAAAGCAATCTATTATTTTAAATTCAGAAAAACATTTAAACATGAATGCGTTAATAATAATTTCTGCTTGCAATTTCGGTAAACCTCGAAGTCGACCACGGCACCACAGAATAGTGACGGCAATAGAAATGTAATGAATAGTTACGGATACATGTTCACAAGTAATCTATAATAATTGTTTTAATCTTAATATTGATTGTGTGGTAGGTTTGCCGACGTATTATAAATTAATTTTCTTCGTTCTTAGTAACTTTGTGTTTCTAAAACAATATTAATTAAACGTAAAAAAATATTCGGCTTGCCCTACTCCAAAACCCTAGGCACGCCACTGATAATATGTATTTAATATCTAATACTTGTATGATAGATCATCAACTACACATCTCACTATTTAACACACCAATTGTTTAAGAAGAATTAAATAATAAACAAAAAGTCGGCAATAAAATATAACACAACTTGAGGGTAAGTAAAACTTTGATCCGATGTTACAATACAATATTTTACTTGATAACCGACTGCGAGTGAGCGACCGGCCCGGCCGCATCAATGAATGCTATGCATTATACAGGAGGTTTTAACCGATATTATTTATTCATTACCCATTTTTTAAGACTTCGTTTATGTTTATAATATGTTCATGTACATATTATATTCCTTCATATCCATGTAGGGACACATCATATACACACGCTATGTAAGTAGCTTTTCTGGGTTTGTTTGTAAAATATTGTGAAAATATCCCTTATATTTAAATTTAAAATTTTTGTCCGTTAATTCATTCCTTATTTCTGACGGTAGCTCATTCATAAAAGTAGGTATTAAATATGCATGAGTTCTTCTTCCATAATAATTTTTAGATTTGGGAACCTTTAATTTAGATTTAGCCATAGCCCTCGTAGTATTATTATTGTGTGATAATTTTATTTGTATGCTTTTATTACGAAATTGTTCAATGAGTAACATCATTTTCACTTTTACATACACAGGTAATATTTTACAATATTTAAACAAACCCATTACATTGTTATTGGCATATATAGATTTTTTAATTTTATCGGGTACTATTATTTTAAGAATCCTCAGCTGCAAACTATATATTTTATCCAAATAGCTATTAAAAGTTCTACCATAACTAGTTAAGCCGTATATAATATGGGATTCGAAAAGGGAATTATACAAACTAAGTAATATTTTAAATGGAATTTTATACTTTAAAAAGGCAAACTTTGCCAGCATGGCTCTCAATTTATCACAGATTTTATTAATGTGTTGTCCCCAGTTAAGTCTGTTATCAACTATCAGTCCTAAATATTTGTATTCAGTTACTTGTTCTAGTGGTTCACAGCTACAATTATTATTACTTGCTAATGATTGCATACTATGGAGACATTGGTGATTGTGGGCAATAATGTTAAGTGGTTTATCAGAATGTAATAAATGACTCGAACGGACATGGATAACTTTAGTTTTACTCGCGTTGATCACCAACCCCACATCATGGGACCATTTACACAAGTTGGTAAAATCATGTTGTATGTTCTTTTCCGCTATAGAAATATCTTTGGATGCTGCAACAAGACATGTATCGTCGGCGTATTGAAAGATAGTACAATTCCTTATTACATTACTCATATCGTTGACATATGCTAAGTAATGTAAAGGACCTAGAACTGATCCTTGTGCGGTTCCAGTTTCTATCACGAATTCATTGCTAAGTTCGTTTTCAACTTTCACACGAAAAGTTCTGTTCTTGAGGTATTCCTCGCACCATTTAAGTATAGGGCCCCGAACCCCAGTATCATTTAATTTCGATAACAAAATATCGTGTCTGAGAGTATCAAACGCCTTGCTGAAATCTATGAAAAGTAAAATAACGTGTTTATTGTTCGCAAGGTGTTTATTAACTTCGTCCGTGAAATTAGATAATAAGCCTGAAGTAGATTTTTTTGGTTGGAAACCATATTGAGTATTGGAGAGAATTTCGTGTTTTGTGTAAAAGTTCTGAATTTGTTGGCATACATACTTTTCAATTATCTTATCAATAACTGGTAGGATTGTTATAGGCCTGTAATTTTGATATTCACAATGCGATCCAGTCTTGTAAATTGGTCTAACAATTCCAGTTTTCAGTTGTTGTGGGTATAACCCTTTTTGTATACATGTGTTTATTAATCTTACAATAACGTCAGTAATTTTGTTACATAAAAGCTTTACATCTATACTTCGAATGCCATCAATTCCAGCAGCTTTTTTAGGGTTTATGTTTTTAATTATATTGTTAATGGCTTTATTATTGGCTTTTTGTATCAGCATAGATTTATTTTGTGGAGAAACGTGTTCAGAGTCTAAGATTAGTTTATTTTTGCAATTGGGTACAATCTTTTTAACATTCGCAATAAATTCTCTGCCGAAATTATTAGCTATACATTTTGATTTTATTCTATTATTTTTAAATGCTTGTAATATAACCTCATCAATTGATTTGCAAACTTTACCCGTTAAAGAATTTAGTATATCCCATATTTTTTTCACATTATGGCGGTTATCATTTATTAGGTTATAGTAATATGTATTCCTAGATCTTTGTATAACTTTTTGAGTTTTATTTCTATATTTGTTAAATTGCAATCTAAGAATTTTATTATTTTTATCTTGCTTCCATTTTAAAAATAGCGTGTCTCTCTTATTACACATATCAATAATTTTATTATCTATCCACCTTTCTTTATTTCGTTTGCTGTTTTCGTTATTTTTTATAGACCGCTTGGATATATCATAACATGAATCAAAACTGCGTTTTATAAAATTGTATATTTCTATGGGGCAATCCATTTTAGATGTTACATCCCAATTTACAGAATATAGGGCTTCTTTCAATTTGTCATTATTTAATATTTGTTTATAATGAACACCATCCTGTACAATATTTCTTTTTTCTATCCCTACGCACGACAACGTCGTCATGCGGTGGTCAGCTAGAACAGTTCCGAGTGCCGCAGAGTAAAGATCTAACGAGCGCGTTCTTACAAATATGTGATCAATACAACTTTGTGTAACAATATTGTTACGTTTTTCTATCCTTGTATAATCCGATATTGCACTCGTTAGACCACACTCCGCCATAGCACTAATGTAGTAGTCGCGTATGTTATTATGTGATTTTAAATCTATGTTGATGTCGCCCAGTATGTAAATGTCTCTGCGTTTATAGAAGTTTTTACACAATAATTGCTTCAGTTCTGTTACAAATAAGTGTCTGCCTTCTTTAGGAGGCCTATATAATGCGCATACGACAGCTGTGTAGTGATGTGATGTAGATAGTGTGCCGATAATAGATTCAGTGTTTTAATGAATTATTACTTATAGTTACAAATTTATGATTATTTTTTATATACATCATGACACCACCACCTCGTCGTTGTTCACGTAGTGTACAATACATAATATAGCCTTGTATGTTGAATAGGTGGACAAGATTACTACTACTAGATATACCTACTTCTGTTAAAATAATAATATCTATTTGCACTTTAGAGGAAAATAATAGTTGCAAGATCAGATCAAAGTTTTTAATTATCGATCGTATATTAACATGCACAATATTTAGGCTCGGTTTTTTATAAGGTAAATAAGAATGGAAGTTGTTTACGTTAGTACAGTTAAAAATTTCCAAAATTTCTGTTACTTCGCCTATTTCTACTGAGACTAATAAGACTTACTATTATCGAGTTTGAATACCCTGCTTCGATATATTTTCAATGTCAGCGGAATTTCTTATGGTTATCGGTTTTTCATTATCAGTTTTACGAGCCAAGATTCTTCCATCTTGAAACCAAATGTACTTGTAGGTATCCTTTAGGGCCTGTTTTGTTTGCCATAGAAGGGTTTTATATGTTTTCGTAAGAGCTCGCCGCACAAAGATTCTTGATTTTGCTGTTTCATTAGAGTTTACGGTTTGCACTACGTCTTTGACTGCTATACAAAGTTGATACGACCGATGGGCATTTTTTTAAACTGCTTATACTAGGTACCATTTCAAAGTTCTGTACTAAAAATCAATTAAATAAGAGCAGTAGCTTAGTCATAAATGATTTTGTAAGTTTTTGCCCCATTTGAACACGATGTAGCTTTTCTAACAGCTGATTACGTCTAACGCACAGGTCAAACACCTTAAAACGATAGATCCTACTAAAATCTACGCGCTGTTGCCGCTCTTACACAAGTCACATAATAAAGTACAACTAAATTACTTAAAAAGTTAGCGATGCAAATAAGGAAGCAATAAATACACACCTGCACTTTCATTACGAGAGAGACAAATCATAGGAAAACATCCCGCGCGTAAAAGAAGTAGAAATAGGTCAGTGTGTTGCTATTGCATCTTAACAAATAAAAATTGTTTGCTAAAGAAATTGTTATTTTAGTGCGCCGTCGCTATCCTTTCGGAACGGATGTAACACGGAAACTCCTGCGCCGCCGCGCCGCGCCGCTTTTATCTTGTCGATCTCGCGCCGACAATTGTGATTTTGTATTGTTATTGTGATAGGACACGTAACTTGGGATAATTATTAGTAAATGTTTTTTAGTTATTGACTGTTTTATTGTCAAGGACACGTAATTAAATTGTGTTTGTGTTTGTAATTAAACTGTTTAACAATGCCTCGTGTAACATACACTGCGTCAGAATACACTGCTTGGTTTTTATTTACGGCGAATGCCATGGAAAAACAGCTTTAGTTCTGTGTACATACCGCGAAAGGTATGGTGACAGCCACAATTGCCCCAGGAACGCCCGCACAATAACATTGGCAGTACGAAGATACGAGACAACAAAAGTATAGTGCCGCAACAGGAGGGAGTGCCAGCGCGGCAAATACCCGCTGCTTGGGAAGAACGAATTTTAGACCTAAAACTACCTTCAAAACTACGTAACTACGCGCGGTGCGCCGGCGCGGCGTCCCGCCACGACACGACGATAACACATGCCCCGCGCGACGTTGCCAGTTCAGTTCATCAATGGTCAGTGAAATTTATTTACAAAGGATGGTTGCGTTTTACTCTTATTTGTAGACTATTTCGTTTGCTTGAAACAAACAAAATCTTATTTTTGGTATTATTAATTTTTGTGCCGTGTCGAATTAATACTAAGGACGTATAGTATACGTAGTGTAATTTAATGCCCATCCGTCGTATCAACGCGGTATATTCTTTTCGTGCAGATTGTATCCACTTATTTACTTCGCCATTATGTTTTAATATTATTTGAATCACACCTTCTTTTCCGTGTCTACCCTTCAATCTTTTTACATTATAAATTTGGCTTCTATCTGTATTTAATTTCATGGCTAGTTTTGTTGAGAATACTTCCAGATTTTCGTTAATATCTTCCGGCAACCCAGACACCTCAACAACATTATCCAATTGCTTTTGTTCCATATCCGCAAATTGTTGTTCTAGAGCTTCTATTTTTAATGTTAGATGTGTGTTTTGATTAGTTAGAAAAATATTTTTTCTTTCTAAATCACAAACTTTGCTCTTAATGATTTCTAATGCGTCACTGATGTCGTCCATTTTATTACAGCATGAACTTAAAGATTCATTTAAATAGGACAATTCTTTCTTGACTGTTTTTTTAACTTCTATTGATATGTCATGAAGTAGTTTATTTATCACTGTAGAATCACTGCCTCCGATCTTTTTGCTACCATCGTCGTCTTCGTAATCTTCATCTGGAACTATGAATGATTTTCTGTGCGGTGAATCTGTATGACATTCATCACATGTCCACCCGAGATTCTCAGCATTTCGCAAAGCTGAGAGTTGTTTAGCTGATAGACCTGTGCAAGCTTGGTTTGCATGTACTATTTTTCCGCACTTATTGCATTCAATCCCAGGGACTTTCTTCGTTATAATTTTGTCACAATTATCACATTTAGGCATATTTGTTTGAATTGTGGGTACTTATTGGTTTATTTAGAAATAAGCTTATATCGACTTCACTATTTGACAGCTAGCGAGCGACTTAATTAATGAGGTTACCTATACGGTAACCTCATTAATGAGGTTACCTATAAGTGGTTACCTATACGGCTTCGCCGGAATACACATATTCTCTCCCTTCTTTACTCTATACTTTTTAATCCTCTCTCTCCTTCGTACCTCAAAAACCGATTTCTATTTCTTCATAATACACATTCAAGGTCCCTGAGGTCATCGGAGAACTTAACACTGCAAATCCCAGCGCATTCCACTACTTTCTTTGATAAATCTTTCAACACTCAAGCTGCTAGACTTTGGAATGCATTACCTGTCTCAGTGCGGCGGGCAAAGTCCCTGCCTATATTTAAAAGATTGCTAAAGGAGCATTATTTCTCCTTACATACCTGAAGACATAGCGTAGCGTATTCTTATTATTATATTTCCTTGCTTTGATGTAATGTGTTGATGCATATATTATTTAGGGTTTATCATATGTATTTAAATATTTGTATCGTGTTATTCTAGTTAAATTTTTAATTTTTTTTTAGTAGAATAGTATTTTTTTTTATTAATGTTATTATTTCCTGTATTTATTTATTACTTTTTTTTTTTTTTTTTTTTTTCGTACACCTCATGATTCCCCCAATTTGTCGTTCTGTCTTATCCATCCTATGGTAGGTTGCCTGGAAGAGATCGCCTCGAGCGATAAGGCCGCCATTGTATACTTTTTTAGATCATTTTGTTGGATATTTTATCGTCACCGGAAGCCTTGTTTAGGGGCAAAGATCGAACTATTTCACTAAATTCATCAAATGATGAGAGATTTGAATCGCAAGAGTTTGGCAGTTCCGCGGCCCACATCCTAATCTGCTTGTGGTATTCTGTGTCATTCCCAACATTATCATCCGGTATTAACGATTGTAACAAAGCTTCCGTTGTCTCCTCAATGCCAGTTGTGTAGTTGTTATTAATTTTTATATTCTCAATATAAGCTAAATTGATTGACCTATTAGCTTTAAACTCATAGTATAAAGGAGACCACGGACCTTCACTATCTAACCGGGCTACAATTTTACGTAATAAATTGCCTTTAGATTTTTGAACAGCCGCTCTATAATGTGATCTGGCAACTCTCAGTTCATTAAAAGCAGATGTAATTGCTTGCCCTGTAATACGACGTTTTTTAAGCCCGTTGAACCGCCTACGCGCTCTGCGAAAAGTTCGACGTAGTTGGACTAGTAAGTCATTCCACCAATCTCACCTCCGAGTCTTGGTGATGGGACCTCGACCAATGGTAACGTCCGCGCAATACGTAAACGTGTCCGACATAATCTCGGCACAAGTCTCAGCTGACAGATCATCGCGAGTGAAGTCCCTGGCATGCTGAGCAAATAAAGAGCTAAATAAATCCCAGTTGGCGCCTATGGATTTATATCTAAAATTAAAATTATTATGTACCGGACTCTGTGTCACTCTAGGCAAGAACTCGTACACAATCAGGCGATGGTCACTACACGACGCGTCCGGCAGGACGCGCCACCTATCAATACGGACGTCTCCACTAGAAAGTGTGACGTCCCCTTCCCCCCGGATCTCTGAGCAGTTCAGACGTGTTGTGAAAGTCAGTCCGTATTTAAATTAAATTCTAAATTAATCATTTAAAATTTAAAAATTATTTTTTTGAACTACTAGGAGTGCATAAAGTTGCGGAACTAATTCAACTGTTATCACTGAGCATTAACGCCCACCAGCCTGCAATCCGTCAAACATCAATCAACAAACCAATCACGTTTGTAAAGCAAGTAAGTGGGAAAGAGAAAGCAACAGATAAAACTCTTGTGTGCGTGCTATCTCCCTCTAATGAAGAGTCAAACTATATTGAGCGTAAACTTGTTCGAATTGTCAGCAGCCACAGTGCGCCTACTCACCGACCAGTCTCTTAATAGTCCTTGTACCCTGGTACAATTTATTGAAAGTTATTGAGAAACAAGAACAATTATAAATATTTTATAAAGTGAATTCTATCGGGTGGTGGGTGTCTCGCGACACTCATTTGTCAGTTTGTATTAAATTGCCGCTAGAACGAACCTCTGTACCGTTTCTGTACTCCTAATACGCTCACCTTAACCATGCCGCTTAAAAGGACCCCGACGAAAAAGACGCCATCTAAATCGTCCACTGTCCACATATCTCCTGTGGTACAGGTCAGAAACAGTACATCTTCGGAAGACGACTCGTCCACATCCTATGTTACTCAGCGAGCAAGACCAACCAACCCGGCGGATATGAGGGACAATGATAACTTCAAGCTAGATATTATGAAAATGTTTAGAGAGCTCAAAAGCGCAATGAAACATATTAAGGAGCAAAACGCTAAACTCCAAGAAGCTGTGGACTTCTATTCTGCAAAATACGACGAGACTTTTGAAAAACTGCGTCACTTGGACCAGCAACGAGCTGAGGATAAAAAGCAGATTAAGCAACTTGAAGAAAAAATTGAACAATTCGAAAGACAGGCCCGCGCAACAAGCCTAGAAATAAGGAATATTCCACACACGAACTCGGAAAATAAACAATATCTGGTTGACTGTGTTATAAAAATTGGCAAAATTACAAATACTCCGATAAAATCACGAGACATAAAGGATGCCTTCAGAATTAAAGCTAAATCATCCATTAAACCAATAATAGTTGAATTTACAAATGTCCCACTGAAGGAGAATCTACTCGCAGCGGTTAAAAGGTTTAATAAGGAAAACAGCTCCAACAAACTCAATTCAGGACACCTAAATATTGAGGGTACAGTTGCTCCGGTCTTTGTATCAGACAATCTTACACCCAGATCGAAACGATTGTTCTTTCTGGCCCGGGAATTCGCATCATTACACAGCTATAAATACTGTTGGACGTCCCATGGCAAAGTATTTGTCCGCAAAGAAGATGGCTCGTCACATATAAGGATTGAAACAGAACAAGATATTAATGCTTTACGTCCTCAGGACTAACTAGCTTTAGGTTGTTTTAATTTATA
Organism: Deilephila elpenor; assembly: GCA_949752805.1. NCBI lineage: Eukaryota > Metazoa > Arthropoda > Insecta > Lepidoptera > Sphingidae > Deilephila > Deilephila elpenor. Next base: position 16,242,526 of record OX457095.1, read on the forward strand.
TAACAAATTTATATTTAAGTCCTTTTTGTTAGCTATTCTATTTTTTCATTACATACCATGTACACACGCTTGCACATACATGTTATACAACACTATTCACTTTTTAAGATACCAGTACACAATAAACACGTCACATAACCCACACTACACTAACATATTATGTCGACATGCTGCCGCGATTGATATTTTAAATATAAAACCCAGACCATATTTGAGCAATAACACCTTAGGTCCTTGGAACTTAACATCCTACCAATTTAGCCGCAATGATTAATAATTTTAACCCTAATAATAATGAAATTGTCAATGATATAGACCAACCTTCTGATATTTCATGCATCAAATGTCTAAACCCTTGTCTATGCAAAGAAGTACTTAGCAATAGACCAAACCAAAAACACACTTTATCTGTATTAACACTTAACATAAGAAGCGTTAATTGTAACTTTGATAGCTTTCTTATATTTATAGCTCAACTTGAGATCATAGTGGATATTATTGTCCTTACAGAATGCTGGCTGGATGAGAATAGTACCCCTCCCACATTAGATGGTTATACTTCGTATCGTACCAACCGTATAATAAACCAGAATGACGGAGTCATTGCCTACGTAAAAAGTAACTTATCATCCAATTCTTTTGAGCCCTTGTTAGAGGACGGTAATTTTTTGGTAATAGACATCAATACAACACTGACGATAATCTGTACATATAGACCACCAGTAAATCGTAATCCCAGCAAGTATATTAATTCCATCCATACGATTCTGTCTCAAACTAAAAATCATAACATAATATTAACGGGCGATCTAAATATTGATATCATGCCGAATAGCCAGTCTGGTCCGGCGGCAGAGTATTTGAATATTTTGGCCTCTTATGGTCTAAGACAATGTGTCAATTTACCCACCAGGATAAATACCTGTTTGGATCATTTCATGGTTAAAGGCTACAAATCCATTAAAACGATTGTTTTCGATGAGTTTACTGATCACTGTCCAATCCTACTGTATATAGAAAACTCAAAACTAAAACCTATCCGTAGCGATCATCGAGTAAAAAATCATTATAATCATGAAAAAATGTCACAAGATATGAAGGCTAAAGACTGGTCCTCTATATACCGCTCTACAGATATTGACTCCGCTACAGAACTACTAATTAATGACTTACAATACATAATAAATAACAATAGAACTACCATTACTGTACCTAAAATATTTAAGCCGCTTAAATCATGGATGACCCCAGGTGTAATAAGATATCTGAGGAAAAGAGACCTATTACATAAAAAAATCAATAAATCACCGAAAGATACTGAACTCTGCACGCAATATAAAAAATACAGGAACATATGTAACGGCCTAGCAAAATCAGTAAAACAACAATATTACAGAAAGGAATTTACAAATGCAAAAGGTAATCTGAAGAAAACTTGGAATTTGATTAAAGAGGTAGGAAATCTCAATCTACAGCGGTCACAAGCCTCCCAGCTTTTAAACATTGAAGATTCGCCTAAAGAGTCCTTAAATAAAGCCAACCAATTCTTCACCACTGTTGGAAGTGACTTGGCAAATTCGACTCTTACTAAATTATGTAAAACCGATCAGGATTTGACTAGAATCTCAAATAGAAGCGGCCCGTTTTTCTCTATGTCACTTTATTTGACTGACAGTGAAGAAATCAGAGTCATCATCCGTGGTCTTAAATCCCAAAGTGCACCTGGGTGGGACAATCTAGACACATTATTCTTTAAAAAATATTGCCAATATCTTTGTGAACCTATTGCATATATATGCAACATAAGTCTTAAAACAGGCAGGTTTCCAAAAATTTTAAAACAAGCAATAGTTATTCCCATACACAAATCAGGGTCTTTATCATCCCCAAACAACTACCGACCTATTTCCCTGTTATCAAAACTGACAAAAATATCAGAAAAGGTAGTCGCCAAAAGGTTAATTAACTATCTTGAAAGCAACAATTTGTTGCATGATAATCAATTTGAGTTCAAAAAGAAAAAGTCGACGGATGATGCTGTTTTACTAATGACCTCTAAACTTACTACTTACCTGGAAAATTCTGAGAAGTGCGTAGGTGTATTTTTGGATTTGCAAAAAGCTTTTGACACTGTTTCTATACCAGTGCTTCTCACTCGGCTTCATAATATAGGTATCAGAGGAATACCACATGGCTGGTTTAGTGACTACTTGACAAATCGAGTACAAAAAGTACGTGTCGATCAAATATCCAGTGACTTTGCCGCTTGTACCTACGGAGTACCACAAGGGAGCATCTTGGGTCCGATATTATTTTTAGTTTACATTAATGACCTATGTCAGATGAATATCAGGGCTGCAGATATGTTCATGTTTGCTGATGACACAGTTATTCTCTTTCACGGCTCGAGTTGGGACTACTTAAAAAGTGTGGCTCAACAGGGCCTCAGACTAGTCACCAGATGGCTCGAAGAGAGTTTGTTAACACTTAATACCTCTGAAACAAAATATGTTTGCTTTTATAAAACAGCAGTGACAAAGCCTCCTCAAAACTTTTCAATCACTATTCATTCTTTTCCTTGTAATGTAAGCAACAACGATGATATTATAAACTGTAACTGCAGTAAACTAGAGGGAACTACGAAAATCAGATATCTTGGCGTTTATCTCGACAACAACCTAAATTGGAAGGCGCACATTTCCGTGATATCTAAAAGGATTAGAAGACTCATGTGCGTATTTAAAAAACTAAGAGAAGTTTTGGAAATACCTCTTCTTATTGACACATACAACGCTCTCTGTCATTGTTTAATAACATACTGCATATGCTCATGGGGTGGTGCGGTGAAGTCGCACTTAATTGAAATAGAAAGAGCTCAAAGAGCGTTATTAAAAGTTATTCTACATCTACCGTATGGGCATCCCGCAGTGGACGTATATGAAAAAGCAGGAGTCTTATCTGTAAGAAAAACATTTATATTTCAATGTCTCAAACTTTATCATAAATCAGCTCCTCCTAAAGACAAAAATAAAAGAATCGATCTTTGCATAGTGCCCTCAGTTCGAAGTATGGTTGCAAGGCGCCACTACGAATATCTAGGGCCTCGTCTATACAACATTATAAATAAAAGTACAAATATTCGAGGTCTCAGAGACCACGAAGCTAAAAGACAAATATTAAATTGGTTAAAACTACTTACCTATGAATCTTCGGAAAACCTATTTGCGAAATAGATCTCACTCTTATATTCTTCCGGCGTTCTCTACTAGTATTAAGATTAATAACTGATTATAATAACATAAAATGCACAAACCTACTCAACACACACACACACACACGCACGCACGCACGCACGCACGCACGCACGCACGCACGCACGCACGCACGCACGCACGCACGCACGCACGCACGCACGCACGCACGGAAATCAAATTGTAAAATTGTTCGTGGTGGTAGGATGCCTGCATCCGCCCGGGTAGCGACCACCGTTAACATCGTGGTGGTAGGATGCCTGCATCCGCCCGGGTAGCGACCACCGTTAACGCGGCGTAAAGACCGCCATAGTGATCCCCGCAAGGGGGTCGCGTTCCGGGATCAGCCCGTTTTCCCCCGGTTTCTCGAGGGGCCTGTATCTGGGTATGAGGTTGTGCCGTGTCGGTATTAGCGGGACGCTGTCGGTGGGAGGAGTGTTGACCCGCCGGCCAGGGAGACCCGTAGAAACGGTTGTCCGCTGGCCGCCCGCGGTACAGTACAGGGGCCCAATCGTAGCTAACCACTACGAGAGGCTGCCTCACCATGCCGCGCATAATCTTGGGTGGGTCCGTCGTGCCGGTTGGTGACCGGATGTGGGGTCCCGGCGGCCCATCCCGGGAGGGTACGGGGGCCCTTCCGTCCGGCGGATCAATTCTCCTCCTGCCAACTCCCTTGTCCCTGTACCCGTTCGGCCTTCTTAGTGCCCTGATACAGGCTCCTCGATGCCTCTTCACCGAACCCAACCCTTACCTTCATGACAGTGCACAAAAAGAAAGCAGGTCTTTCAGCGGTGTATAACCCCACCACCGCGTTCACTATGGAGTTCGCCAACATCCGCGGACTCCATACAAACATTAATGCCGTCCACCACCATCTTGAGACGGCCCGGCCTGCTTTGCTCTTCTTGACGGAGACGCAGATTCGTTGTCCGGCCGACAATTCTTACCTGATGTACCCCGGTTATTCGCTTGAAGGAAACTTCAAGCCAAAAGCCGGGGTATGCTTGTATGTTCGGTCGGACGTCTGCTGTCGCCGTCTGCGCTGCATGGAGGACCCCTCCTTCTCCGCACTGTGGGTGCACGTGGATCTTGGTTCCCTGAGCCGCATCTACGTGTGCCTCTACAGATCACACAACGGGGACGATGAGACGACTCGGCTGTTCAGGTACCTTAGCCAGGCGGCAGATGACGCGCAGGTGCAGTTCCCGTCAGCGGAAATGGTGGTCTTGGAGGATTTTAATGAATATCATGAGTTGTGGTTGGGCTCCTCCAAGACCGATCATGCTGGCAGAGCTGCCCATGCATTCGCTCTGACACATGACTTGTCACAACTGGTGAACCAGCCCACCAGGATCCCGGATGTGGCGAGTCATGCGCCTTCTCTGCTGGACCTTCTGCTGGCGAGTCACCCGGCCGGGTATAGTGTGACCGTTAGTGCTCCTCTGGGCACTTCCGATCACTGCCTGGTTCGGTCGTCGGTACCGTTCGCTTCTCCTCCACGTCCCGTGCAGGTTAAGCGAAGGGTCTGGCATTACTCGTCGGCGGATTGGGATGGCATGCGGGAGTATTTCGCATCTATCCCTTGGCGGCAGCGCTGCTTTGAGGGAAAAGATCCTTCTGCGAGTGCCAGCGCTATTGCTGACGAAATCAGACTAGGAATGGAATATTATATTCCTTCCTCTGAGATCGCCAGTAAGGGCCGTGGACGCTCCTGGTTCAATCGGGCATGCGCCGATGCTGTCGGTGACAAACAGGCGGCGTATCGCGCTTGGATCAGGGGTCGCGCTAACAAGGATCCTAATATCAGTTCCCTCAAGGAAGCCTATAATCGAGCCGCCAAGGCCTGCAAGAAGGCCTACGTTAGAGCGGATGCCCAGCGCGTTTGCAGGATTGGGCGTGCGTTGGCCAATCACCCAACTAGCAGTCGTGCTTATTGGAGTTTGGCCAGGGCCGTCCAGTCTAACTTCTGCCGTCCAGCACTGCCACCGCTGAGGTACCCGGAAGGTTCGCTGGCCCACAAGCCGCAAGAGAAAGCCGCCTTACTGGCAAATCTCTTTGCGGCTAATTCCCGCCTCGAGGACTGTGGTTCCCGGCCCCCGCCGGTGCTGCCTGATTGCGGATCCTCAATGGCGGATATTCGCATCAGGCAGTGTGATGTGCGGCGTGAGCTACGGTCTCTCGATGTGCGGAAAGCCAGTGGTCCGGATGGAATACCGGCGGTGGTTTTAAGGAGTTGCGCAGCGGAGTTGTCTCCTGCACTGACACGCCTCTACCGAGTGTCCTACTGCACAGGTAATGTGCCGGAGTCTTGGAGGGAGGCCAATGTGCAACCGATCCCCAAAAAGGGTGATCGGTCAGACCCTGCCAATTATCGCCCTATCGCTATCACCTCAGTGATGTGTAAGGTCATGGAGCGGATCATAAACGCTCAATTGGTCCGCTACCTGGAGGATCACTCGTTGATCAGTGACAGACAGTACGGATTCCTTCACAACCGATCAACGGGTGATCTTCTGGCGTTTGTCCTGCATCGCTGGGGTGAGGCGATAGACCGGCGTGGCGAGGCTCTTGCTGTGAGCCTCGACATAGCCAAGGCGTTTGATAGGGTCTGGCACCGTGGTCTCCTATCCAAGCTTCCGGCATACGGTCTGCCCGGCAACTTGTGTTCGTGGATTTCTGGCTTTCTGCATGGGCGTAGAATGCGTGTTGTCGTTGACGGACACGCTTCGGCGCTCATGTCGGTAAATGCCGGAGTTCCGCAGGGCTCGGTGCTGTCGCCCACCCTGTTTATTCTGCATATCAATGATATGTTGTCACTTGGCAACATTCATTGCTATGCAGATGACAGCACGGTTCATGGGCGATACTGCCATGGGTTCCCAGGTTGCCGGGTCGACACTGTGAGTGGGCGCGAGGATCTTGTCATTGAGCTCAATCGGTCCTTGGATCTCATATCTACATGGGGCGCCAGGAATATGGTTGAGTTCAATGCCAGGAAAACCCAGGTGTGTGCGTTCACGTGCAAAAAATCCCCGGTCTCTCCCCTCCCCATTCTTCAGGGTATTCCCCTCTCAATGCGGAATGACCTGAGTATCCTTGGTGTGGATATCCGTTGTGATCTTAATCCAAGGAATCATATCGAGGGCGTAATATCTGCCACTTCCCGCAGGGTTGGGGTCCTGAACAAGGTGCGTCGGTTTTTCGCGCCCGGTCAACTTTTTTTTTTTTTTTTTTTTTTTTTTTTTTTTTTTTTTTTTTTTTCTCGCGGGGAAAATCCCTTTACGGACCATCCCATCCCCGAAGGGGCGGGGGTGTGTCGGACTCACCGGCGCCTTCCGAGCCCAGCGAGATGTTGTGCCGCCCGTGGATGTGGACGGGCGGCCGCTGGGTCGGGTCCCTACCAAATCTACGCGCCGAAATACCGACTAAAAACCCCGCGTCGGCCACCATCGGTGCACTTGAGAGACGGCCCCGGGATACCGTTAATACAGAACGCGCCGGGACCGCATCCATGCGCACTGCCGCTCAAACGGCGCGGCAACAGACGCGTGTTGCGTCACGTCTCGGGGGCCGCCAAGGTAGGGACGGCGGCCCCATGTGGCCTCTGCGGCGCCGGGTTAGTTGTTGTCCCGGCGCCTCCTTCGTCTTCTGTGGCGACGAGCGGGATCGGTCTGCTCCCGATCCCGCTCGGCGCCCTCCTTCTGCGACATGACGCGTTCGCAGAAGGAGAGCATGGCTCGCCACGACCTCTTACTGCCGACCATGGCGGCGACCACGGCCGGCAGCGAGAGGTCTCTTCCTACGACCGCGACGAGAGCGCTGCGCTCCTCGTCCCAGGCTGGGCACTCTTCCGGCGTGTGCTGGGCCGTGTCCTCACGGCAGTTGCCACAATGGTGGCACACGGCGGACTCCTCAGCTCTGGCTACGCGACACAGGTACGCACCGAAGCAACCGTGCCCGGTGAGCACCTGCGTCAGCCGGTATGTCGGCGCGCCGTGGCGCCTGTCCATCCACTGGTCGAGGACAGGTCGCACTGCCGCGACAGTCCTCACGCCAGCACTCGGGCTCTCCAGCCTAGAACGCCACTCCTCCACGGCGGTCCTGCGGAGGGAGGCCAACATGGCCTCGACCTCTCTGGGGACCACCCTCTGCCCACGCCCGGACGCCTCCTCTCGTCGGAAGAAAGCCGACGAGAGGGTCTTTGCGTCCAGCACCCAGGGCAGAGTTCCCGCCAATACGCAGGCCGCCTCATGCGAGACCGTGCGGACGCCCGGTCAACTCTACCGCTTGTATAAAACGCAGGTTCGGCCGGGTATGGAATACTGCTCGCACCTCTGGGATGGATCCGCCCAGTACTTACTCGATGCCTTGGATGGATTGCAGCGGCGGGCCATCCGCATTATGAATTATGCAGACATTACGGGCAACTTAGAGTCGCTACAGTTACGGAGGGATGTCGCCTCTCTAAGCGTGTTCTACCGTCTGTATCATGGCGAATGCTCTGAGGAATTGTTCAATTTAATCCCCTCCTCTCCTTTCCTTAACAGAACCACGCGTGCTGGCTTGCGGAGCCATAGCTTGACTGTTCAATCCATTTCGGCGCGAACCAAAAGGTTCTCTAATTCTTTTTTCTGCCGTACAGTCAAGCTGTGGAACGGTTTGCCATCGCACGTGTTCCCTCCTTCCTATAATCCTGGGTCCTTCCGCCGTAGTGTGAAGAGGCATCTCAGCGGGCCGGCATGATTGTATCGAATGGTATGAGACTACCGTTTGATACCATTCGATACTCTATCTGGACGGCATTAGCACTTACCATCAGGTGCAATGCAGTCACTATGCCGTGCCAGTTTAAAAAAAAAAAAAAAAAAAAAATTGTATGGGAAGGAACTGCTCTTCTAATACACAAGTATTTCTTACTTTAGGAGACATGGCTACTGTGAATTGTAACTAAAAATTTTTGTGTCTAATAAATATTATTATTATTATTATTATTATTATTATTTTAAACTTTGTTTTATCTCCATTTACGGGTAAAATAAGCCTGGTGTACGGGCCATAGCCAAGCACAACAGGCTAAATAGTAAATGAGGAAGATATAGACGAGGATGATAGAAATTTTCGGGTAATACGACAAGTGTTTAAAATAGTAGCTTTTTGCAGGAGATGTATAATATAGGGAGGTATCTTTAATAATTCTAGGTTTTGAGTTAGATTTTTGGGTACTATTGCGGTAGAAGATATGATAATAGGTACTATGTGTACTGTACTAGCCCTCCATTGAGTTTTTAATTCTATTGCAAGATCCTGGTATTTTGTAAGTTTATCTGATATTGTAGATTGTATATTGTGTGTGTTCGGTATAGCTATGTCGATAAGATATATTGTGTTATTCAGTTTATTATGTAACGTTATGTCTGGCCTATTGTAGTGGATGGTTTTATCCGTGATTATCGTCCGGTCCCAATAGATTTTACACTTACTATTTTCATAAACTGTCGCTGGTTTATATTTGTAGTAGGGTACTTTTCCATCTATAAATTTATATTGGTGAGCTAAGTGTTGGTGTATGATTGCAGCCACCTGATCGTGCCGATGTTTATAGTCCGTTTGAACTAGAGACTTGCAGGCACCTGTTATATGCTGGATTGTTTCTGAAGCAGAGTTACAATGTCGACACACATCTGTAGTTTGGTTTGGATCTTTAATTATGAATTTTCTATAGTTACGTGTAAGTATTGTTTGATCCTGAATTGCGAGTATAAAACCCTCTGTTTCGGGAAACAGTTCTCCTATCTTGAGCCACTCGTTCGACATTTCTTTATCGACGTGGTTTTGAGTCAAGTCAGATCGGTGTCTTCCATGCAGTGATTTTTCCGCCCATCTCGCAATTTTCTGCTGTATATCTGTTATTTTTTCATTAGGTTGAGTCTGGGTATCATGAAGATTTAGTGGCGTGAGTTTAATATCTGTTTTTGACGCATTTTTATGTAGGGGCGAGTGGTTTGATTTAGTATGAAAGTAGGATCGCAGTGTTGTTATTTGCTTGTTATGTAAATTCTGTATATCTATTAAACCTCTTCCTCCTTCATTACGTGGTAAAATTAATCGTTATATGGCGGACTTTGGGTGGTGCTTTCGATGTTTTGTCATAAACGTGTTTATTATTCTTTGCAATTTTTTCAGATCTGTTTGTGACCAATTTATAATACCAAATGAATATGTCAATATTGGGATGGCGAAAGTGTTTATAGCTTTAACTGTGTTTTTAGAGTTAAGATGTGTTTTTAAAATTAGGGTTAAGCGGTGTTTAAATTTTTTAATGAGCTCTTGTTTAGTTTCTTTCAGCTGTATTTTACGGGACTGTTTAAACCCTAAGTATTTATAGGTGCTATATTCATCCATGGACTCAATACTTTCCCCAGAATCTAGCATATAACTATTGTTTTGTAATTTGCCCCTATTTATGGATAAAATTTTACACTTGTCCACGCCAAACCCCATGTGGATGTCATTAGAGAATTCTTGAGTGATATCCGTTAAGCGGAAGAGATCTTCTTTACTACGAGCATAGAGTTTAATATCATCCATGTAAAATAGATGAGAGAGGGTAAATTGAGAGTTAATAGGATTAAGAGTGTATCCAGCTTTACTGTTGTGGAGCAGAAGAGATAGAGGATTGAGCGCTAAACAAAACCACAACGGGCTCAAGGCATCTCCTTGAAAGATTCCCCTGAGGATGTGAATGGGTTCAGTGATAATTGAGTTAGAGCTATGCTTTAATTTCAACACAGTTTTCCAGTTCTGCATGGATGATTTTAGAAATGTTATTATTGTCGGGTGGATTTTGTAGATATTGAGAACTTCTAACAACCAGCTGTGGGGTACTGAATCAAAAGCTTTACGGTAATCTATAAACATAGTATGGATATCTTGGTTAGTTTTGTAGGCACTATTAATGGTAATTGCGTCTATGGTTAATTGTTCCTTGCATCCTTGACTGTTTTTCCTGCAACCTTTTTGTTCTTCTGCAAGTATATTATATTTACTTAGGTGGCTATAAATTGTTTCACTAATACAAGCTGTCAGTATTTTGTAAATGGTTTGGAGGCACGTGATCGGACGGTATTTAGCTGGGTTTTCGGTGTCATTATCTTTTGGTAGGAGATACGTTATTCCTTGTGTGATATAGTCTGGCATAGTGTCTGGTGATTCTATAAAAGCGTTTAAGTGTCTATGTATATGTGTGTGTGTGAATGTAAATTTTTTATACCAGTAATTCTGGATGTTATCGCTTCCCGGCGACTTCCAGTTATGTGTATGTTTAATTACTTTTAAAACCATGTCTATGGATAAGTATTCAAACTCCATAACTGGTATGTTTACGGTTGACTCGTTAATACTACTTATCCAGTGGGCATTAGAATTATGTTGTAGCGGATTTTCCCACATCGTTGCCCAATATTGTCGAAGTGTCTCCGGTGTGGGTGTTCGTACATGGTTTGAGTCGCTGTGGTCGGATTCATTAAGCCCTCTGTAAAAAAGTCTTTCGTTATTTTTAAATTGTGTATTCTGTTTTTTACGAGTTGTACAAGTGACGTACCTTTTTAATCTACTAGCTGTTGCATTTAGCTTTTGTTTGATTGTATCTAAAAAATGTTCTAATTCCGTATTTAAACTGTCATATTGAGCGTGGATCTTATATTTGTTTTTTATTATTTCAATTGCCTTTATTATCCTTCTACTTGTATTTCCTTGTAAATATTGGGTTAAACGTGCTATTTCTGCTCTAAGGATTCCTACTTTATTCTCTAATCTCTTCTGCCATGGTGCTTTATATTTTTCATGAGGTGCTCTTTCTGTAACTATCTTAGCACCATTACATATGGCAGCTGTAAGTAGGTGGTGCATCGGGGGTGTTATGTACTTCCGAGGTTCATCTCTGCAATGAAATCTTCTACAGCGCAACGTCGCTCGGTATCGGTGGAGCGATATTTGCCATACGAAAGGATTGATGACGCATTAACGTCAGCACCTATAATAATTTTATGTCCAGCGAGGGACCGCAAGACATAGCGGAGGTGATGCAAGTGGGGACCCACAGGGTCAGAGTATTGAAAATAACAGCTCACAAGAAAAACCTTACAGATCGGACTCGACACCTCCGCGACAGCACAGTGTGACGTCATAAGATTACGTACTGAGGTAACGGTAAGATTTGAACCCGACACGAAAATACCTGCTCGTGGGTTGTTATCGAGTTGTATCACCCTACTACGTAATCGCGCATGTTGATATTGCTCTTGAACCAGCAAGACATTCAGCTTATAATCGCAAATTAACATGTCTAATTCTGACGTCGCTACCCTATCGTTATGAAGATTTAACTGACCGATTACAAAGTTATCCATATTTATTTAATATTGGGTCGACAAAACTAATTGCTCGAGCTTATTCTTGTATGTTGGGCATTCCTGAGACCCACAACGATGATCGTGTGTTTTTTTAAATCGTTTACAAGGCGCACATACAGGCTTAAACTCCGGGTTCGATTTTTGCGGGCACGCCTTAGTTTCGTGTGACTCAGCACAGATGGCGCATGTTGGTGTTTTTACTGTACAAAACTTTTGTACATGCCCGTAATATTGACAATTCATACAACGAACTAAATCAATGTCATCGATAAAACGGCAGGTGGCCCAATCAATGAAAAGTTTGTCCTTCGTATTCATTAAGTGTTTACGAACCTCTGAATCTAATTCTAAGCCTATCCATTTCCGACCGTTATCTAAAATTCGTCTGCGGGTTATTTTAACGGACTTTGAAAAGTCATCCTCCTTTATAGGCAATTCGTCCTTGATGTTTTGACGATATAATGCGGTTAAGAAAGCGCGGTCTTCCATAGAGGATGGCACATCTTTAACTAAAATACGGGGACGGCGGCCCTTCGGTTTTTCGAGACGCAGCCCCGCCGATTTTATCGCGGCGACGGATTCCAATTTTTTTATTTGTGATTCATTAGCGAGGCGTAGAGCAACACCGGACTTAGAGGTTTTTTTAACGCCCACGATTTGGAACCCATAATCACTAGGCTTAATTGCCTTAAAGAGCGCCTGTTTAGTCGCGGATGATGTCGGTAGATCAGCTGACCGTTCACTCGTCGGGTAAGCTATTACGCACGGAAGGGGGGCGCGCGGCTGCACTTCCGGAGTGGGTTTAGCTAAACGCAGTTTTAAATTATCGGCAAAAGACTTATTGGATTCTGCGGTGGAAATGTTAACGCGTTTATATTGATCTAACTCGCGTTGCATATTAGCCAACTTGGTTTCATTGCACGATGATTTTATCGCGAGTAACGAAACAATCGAAGTTACTCGTTGCGTAATGTCTAACACCGCCGATCTATTTGCAATATTCATGCGCGAGCCCTGTTCATTAACGAGTTCGTTAATCTTTGACAAATAGCTCGATACTTCCGACACCATATCGCAATAGTCCGCGCGGCTCGCGTCGCTGCCGTTATCTACAGACAAAGTATCCGCCGATTCCGATAGTTGAGGACTTTACAGAAGTTAAATTCAATTAATTTATAATGTTTATTGACACTAACAAGAAATAATTAATGTTAAACAAAACAGCTGACTGACCGGCCGGGCGATATTTTATTTCGCGGTACCCACTATACAAAAATAAAATTACTTACCGAGAATAAATTTGAATAAATCCACGAAATAAACGAAATAAAACTTTATAAACTTACGAATCCTTGCGTACAAAACGAAACCAAACAACTATAAACAACTCACGAACCGATAATCGTCTTATAACACACAAAACACAATTATTATTGAGGAGCACGTAAACACGTCACTGTACTGTGCCCCCGCGGGAGGGGAATCAAATTACTAGGGTAGTATCGTAGATTTATACCAGATTTTGCCCGATTAACGAAACCTCTGACTAAATGTTTAAAAAAAGCCGCAAAGATAAATTTAACCCCCCAATACGTAAAATGCTTAGAAAACTGTAAAATACTGTTGACTAATGACCCTATATTACAATATCCCGACTTTACAAAGGACTTCATACTTACCACAGATGCTTCTAACGTCGCAATTGGTGCTATTCTGTCTCAGGGAACCATCGGTTCCGATCGACCTATTGCATATGCGTCAAGAACTCTTAATGATAGCGAGATAAACTATTCCACTATAGAAAAAGAACTCCTTGCAATTGTTTGGGCTACCAAATATTTTAGGCATTATCTCTTTGGACGTAAATTTCAAGTAGTGACAGATCACAAACCTTTACTCTGGCTTATGAACTTAAAAGACCCTAATTCAAGGCTCACTAGGTGGAAACTAAAACTTTCCGAATTTAACTTTACAGTTGTTTATAAAAAAGGCAAAAACAATTGTAACGCAGATGCACTCTCCCGCATAGAAATTCATAATGAAGAAATAGAATCAATCATAGTTAACATATCTGATTCCCAGAGTTCGTCTTCCACAGTGACAGCACCTGACGATAGACCTCTGATAAGCGCATCATCTACTGATACTGCACCTAGTCTTAGACCACTTATGAGTACATCATCTACTAACACAGCACCCAACATAAAACCATTAATTAGTCCACAACTAAATGAGTCAGTCCAGAATAATACACCTTACACGACCTCTACTGTACACACAAGCGTAGAAAACCCCATCCTTGAAATACCCATCGTAGACGATCCCTTAAATAAGTACAAGAGACAGATCGTCATTAACATAGTACCTCATAGAGCTAGTATCAAACCAAAAATTACGAAGCCTTTTGATACTTACAATAAAATAGTAATTGAAGTATCACAAGGAAACTTAGAAGACGACGTAGTCAGTGTCATTAAAAAATATGTCGACCCGAAAACCCGAACAGCCGTTTTAGTACAACCCTTAGATAAAATGTATAGTATTGTTCCGATAATCCAGAAAACCTTTAAAAGTTCATCTATGAATTTAATCCTAGTAAAGCGCGATCTTGAAGATATCACTCAATTCTTAAACCAACAAGACATTATAAGAAAATACCATGAGGGAAAGACAAATTACAGAGGTATCAATGAAACTTTCCTTTCGCTATCTCAACGGTACTTTTGGCCTAAAATGAAAGATACTATTTCGCAGTACATAAAAGAATGTGTCATTTGCAGTTGCGGAAAGTACGAACGTAACCCCTTAAATCAACAATTTAGAATAGTATCTTCACCCTCGAAGCCATTTGAACTAATACATGCCGACACTTTAACTATAGAACATGACAAATATTTAACGATCATAGACTCATTTTCCAAATACGCGCAAGTCTATAAAATACCTTTTTTTTTTTTTTTTCTCGCGGGGAAAATCCCTTTACGGACCATCCCATCCCCGAAGGGGCGGGGGTGTGTCGGACTCACCGGCGCCTTCCGAGCCCAGCGAGATGTTGTGCCGCCCGTGGATGTGGACGGGCGGCCGCTGGGTCGGGTCCCTACCGTAACCTACGCGCCGAAATACCGGCTAAAAACCCCGCGTCGGCCACCATCGGTGCACTTCAGAGACGGCCCCGGGATACAGTGAATACAGAACGCGCCGGGACCGCCTCCATGCGCACTGCCGCTTAAACGGCGCGGCAACAGACGCGTGTTGCGTCACGTCTCGGGGGCCGCCAAGGTAGGGACGGCGGCCCCAGGTGGCCTCTGCGGCGCCGGGTTAGTTGTTGTCCCGGCGCCTCCTACGTCTCCTGTGGCGACGGGCGGCATCGGTCTGCTCCCGATCCCGCTCGGCGCTCTCCTTCTGCGACATGACACGTTCGCAGAAGGAGAGCACGGCTCGCCACGAACTCCGGCTGCCGACAATGGCGGCGACCACGGCCGGCAGCGAAAGGTCGCTTCCCACGACCGCGATGAGAGCGCTGCGCTCTTCGTCCCAGGCTGGGCACTCTTCCAGCGTGTGCTGGGCCGTGTCCTCACGGCAGTAGCCACAATGGTGGCACACGGCGGTCTCCTCGGCTCCGGCTATGCGACACAGGTACGCACCGAAGCAGCCGTGCCCGGTGAGCACCTGCGTCAGCCGGTATGTCGGCGCACCGTGGCGTCAGTCCAGCCACTGCTCGAGGACAGGTCGCACTGCCGCGACGGTCCTCGCACTAGCAACAGGGCTCTCCAGCCTGGAACGCCACTCCTCCACGGCAGACCTGCGGAGGGAGGCCAACATTGCCTCGACCTGTCTGGGGACCAGCCTCTGCCCACGCCCGGACGCCTCCTCTCGTCGGAAGAAAGCCGACGAGAGGGTTTTCGCGTCCAGCACCCAGGGCAGAGTTCCCGCCAATACGCAGGCCGCCTCGTGCGAGACCGTGCGGCAGCCCCTGATAATTCGCTGCGCCACCATGCGCTGCGCACGATGCAGCAGGCGGACGCAGCGAGCGCTCAAGGACCCGGCCCAAACGGGACTCCCGTAGAGGGCCATGGACCGCACGACTCCAGCGTATAGGTTTCGGCAAGGGATGCCAGGACCATCAGTATTGGGCAGCAAGCGCCCAAGTGCGCCCGCCACCCTCACCAGCTTCGGCGACAACGTCTCGAAATGCGTGCGGAAATCCCATCGGCTGTCGAGAATGAGCCCGAGGTACTTCATGCTCGAGCCGACAGGAATCCGCACGCCCTCCACCGTGATGTGGGCCCCAGGCGGAGGCCCAAACCGAGGACCGTGGAAACACACGGCCTCGGTCTTGTTCAGGGCCACCGTGAGGCCCAGTCGCCGAATCCTGCCCACCACCAGTCCGGTACCGAACGAGGCGAGCAGGGCTGATCTTCTAAAAGTCCTGGCCGTCGCTGTCACCAACGTGTCGTCCGCATAGCAGACGACAGCGACGCCCCGAAGGTTGGTACCACGGAGCACCCAATCATAGCCGATGTTCCACAGGAGCGGGCCGAGAACCGACCCCTGCGGAACACCGCACGACACCGCTCTGCGGTGCCACCCGTCGGCGCCCGGATACACCACGCACCTGTCAGACAAGTACGCGTGCACCAGACGCCGGAGATAGGGCGGCACTTCGTGGTACCGCAGTGCTTCTTCGATGCAGGCCCAGGGCATGGTGTTGAACGCATTGGCGATGTCGAGAGACACCGCCACCACGACCCTACCCCGGGACACCGCACGCTCCGCTTGTGCCTTCACCCGCAGAATTGCGTGGACCGTCGACCGGCCCCGCCGGAACCCGAACTGGCAGTCCGCCAAGTCCGGGCCCGCGTCCTCCAAATGCTCGACGAGGCGCGCGTGGACTACGCGCTCAAAGAGCTTGCATACCTCGTCGAGCAACACGATGGGCCGGTAGGCCGACGGCGAGTCTGCGGGTCGCCCCTCCTTGCGGAGCAGGACAAGCTTGCCCGTCTTCCACAGCGACGGGAAGATGCCCTGCTCAAGGCACGCGGAGAAAAGGCCGCGGAGCCTCGTACCCAGCGACTCGACGGCCAGCACCCAGACACGACCGGGCACCCCGTCGAGCCCCGGGGCCGAGTTCTTGCTCCGCAGCCGAAGCACTGCCGCCTCTAGCTCTTGCGGCGAAACCTCCGGGATATCCCTTGCCGAAACCAACGACGATAAGGCCGGTGGACGTGGCGCCATCGGTGGAGGAGTGAACTCCTCGGTGGCCGGAAACAAGGCCGCGACGACGTCCTCTAAAAGTTCGGTCCGGAGACTCTGTGTCAGTGGGGGCGCCCATGGGCGGAGTTTGCTTGCTCGTCGTCGCCGGGTCTACGGGTCCGACGACGACGGTGCCTGGCGAGTCGGCGGCGCGCGACCATGCAAGCAGCGCGCAGCTCTGTGAGCTCGGCCGACCACCAGTACACCTGGCGCTTCGCCGGGAGGCGGGTGACCCGGGGCATGGCCGCGTCGCAGACTCGCGATATCGCCACCCCGAACCATTCCGCCTCTTGCTCGACCCGCACCGGCCCATCCGGTACGGGGAGCCACGCCTGAATAACAGCGGCTTCCTTCACGGCCTCCACATCGAGGCGCTTCGCGGCCCAACGTCGGCCGCCCGTGAATCGGGCAGTCGGACCACCACCGGACTGATGGGTGGAGACCTGGGAGGCCGAGACGCTGTACCGAATGTAGAGATGATCGGACAGCGTCTCTTCCTCGACCAAAACCCTCCAGTCCCGAACACGGCGGGCAAGGGCCGAGGTGGCGAACGTCACGTCCACCACCGAACCGCCGTTGTGCCGCACGCACGTGTTCTCCGACCCCCGATTCAGGACGACCAACCCGATGGAGATCGCCCATTCCTCCAGGGCCTCGCCCCGCGCGTCGGTCACCGACGAACCCCAAGCCAAGGATTTGGCGTTGAAGTCACCGGCTACAAGCACGGGGCGAGGCTGGCTGTCAAGCTGCACCAGGGCCCCCAGGCGCGCGAGAAAGCTCTCGAATTCCGCCTGGGACCTGTTGGGAGAGAAATAGACTCCTACTACCCACACCCCTCCCACCAAGACCGCCACGCATCCCGCACCCTTCGCTACTTTTTCGAAGGGCGGAGAGCCGGCGGCGCCCCGGGTGATGACGGCCACCGAGCCATCAAGGTCCCCTGCCCAGTCGTCGCGGGCAGGGACAGAGTATGGCTCGGCGACCACAGCCACGTGGATCGACCACTGTGCCAGAGACTGGACAAGCATGTCCTGTGCTCCTTTACAGTGGTTAATGTTCGCCTGGAGGAAGTTAAGCGCCATTTATGTATGGGTGATCTCCATCGTCTCGGGGCGGGACGCTTGCGGCCGCGTCGCAACCTCGGCTCCCACACCGCGTTGAGAACGGTGCGGGACCGAGGAGGCAGCGCAGGCCTTGCCGCCCACCCGATGGTCCGCGGTTTTTCCTGCATCTGCGCAGATTGCGCAGTGCGGGTCCGCGGAACACTCCCGGGCCTTATGGCCCGATTGACCGCAGCGGTAGCAGAGCCCGCTACGGTCGCACTCGCCGGTGCATTGGACCCGCACATGCCCCTTATACAGGCAGCGGAAGCAACGAAGAGGCCGGGCCTCGAGCAGCCGCACCGCCGCCGCCACCCAGCCCACCAGGACACGCCCCGCCTTCACAACTATCTCCGCTGCCTTCGCTGGGCAGCGGAGCCACACTGCACCCAGGCCCGAACGGTCGTCTAGGATCTCCCCGAC
Organism: Deilephila elpenor; assembly: GCA_949752805.1. Classification (NCBI taxonomy): domain Eukaryota; kingdom Metazoa; phylum Arthropoda; class Insecta; order Lepidoptera; family Sphingidae; genus Deilephila; species Deilephila elpenor. Next base: position 16,260,964 of record OX457095.1, read on the forward strand.
CTTAACGTCGTCGGGGGAGCATTCGCCAAGACGGGCGATGGCTGCTGCGACTGCCTCGGAGGTGGCTGAAGCGTCCAGCCCCGAGACGCGCAGCTCCGCAGTCTTCACGGGCCGGGAGACGCGAACGTCCTCCTCCGACCCGCGAAGGACCTCCCTCATTCTGGCACTGAGGGAGTCGGCCTTCGCCTCCGACTCAGGCCCGGGCACCTCGAAGAGATACACCCCGGTGGCTATCCGCCTTGACTTCAGCCCGGCTGCGATGCCAAGGCTGGCCAGGTCCACCTTCGTCTGGACCTCACGCAGGACTTGGGCGTACGTTACTCCCCGCTTCAACGCCTCCGGCGTCACCGTGAGTGTCACGGCGGCTTTGCGCGGGAGACGGAGCTGGGGAGCAGCCCTGCGTGGTGCCTGGACCGGCTGTTGGGCCGCCCAGGACTTCTTCTTGCCCCTTTTTGCCACCACTGTCCACGGAGTCTCCATGGATGTGGCGGGTTGAAGGGGCGGGTGTGGCGTCTGCGACCGAGGCGGGGCGCGCTTTCGGTTGCCGCGCTTGCGCCCGCGGGACTCCCGAGAGGCGACTGGCGGCGGAGCCGTCGAAGCCGCGGTCGGTCGGGTTGTTGGTGCCGCCGCAGGGGCAGCTGGTGCGGGGCGGCCAGCGGCCGCAGGGGCAGCTTTCTGCTTCCCCGCTCTTAGAGCCGGCCATGAGGCGGCCGGTATCCCCGCGACGGGTGGCTGCGGCTTCGGGGCCGCCTTGGCCCTAGCTCGGTCGGCAGCCAGCGAAGGGCGGAGAATCGGCTCCGGAGGTAGCCGCATGGCGATCGCCTCTAGTTTGGCGTCCACTTTCGCCATGTGCACCTCCAGCAGCTGCTTCAGGACGTCTGACCCCGGAGCGCCGGACGCCATCTCAGCCGCAGGCTGCCGCCGGGACCCGACCGTCGCCAACAGGTCGTCCAACATCCTGCCCTGCGTGGTGAGGGCAGCCTCCAACGCCGTCACCTTCTGGCGGAGGTCGCGGTTCTCCGCCTCGACCCTGGCGAGCTCCGCAGAGGACGGCTCTTGCGCCAACGCCAGCAGCTCCGACACGCTCACATTTAAGTCTCGAACATATGTATGTACCCTTGAGGTGACGGGACGTGCGAGATACGTGCTGAAGCCGCTTTGCCATTCGAATGAGGGCCTCACTGCGGGTAACCGGCGGCGCCTTCTTTGGAGTCGGTTTTGTCCAAGGATGCGCCTCCTTGGCCTCCCGCAGATCGGCCTCATCCGCCTCCATCGCCTCGGCCTCTGCGATGCGCTCCTTTTTAAGAGCCGCCTCGTAATCCTCCTGCGCCCTGCTGACGGCGTCATCATCTTCGCCCGCGCTCCGGGCTGGAGCCGGGGGCCTTTGCTTCTGCTTCTTGGTGGCAGCACGGGAGTCCGTTTCCGCCGTACTGCCACCATCGCTAGCCCTCTGCCGCTTTTCCGCAGGACGCGGCCCGCGCGGCCTAGTGCGGCTTCTCTTCGCATGCGAAGAGTCGCTGCTCATCCCGGACTCCGAATCGAAGTCACGGGATGGCGCGTTCCTCTCCCCAGACGCTCCCAATGCTGAGGGTGCCCGACTGGACGCTTCAGATGCATCCGAGCCTGGCAACCTCTCCACTACCACCGAACAAGTTTGAGTTTTTAAGTTTGAACAATTCATAATTATTCCCACGAGTATGGGGGAAAGGAAGGTCCGCCCAGGCAGTGCCCCCTGTACCTGGGTAAGCCTAGCGTAACCCGCCAGAGGGTCGGCCGGTACTCTAGCGGGGGTCACACTAGAGACTGAACTGCCCATCAGCCATGCATCCCTTCGCGGTGCGCCGCCGCTTGGGATTCGGGGTACTTTTTATAGAGGCATCCTCCCTCACGGTCCGGGCGGTTAAGCCAAGACCCTCGGTCCGGCAGGAGTGCGAGACATGACCACAAACCTCACAACCGAATTACGATATACGACGGCGACCGTGGGAGGGACACTCCCACAGCCCGCCCGGCGGCGGGGTAAGCGCACACCGGGCCCGCCGAGACCTCCGGGACAGAACCGGAGGGTGGCCCAGAGATGGGCCCCACCTAAAATGAACGACAGATGGAGGCGGCCGCCACAAAAGACAGCGACCGCCAAACCCCCTGCCCTCCCCGTCGGATATTCGCCGTCGGCCATTGAAGTTGCAAAATCGCAACTTCAATGACCCACGTTGCCCAGGGTGCACCACGTGGAGGTTCCCGACATAGCACCCCAAGTCTATAAAATACCTGACTGTACTGCCCCTAACATTCTTAGATCATTGAAATAAAACTATTTTATACGGATTTTATCGCGATTTGGTTTAATTTTTACATTTTTTAACTTCCCGACGTTTCGATTACTTTACAGCTTTCGTGGTCACAGGGCGGACTGAGGTATTAGTCATCCGCTCAGTGACTGTTACAATTAAACTACCCTTAATTTATAATTATTAAATTAAAAAGTTAATTTAAAAAGTTAGCTAGTATTTGCGATCCGATCTACGCAGAAGGAGCTCACTGTGTCTTGAGGTCTGGCAGCTGGTCTTTTGGGTTCCGATTTAATTAAATGTAGAATTGGATCCCATGATGGTGCAAGCTTCAAGCCATCTTCTCTATTGAAATTTGGATGTTTTTTAATTTCAATAGCCTCGCGAAACATCCTGGGCAGGAAACGGTGTTCTTTGGCAAGGATTTGGGGCTGGTCAAAGCGAAGGTAATGCTTGGAGCCTTCCTCTATGTGTTCAGCAACTGCAGACTTCGTTGAGCGTCGGTGTTTGACGTCAGCTATGTGTTCTTTTACGCGGGTCCCTATGCTTCGTTTGGTTTGGCCGATGTAAGAGAGGCCACAGTCGCAATCTATTTTATATACTCCCGGTTCTTGCAAAGGTATATGACACTTGACAGGTGGTAAGAATTGACTAATCTTCTTAGGCGGCTTGTAGTATGTTTTAATAGAAGCACGCTTCAGGATGTAGCCAATCTTGTCCGTGACTCCTTTTATGTATGGCAATATAACCGGGACCCGTTCAACTGTGGCTGGTTTCACTCGGTTTCTGTGACGGCGGCGTGGAATTTGGAGCTTGTTGTCTCGCAGTACTTGCTTGACGTGTTGCAGCTCAGTTGCCAGGTGTTTCTCGTCACAGATTCCTTGTGCTCTCTGAAACAAAGATTTACCCACGGTAGCTAACTGTTTTGGATGGTGGTGAGAATCACCGTTCAGATATTTATCTGTATGGGTCTTTTTCCTATACACAGTATGACCTAAGGACTGATCAGGATTACGGATAACTAAAACATCTAAAAAAGCAAGAGATTTGTTTTGTTCCAACTCCATAGTAAATTGAATTTTATTGTTAATGGAGTTGAGGTGATTTAAAAATGCAGTTACTTGGTCAGTTGGTAAAATTGTGAAAGTATCATCTACGTACCGCTTGTAAAATCTTGGCGAGACCGGGGCTGTACTAAGGGCTGTCTCCTCAAAGTCCTCCATGAAAATATCGGCGACTACTGGAGATACAGGTGAGCCCATAGCGACACCATCCATTTGTACATAGTATTGATTGTTCCACAACATGTAGCCAGATGTGAGGCAATGTTTGAGTAATTCTGCATATTCTAGTGGCATGTCATTCTCTGTTAACTTCTTAGTGACAATTTTGATGCAGTCTTGTACTGGTAAGCTTGTAAAAAGTGACTGGACATCAAAACTAACCATTGTTTCATTGTCAGCTAATTGTAGGTGTTTAATATCACTGACAAATTGGTATGAATCCTTCACAGATGCTCTAGTGTTTCCTCTCAGTGGTGAAAGCACTTGTGCTACGTGCTGAGCCAATCTGTAGGTTGGTGTGTCAATCTGGCTCACAATGGGACGTAGTGGAGCATTTTCCTTGTGTATTTTTGGTAATCCATACAATTTAGGAGGTTTTGCACACGATGGGATGAGTGACTTAGCGTTCAGATCTAACTTCTCGGAGTACTTGATTATTAAAGAGCTAGTGGCCTTTAAAATCCTGGTGGTTGGGTCTGATTTGACCATTTTGTATGTAGTGTCATCCGATAAGAGTTGTTCTATTTTGTTGTTGTAATCTGAAGTGTCCATCACTACTGTCGCATTCCCTTTATCTGCACGGAGAACAGTTAAATCCTTCATAGATCGCAGGTTCTTTAAAGCGATAAATAGATGTTTTGGAAGCTTTGGTTTCGGCACTTTGTTTCGTCGTAATAAAGATGATATATCTTGACGTATAGCCTCCGAATCTTCCTTTTTCAAATTGTTAATGAAGAGACTGTTCTCAACGTTACAAATAATATCTTCATACGGTACCCTACGTGGAGTTACGGCAAAATTTAGACCTCTTGACAAAACCTGAACTGTGTTTTCATCCAATGTATGTTTTGACAGATTAATGATTAAAAGATAAAAGCGACATTGAAGATAAAGTGAGCCGATCTCTTAAAAATATCATTGATTGGCTTAGACAAAATAATTTAAATATAAATATAGATAAAACGAAAATTATTCACTTCAAAAATTACAATAGTAAAACAATTGACATTAATATACAATTTGAAAATAAAATAGTGGAACAAACTGATGAAGCCATATTTTTGGGATTGAAAATCGATAAATATCTGAATTGGAAGGCACATGTGGAACGCCTATGCAATAAATTGAACAAATTTGTGTTTGCGTTGCATAGACTAAGAAACATCGTCTCTAAAGATGCGGCTCTATTGTCATATCACGGATATGTGGTTTCATCACTGAGATACGGCCTACCATTATGGGGTAACTCGGTAGACATACAAAGAATTTTCGTAGTACAGAAAAAATGCGTAAGAGCTCTTTGTAACGCTAATAATATGGAAAGTTGTAAACCATTATTTAAAGAATTAAAAATATTGCCCCTTCCATGTCTCTATATCTCAGAAATATCACTTCTAGTACATAAATACCCTTCCTTATTCCCAACAATGGCGGATATGGGATGTAAGAGCAAAAGACTAAAAGATAAATTGTATATACCATTACAAAGGCGCAATATTTTTATAAAAAATGCTTATTGTATGGGCATAAAAATTTACAATCATTTACCTGAGTATATAAAACAAAGCGAATTAAATAGATTTAAAAATAAATTGACACAAATACTCCAACATAAGTTATATTACAACATAAATGATTATTTTAATGATAAAAATATTAATATAAATTAACATTGACAAAATATTATTCGTTTTCCTTTAAATAACTAATGAAATCTAAAGTATGATTATTAATATCATCTTGACATCTTTTAACCTTTATATGATTACATACTAAGTTCTATTTCGCTATTTTTTATTATTAGTTGTAATGTATAATGCCAACATTAATGTAAACCAATTTCTTAAAATATTTGCACGTCAACTATGACAGATTGTGAGACTCCAAGGAACAAAATGTCATCTTTATGTAACCACATTCTTGCAAATAAATTTTTCATTTTTCATTTTTTTTTTTTTTTCAATGACCGCGCGTTGTTTGTCTGCGCCGGAGTGCGTGTTATCTGTGTTAGGGTGCGTTCCGTGCCTGCACTCGGAGTTGTTAGAATTTTTGACATTTGATTTTGATGAAAGTTTATCATATTTATTTATGTGTTTTTTTTTGCATTCGTTATATTTAGATGTAATATCTGAACGGTGATTCTCACCACCATCCAAAACAGTTAGCTACCGTGGGTAAATCTTTGTTTCAGAGAGCACAAGGAATCTGTGACGAGCAACACCTGGCAACTGAGCTGCAACACGTCAAGCAAGTACTGCGAGACAACAAGCTCCAAATTCCACGCCGCCGTCACAGAAACCGAGTGAAACCAGCCACAGTTGAACGGGTCCCGGTTATATTGCCATACATAAAAGGAGTCACGGACAAGATTGGCTACATCCTGAAGCGTGCTTCTATTAAAACATACTACAAGCCGCCTAAGAAGATTAGTCAATTCTTACCACCTGTCAAGTGTCATATACCTTTGCAAGAACCGGGAGTATATAAAATAGATTGCGACTGTGGCCTCTCTTACATCGGCCAAACCAAACGAAGCATAGGGACCCGCGTAAAAGAACACATAGCTGACGTCAAACACCGACGCTCAACGAAGTCTGCAGTTGCTGAACACATAGAGGAAGGCTCCAAGCATTACCTTCGCTTTGACCAGCCCCAAATCCTTGCCAAAGAACACCGTTTCCTGCCCAGGATGTTTCGCGAGGCTATTGAAATTAAAAAACATCCAAATTTCAATAGAGAAGATGGCTTGAAGCTTGCACCATCATGGGATCCAATTCTACATTTAATTAAATCGGAACCCAAAAGACCAGCTGCCAGACCTCAAGACACAGTGAGCTCCTTCTGCGTAGATCGGATCGCAAATACTAGCTAACTTTTTAAATTAACTTTTTAATTTAATAATTATAAATTAAGGGTAGTTTAATTGTAACAGTCACTGAGCGGATGACTAATACCTCAGTCCGCCCCGTGACCACGAAAGCTGTAAAGTAATCGAAACGTCGGGAAGTTAAAAAATGTAAAAATTAAACCAAATCGCGATAAAATCCGTATAAAATAGTTTTATTTCAATGTGTAACATTCGCGTAAATCTAAGAAACCATTATTCTTAGATCAGTTTTAACATTCTTCACTCATCACGGATTTCCTTTAACATGGACAACCGACCAAGGTACAGAATTCACAAATCAAGTAATAACAGAATTCCTAAGAATGCACAAAATCCAACATCACACCACAGCTTCTTCTTCTGCACAAGAAGCTACCCGGTTTCGATGCGGAGCACAAGACTTGGACAAGGCTGAACAGATTCCGGTCCAACCACGGGAAAACTAACCACCACCTGCATAAATGGGTTCTAAGGGAGTCACCACAATGCGACTGCGGAGCACCCGACCAGACCCTGTCTCATGTCGTAAACGAATGCCCACTTCGTTGTTTCCCCGGTGGAATCTCGGAACTTCACAAATGCACTCCTGATGCAGCAAGCTGGCTGAAGAACCTGGACATGGAGGTTTGATCCACGCAGGATTAATGCCATACGCAATGATGATGATCACACCACAGCAGCAAATGCTCCAAATGAAAATGGTATGATCGAACGTTTTCATGGCATACTATTAGAACACCTTAGACTGCTCAAGCTGCAGCATAAAAACGAACAAATCTCAAATTTAATCCCATACGCACTAATAGCGTACAACAGCTCGATACAAAGTGTAACTAAGTGTAGACCATTTAATCTCATAACTGGACATTTTGATCCTAGGGACCCAACTGACTTAAATTTGAAAGAGCAACTATTACAACAGTACCTACATGACCACCGTAGTAAGATGGAAATAGTGTACAAACTAATCAGTGAGTCATCTCAATCGAAGCAATCATGACACAACGTAACAGTAAGCGTGATCCCGTAATCGAATATGAACAAGATCAAGAATTTTTTATTAAAAATCCGATAGCTCCTGTGTCCGATGTCCGATGCTCCGATGTCCCTGGCCCAAGCACAAGAAATCCGACTTAACAGTCTTCGTGACGGACCTGGCATATTACCCTTCGAGTTAGGACCCACCAAAATAATTTCCCACACATTCCTTCAGGAAATTGACCTTAACACCATACGCCATCATATTACTTCTTTATACTCAGAACTCACTAACTCCTCAAACAAACTACCGAACAGTAATTATTACTCTATTCAAATATCAGATTACACATTTATTTGCTAAACGTATCCCGTCAGCTCGATTCTTTAGAACCAGTTCGCATTAAAAGAGGACTAATAAACCCTATCGGAACATTCATAAAAAGCATAACGGGGAACCTTGATCACGATGACGCATTAAGATTTGAACACTCTCTACAAAAAAAAAAAAAAAAAAAACTCTCTACAAGTCTTACAGAACAATGATCTTGAACTGTCGACATCTTATAATAAACACATAAGCTTATTTAAGGAAATCACCGCGAAACAATCTGAAGTACTTAGCAATTTAACTATGAATCAACAGAAAATAATTAAGGCATTAAATTATATTACTAATTTTACAAGTACAGGTAACGATCGAGTTACATTTTATGCCAAACTGTCGCAACTATTTCTTATTATAAGCGAAAACGTTAAAGATTTGTCTGACGAAATTATTAGATTAGAAAACATATTAGCTTTTAGTATTACTGGCACTTTACACCATTCAATTCTTGGAATAAATGAAATAAAGAGTATGTTAAGCACATTTAAACATATTTAGATGCAGATAAAATTTTAAATTTAGACATAAGATATTATTATAATATGATTAGGATAGGCACTTACTTTATAAAATCAAAGATCGTGGTAGTTCTAAAATTCCCAATTACCACTTCCTCTACTTACAATTTATACAGACTCTGTCCTGTCCCTAATAAAAATCATAATGTTATCCAATCCCCTTTTCCTTGTATGGCAACTAATAATAAAGAATATGTGTACATAGAGGCAGAAGGTAGATACTTGGTTTCTATGTGAAGAAAAAGTAAATCATCAGATGAAGATTGAAATAAAACTCTTTATACGGATTTTATCGCGATTTGGTTTAATTTTTACATTTTTTAACTTCCCGACGTTTCGATTACTTTACAGCTTTCGTGGTCCGCCCCGTGACCAGTATAAAGAGTTTTATTTCAATGTGTAACATTCGCGTAAATCTAAGAAACCATCAGATGAAGACTCAGAAGGACTGCATTCACCGTCTCATTGTTTCACAGGAGATAGATGAAACATGTCAACCCACGCCTATCTCTTTGTACAAGGAAGCTCTAGTTGAGCTTGATAACCAACACTATATTATATCGTTCCCAAAGTCTACTAAAGTTCAAATATTATGTGGACAAGAGCAGCACCAAATCCTAGAAGGCAGTTTCTTAGCAACTATCTCTCAAAACTGCAAGATTAGGACACCTGAGTTCACTTTGGCTAACATCTAGAACCAGCTCCGCGGGAAACCAATAGAAATTATGTCACTTCCAGATATTGCAATTTCTCGGAAGACTGGAGTCATATACAGCGTGATATTGACATATGTGACATAATTTTGTCAACATGGTCGTGACCATCCCAGGAAACATTGTACCAAGTTACATAAAAATCCACCTGGTAGTTTTGTCAAAAATCACGATTTTGTATTTCGCAATTTTCGATCACTCTGTACATGCACGAGTAGTTTTGCCGCTCAGCTGACAAAGAACTTTGACCCCGCAAACATAAAACTTGGCGAAATACAGATCACTCAATATGTTCTACACTAAAATAATTATTATTAATGTAGTCTAGAACATAATGAGTGATCGTTATTTTATAAGTAAGTACTTATGATTAACTGGGGTTTAACAGTTCACCTTTTAGTAAGGATTTAATCAAATACAAACACTAATTACTAGGTAATCTCAAATTCCAATACTATCAAAATGGCATTACATTAAAAGGTTTCTTGAATATCGGATGTACATACAAAGCATTTTAATTGCACAATACAAATACTTAAATTGTAATCATAATCATCAAAAAAACTATTCTTCGGCACGTGACAATCGGTCCAAATAAAAATACGTGAATGAAACTATGCATCAATAATAAAATTTATTTCAGCTTTATTTTTAAACAATATGCATTCAATTTCAAGTAATGTTTGAATCCAACACGCAATATTTCAATTTAACATTTTCAAAACAATTTTACGTAAACGTATCATAACGCGCCATGTTCCTTCTGTACTTTAAATTTACTATAATCACTTGTTGCCAGATCATACATCTTTTTATATCATATATGCTGTCCCTTTTTCGCCCTTGGAGTAAGTATAATTATAAGAAAGTGACAGTATACGAAACATTTTTGAAGTAGTGTTGTGAAATTATTCGAGGACACTTAATCGAATTTTTTTATCTCAATATTATTTAATTTGAGTTGACTGGAAACTTAATAGTATTTCAGAAATATCATGGTAATTCGTTTTTATTGCTTACGGTTGGTTTTAATAATTTGGAACATCTTCAATAATTAAAACCCAACCGGTCATCAAGGGGTTTTTAGCATACTGATATGTTGGCGTAGGTATTGCTAGGGACCCAGCTCGGCCACAATATCCGGAATGATATACCTCTCTCGGCTTCCCCGGGGTATCAAAAGGGGAGCTTAAAGCTTTTCATCTTGAACAAAAATAAAATTTACAAAGATATCTGACTACATTTCCGGAAAATGACAATAACTTGACAATATTTAATGTTTCCAAAGTAAACCACTTTGAGAAATCGTAATTTTATACAAAATACACGTATGCATTCGCTGCTGTAGATTGTTTAATTAATGAACTACTTACGGGTAAAATTGCTTAGAAAAGTAAAGTTGACACATTTGATTAAACTACAAGTAATCTATATCGATTTCAAGATATTGTAATCACGGCTCTTATTTTAAACTACCAATCACATAAAGTATTTCTACGCCAATCAGAGTATCTCATTTTAAATACTATTGTCCAATCCAGTTACGTAATTACTGCATCAACCAATCCATCCAATCAATCCTTAGGGATCTTCAACTTTTTAGCAAATCCTAATGTAGAGCGGCGCGGCGGCACGCTCAGTGTTCGGTTTATTGCGTTCAATTAGTAATGTAAACAAAAACACGCGCGCGTGCAGAAATCGCCATTTTGTTAGTATTTTAAATTCTGTTGTTATTTGTATTTTGTGTTAAGTAAGTGAATAGTTAAGAGTTTTTAAGTGATAGAAACACATATTGCAATTAAGTACTTTATGTGTGTTACTTTTTGTGTTTTAACTGTTCTTTTTATTATTTAGGTGTTCGTATTAGTGTTTATAAGTACATTTTAGTTTTTGTAGATTTAAGTTGTTCAGTATTATTGTATTGCGCGTATTCTTAATACAATAACGAATACTTATAGTACTGTGGAATACACTGATATGGTGTTGTTGTATGGTGAGTGTAATCAAAACGCCGTCATAGCCCTCAGAACATATTGTGAGAGATTTGGTGCATAAAACACAACAATTTGAATTAGTTAATTTTATGTATTTATGTGTTGTGTGAACTGTGATTACTCTGAAAAATATGTGACTTGGGAAGATTATTCCCGCGATCGCAGCGCCGCCCGTGCTAGCGGGTCGGCTGTTTTCATAAACGCGGGAATATTGCGATGTTGCCGCTCCGCTCCGTGCGGACGCTGTATACCAGGTAAATGTAAATATAGGCTGTTTAAATTTAACGTCATTATTTACTTATAATTTGTTTGAAAAATCAACTTTTTAGTTTTTCCTTCTACGACAATGCCTATGCGTGCAAATAATATCCCTTACTATGCGATGCTCATGGTTTAATTTAATGTAGGGGGTGTCAATATCACGCTGTATAATGTTACAACAATTGATTTGGATAAATTACATAACATACAAAACCAAATTTCCATGGAAATTCCAGTGAAGCCACCTGTTATTGACTCATCAAGCATTCTTCCCATCACAGTTCCAGTATACACTTTCGTAATCCTGACTATCGTATTCGCTGTCGTTATTATGTTATACATTCGGAGAAGACTGAAGAAATCTGCGATTGCAGCACATAGAATTGAGAATGTTCCAACAACTGCCATAGAAATGTCATCTTAAGATAGAAGAGCCGCAACATTTGCATTAAACATTGGCAAATAGTTGTCGGTCTAGGAGGGGAGGTGTTACGTGTCGCCCCTAACGAAACTCCCAAAAAGTTCCCACGAATCTGCACAATCGGCAGATTCCATACGAATAAGTCACGCCGATGACCCACCTGCATCGTCGGACCACCATCACCGGGCAGCAGTGCTTTTCTTCTTCGATCGCCGTCGAAGGAAGTCGCGACAACCAAATTTATTAGCGCTTATAATTAGTTTTAGTCCAATTTGTAATAATTGATTATATTTAATTTTGTCCTAATTAAACTTGTGTTTTTAAAAACCTCCTTCCGGAGGCGACTAACGTAACTTGTATGTAAGTTTATCATACCTTGTGTTAATTATTATTTAATTGGTATAAATACCAATATTTATGTTACATGTAAGTTTATTGTTAATAAATAAGCACCGTCCATAACTATGGGATTTTTCCTCTCCTAACCGGTTGTCTGGAAGAGATCGCTTTAAGCGATAAGACCGCCAGTTATATCACCATTATTATTATTTTTTATTTTTTTTGTTATTGTTATGATTACTGTATGTTTTCTATTGTTCTATTTTAATTGTTTTCATGTTTAAGTTACATGGTTTTATAATAAAGAGTTTATTATTATTATTATTATGTGATATTCACCTATCTCAGGAAACTGTGCTTGACGGGCTCAAATCCCTTGATGCCTCTAAAGGAGCTGGACCAGATGGCCTTCCACCTATATTATTTATTGCGACTGCAAATAGTATTTACAAGGCCCTACACATAATTTTCAATAAGTGCTTGCGTGAAGGAACGTTTCCCAATATATGGAAGAAAGCTTTCATAAAACCCGTATATAAAAGCGGTGAGAAAGCTAATATCGAAAATTATCGCCCGATTTCCATGCTTAACACTTTATCCAAATTATTCGAACGCCTCGTGCACAATGCCATTTATCCCATATTGCACCATGTAATTATACCAGAATACTAGAAATAGAAATAATCTAGTCAGTCATAAGACCAGGCTCCACAAAATCAGCAAATCTTTTAAGGGTTACTGTAATACACTTCTATATATGATCAAACGAACTTACCAAGTGAAGTTCGATCGATATTATATTAGTATGCTTCATTCGAAGATATAAAAACAACAGTAGTACTTTTATCCTGCTGGCAACTTCCGCACTATAAAAAAAAATGTTAAGAGTAGGGACGGTAGTCATTGTCGTGGCAACATTGTAGTAACATCTCATTCTTTTTAGAGATTAGCTAACAAAATTTTCTAGTTTGGGTTAAGGGTGGGTGGGTGTTTATATCTTCGAATGAAGCATACTAATATAATATCGATCGAACTTCACTTGGTAAGTTCGTTTGATCATATATTATATTTCGTAAGCTTCATTCTTCAGATATAAAAACAACAGTAGATGTTTAGAGACGAAAATTTTGTGTAAAAATTAATGTAATAAAATTTCAGATAATATAAACAAATCAACTTTTATTTTTTATATTTATCACAGATTTTAATCACAAATATTTGGTAATAAAATAGATCTTGCAAAATCTTCTTGAACCATTATTTGGCGGTGGTAAAATTTTGCAAAAGTATGAGACGTAGTAGTCCATCCAGCCGTCTTTCTAATCATCTCCAAGGATATACCGGATGCTCGCGCTGCTGATGTGGCGGCGTGCCTTGTACTGTGCGCGCTGTATGTTGACACATCTATCCCGCTTAGCTTCAGTATATCTTTAACCCATCTGCTAATAGTTTGGGTAGTAGCAGGTTTGTGAGGGCGCTTGTATGTTATCAAAAGATGACTTGTGTTTGATGGTCTGATATTTCTTGTACAGAAAATGTAGTCTTCAATAGCTGTAGCGGGACAGATTGCTTTATTTTCGTTAAAGTATGGTAAGACTAGCACTGGTTGTTCGCGTCCTACGGCGGATGTTTTAACTGAATTAAAAATACCTATCTTTACCCCGGAAGGGTTAATAAGAATATTTTCTAATTTTATGGAGGCTAACGTTTGTACCCTATGCGCTGTGCAAAGTGCCAAGAGAATGACTAATTTCTTGGTTAGTTTCTCTAGGGGTAGTTCTCTATTGGGTATCCAGTTATTTATAAAATTTAAAACTACTTGTGGATCCCAGGTGAAATTATATTTAGGAGCCGTGGGTCTTAATTTATAAGCGCCTTTAAGCAAACGTTTAATTTGTTCGTTACCTGTTACAGGACTACCTAGCAAAAGAGAAAAAGCTGAACGATGAGAATTTAATGTCCCATAAGTTTTGCCTTTACTAAACTGCTCTGTTAGAAAAATAATTACTGAGGATAATGAACATTCGAAAGGGTCACAATTATTTGACTGTGAATACTGCCACCATAATTTATATGTACTGTTATACTGAGCCAGTGTGCTTTTTGAGAGCGATGCCATGACTAGGTCCAGTGCAGATATTGGTGTTCCTCTTAACTCGAAGGCTTTCCTGATAACACTGCTGCAGCCAGGGTAAACGGCTTTTTCGATTGTTGAGGCGTCCTGGAAGACGATGAAACAGAATTTTTATTTTGTGTGAAGTAAATTATATTTGACGAAATTATTCTTAGTACTAGAGGAAACCATGGTTGGGATGGCCAATATGGAAATACTAGTATTCCTGTGGCCTCGTCACAAATAATCTTTTGTATGCATTTTAGTATAAGTGGAAATGGTGGGAATGCATAGAAATACATGGTTTTCCAATTAATCGTAAAGGCGTCTATGGTCACGGCATCTGGATCGGGTTTCCATGAAATGTATTTTTTACATTTTGTATTGGTACGAGATGCAAAAAGGTCTATTACTGGTTCACCAAAATTGTTAATAATCTGTTGATATTCAAAGTTAGATAGGCACAATTCGATATCTGAATTAACTTTTCTTGACTCTTGATCAGCTTCAATATTATCTTTTGTGTTAATATATGAAGCAAACAGCCAGATATTACGATCCTCACACCATTGCCAAATATTTTTTGTAAGTTCTGTTAAATGAGGAAATTGAATCCCGCCCATTCTATTAATATAACTCACCGCAGTTGTATTATCGATGCGTAATAAAATATTGCAACTATTAAGATTTGGGGCAAAACATTTCAGTCCGAAAAAGGCTGCAAGTAATTCTAAATAATTTATGTGAAATAACTTTTCGCTTTCTTTCCAGGCTCCGTTTATGCGTTTATGGTCACAAAATGCACCCCAACCTATTCTAGATGCGTCAGAAAATATTTCTAGACTGAAATGGGGTGTTTCGAATGAGTTTGACGTGGAAAGGATATTTCTTTTCCACCAATATAAGTCCGGTAAAATTATTCGTGAAGGTTGGAATTTTTCCCCATATGATTTATATTTTAAAAGAGCCAAATATTTATGTCGTTCTAGTATTTTAGTATAGAGCCAACCGTATTTGACGGCTGGGCAGGCTGATGTTAATAGACCTATCAACCGAGCAAAATTTCTAATGGATGAGGTCGGTAATCCTATAAAATGTTGGACTGATTGAAATATTTTATAACGCTTGTCTAAAGGTAAGGATATTGATAAATCCACAGAATTATATAAAAAACCTAAGAATTTACTAGACTGCTGTGGCTCTATATGGCTCTTCCGAAAGTTAATTACAAAACCTAGGCATTTAAGTAACTTAATAGTTTCAGTAACGTTTCGTTTGCAACTATCATAACTATCCCCTATGCATAACCAATCATCTAGATACACTACGGACTGAAAGCCGCGACGTCTTTGGAAACAAGCCACTTCTTTCATAATTTTTGTGAAAGTACGTGGCGCTGAGGACAAACCGTATGGCATAGCATTAAATTCATAAATATGCTTACATCGTTTTTCATCTTCAAATTCAAATCTTAAATATTTGCGATGCGATGTAGCTATAGGTACAAGTAAATATGATTCTTTAAGGTCTATAGTTGACATAAAACCACCTTTTGGTATCATTTTAGATGCGGTTCTATGATCTTCCATTTTAAAATGAGTATTTGAAATAAATTTATTTAACTGTTTAAGGTTAAGTATAAATCTATATTGATTATCAGGTTTTGGTGCTAAAAAAATATTGGATATAAATTGACCTACTTTAGGTTTACATTTTGTAATTGCACCCAAATTGATTAAATCATTAATGGCAGAAGCCATTATTGCTTTTTGCTTACTTGAAAAAGAATTTTGGGTAAAAAGGTGTTGTTCAACTTTACACTTGAAAGGTATACGATAGCCTTTGTTAATCAAATTTAGAATAACTTTATTCTTTGTGACGCCAAGCCAACATTTATAAAAATATTGCAATCTGCCCCCATGTACCTGTGTTATTGTCTCGCAGGGACACGTTTGTTGACATTGGAGTTCGCCGGAAGGCGTTTCGGTTGTGCTGGTCCTGGCGTTTGTGGAGTCCTCCGAAATTGATGTGCCGCAGTTCTGTAGGAGGTTGTGTGCCCCCCCCTTCTCGGCGGCGGATAACGAGGGGGCGCCGCCCAGTTTCCCTGATTGGAACCACGAGTGACTGTCATAGTATGTATTTGTCATTGGTACTCTTGCACTGTGAACCTTCTTAATTTGGAGTCCCTGTCTTTCGATAGCCCGGGAAGCTTTAATTTTTTCGGGTAAAGTCTCCCCAAATAAGGTACCATCTCTTTCCTGGTTTTGAATTATAGACAAGAATGCTTTATCCAGTCCTGGTGTAACCAGCTTTGTTCGTACCTGTGTTTCTGTATAATGCAGGTCTGTTAATATGCGACAACCGTCTGATAAGATTTTTATACATTCTATCTTATTATCTTCCGTTAGGAGTAAAGTAAGTGCTTTGTTGATGGCTGCTATACCTGAGCCCAATTGATCTTGTTTTACCTGGAGTTTTTTGTCGCGATTTCTTATCAAATCATTTACGGCTGCAAATATCTCTGCATTCAATGTTGGGGCTTTTAAAAGTCGACAATTGTCGGGTATGTTGTACTCTTTCAAAAGTTTTTCTTTGATATCTCCTTGTAAGCCCTTTTTCAAGATAGGAAGCCAACGCTTTGCTAAGTTATTGTGGATATTTGGTCCATATACTGGTGTCTCGTCACAAGTATCGCCTAAAGCATCTAACAGTTGTGGGTCGAGTTCCGGTTCCTCTAATGCGTCGGCTACTGACTAAGAATGTTGAGGTTCATCCGGCATTAAATCCGCGATTAAGTCATCGGGGGGTATTTCTGGTGTCTTACATAGTTTTTCATCTTCACATTGTAGCCCATCATCTACAAAAATAAAATGTATGCTACAACATTTTTGTGGGTAGGTAGTTAAAAATGTTTAAAATTTTACTCATAAGAGATTGCCCAAAGTAACGCCCTCGTGTTGACCCGCAGTCAAACCTCCAGGCTGGTTTTAAAACGTCATGCTTGCCTATCGTGATAACCCGCAGTTATCCTCCAAGGAAGCTTAAAGACGTTAGTTATAACACTTAGGTATAGAGAATAGACCCTCTATTCATTATAGCGGAACTCTTTATCACTTCACATGCTTAATAAGATATTATAAACTCACTTGCAATACTTTCAGGTTCTGGCGATGAAGATAATATTCTATTACTACGTTTACGCGTTTTTGCCTGTAACTTGCGAATTTTTTCATTGTAATAATTATTTTTTTCTTCAGCTGTTCGTTTCGGCATTTTATCAACTTATTTAAAAAGTAACCTAAACTAGTGTCACCGATAAGTGCTCGTTGCCGCGCACGAAAAAAGAATGAGATGTTACTACAATGTTGCCACGACAATGACTACCGTCCCTACTCTTAACATTTTTTTTTATAGTGCGGAAGTTGCCAGCAGGATAAAAGTACTACTGTTGTTTTTATATCTGAAGAATGAAGCTTACGAAATATAATAGTAAAGTTCCTACTCACATAAAAACCTTAAGTATAAACAAACTTAAATCCACTGTTAAGCGACAGTTGTGTAATAAAGCTTATTATAAAATTTCAGAATACCTAGAGGATAATAGGCTTGGGAACATAACATAATACAGGGTATATCAAGACCGCGACCGAAAACGAAGCCAGGTGATAGTATTAGTGACTTCAGACACAATGCAAGTAAAAATTTCTCAAAAAAATCGGCAACTTTTTTTTTTTGTAATTTTTTACTTATCGTCGTATTTGGGTGATAAATACATAGCTTTCCTAAAATAATGATGTAGACCTCTTTATTTCTAAACACTCAATGGTACGTAAGCGTTGAAATTATTATTTTCGCAATAATTAGGTATTTACCACCCAAAAAAGATGATTTTTAAAAAAATCTAAAAAGAAATCTGTCGCTGTTTTGGTGAAATTTTTATTTGCATCGAGTCTGTAACCACTAAAACTACCCCCTGGCTTCGTTTTCGGTCACGGTCTTGAGATACCCTGTATAAGTCCCCTAACCGGATGTGCATTGTTTAATATAGATGTATTAATTAGTTCATTTGATTTCATCGTAGTTGTAAGCAATTTGAGTAAGTCATGCTCGCTAAAACGTCTGTGCTTGCGGCGGCGTCGTGTGCCGGGTCGGTCACTTCCCTGTAACATGGTTGAGGAGGCCGATGGCTGGCACATGCGTCATACTCGTGAACGAGTGCTGCTTGTGTGTGATGATGGATTCCAATGGGCGTAAAAAAAAAAACTTCTAAATCCGGTGTTGCTCAGCGCCTTGCTAATGAGTCACATATAAAAAAATTGGAATCCGTCGCCGCGATTAAATCGGCGAGGCTGCGTCTCGAAAAACCGAAGGGCCGCCGTCCCCGTATTCTAGTTAAAGATGTGCCATCCTCCATCAGCGGCGTGCACAGGATTATGACACTGGGTATGCGGCGGAGTACTCAGTCACAAAAACTTTTTCTTTTATAGATTTTTAGCATAGCCACAGCCACGCGATGGATCTCTAAGTCGGAAACTATTCCAAAAGAATAAGTCTTAGATGTACTACTATTTATGTAGGTACATCTTCTACGGCAACGCAGACAAAACAGCAATCGATCGTCGCAGCGGAAGAAATTCTAATAAGTAAAATAACAAGCTAAAATAATAGTTATACCTACGTTTCATAACTTTCAACATGAAACTTTCGAGTTACATTCCCTTTTTGCTGGCATAATTATTGTTGTAACTCGGGTACACGCCTACCTTTAGACACAATTTGAATCTTTTCACTGAATGACAATTATTGTGAGAACTTGTTATTTTTAATGATCACACAGTTTCAACCCAAACCTCACAATCAGATAACATTTAAAAAAATCAACAAACGCACTAGTAAAGGCAAATCACAATTATTATAGAAACTCAGTAATAAACTGTTAAATGTGCACACTTTCAAATTATGTTAAGTAGAATTTTCTTTTAAGAAAAATATAAATATACTGGCGCAAACAAAATAGTAAACAATGCTTATCATATGAAAAAAGCAAAATGGCCCCCGCGAAACACAAAACATTTCTGCTATTTAAACAAATAAAACCTTTTTTTTTTTTTGTGTCCAAGAGGAAAAGCTATTAAGCTCCTCTTTCGGTACCCCGGGGGTGGCCGAAAGGGGTATGTCAGTGTCTCTGGCCTTCCAACCCGTCACATTGCGGATTGTGGTCGGGCTGGGACCCTAACAAAACCTATGCCATCATACTGACTAAAAACCCCTCGGTGACCTTCACACGCATTATGGGCGGCACCGGACATCCCAGGGCAACAATCGCCCCGATATACGTCCGCGTAACCACCCAGCGCAAAACTGCTGCTGGTCCTTCCGTAGTGGGGGCCTGAATGCCCCACATTTGCTACTAGTTTGGACGCCCGTTTAGGATGTTGTGGGCGTCCACGACAGAGTCTGACCCATGCACTCTATCACACATCTCGAGGTCGTTATGAGTGAGGGCGCACCGCCCCCGCAGTTTGCCCAACGACCCCGATGGCCCCTTTAAGTCGCCTCTTACGACAGGCAGGAGGTACCGTGGCGGAATTCTTGCACCCTCGAACCACTGGGCAAAGGCGCCGGTTCAGCCGTTTATCACCCGGCGCCTTCTTCTTTGCAGACGGCGGCGAGCGGGATCGTTCCGCTCCCGATCCCGGTCCGCGCTCTCCTTCTGCGACATCGTAATCTCGCAGAAGGAGAGCATTGCCTGCCACGACCTCCGACTCTCGACCATGGAGGGAATCACGGCCGAGAGCGAGAGATCAACTCCGACGGCTGCACGGAGTGTTCTACGCTCATCACTCCAGGCTGGGCACTCCGAGAGAGTGTGCTGGGCTGTGTCCTCCGGGCAGTTGTCACAGTGGTGACACACGGGGGTGTCTTCCTTTCTCGCAACCCTCCACAGGTATCTACCGAAGCAGCCATGCCCCGATAGGACCTGTGTCAGGCGGAACGTCATCCCGCCGTGGCGCCTGTTCAGCCAACTGGTCAAGAACAGGTCGCACTGCCGCAATAGTCCACTCACCAGCACTGGGATTGTACAGCCTGGAGCGCCACTCCTCCACAGCGGCCACGCGCAGGGAGGCCCGTTTGGCCTCAACCTCTCTAAGGGCAGGTAGTTCCTCCCGCCAGTAATAAACTGACGACAGGGCTTTGGCGTCGATGTCCCAGGGAAGGAAGCCAGCCAAAACGCAGGCCGCTTCATGGGAGATCGTACGATATCCCCTGATCATCCGCTGCGCCACAACTCGTTGCGGTTGACGCAAGAGAGCTGCACAGCGTCTGCTCAGAGATTCAGCCCAAACGGGACATCCGTATAGGGCCATTGATCGTACGACTCCTGCATACAGTCTCCGGCAAGGGATGCCGGGACCTTTGAGGTTGGGAAGCAGGCTAGACAAAGCGCCTGCTGCCCTGACTAACTTCGGTCTTAGGCCTTTAAAATGGGCATGAAAGTTCCATCGGCTGTCCATGACAACCCCAAGATATTTCATGGAAGAACCGACGGAGACCTCCACGCCATCGACCGTTATGTGGGCCCCTGTAGGTGGCCCTCTCCGAGGCCCGTGAAAACATATAGCCTCAGATTTATGAAGGGCCACTGTGAGGCCCAGCCGCCGTATTCTCCTTACCACGTTGCCAGTGCCCAACGCAGCAAGGGTGGCAGTCTCCTCGAATGTCCCGCCACACGCTGTTACCAACGTGTCGCCGGCGTAGCAATCTACGTCGACACCCCGGGCGTTGGCACCACGGAGCACCCAGTCGTAACCGATGTTCCACAAGAGAGGTCCGAGAACCGAACCTTGTGGGACACCGCACGACATAGCTCTACGGTGACATCCCTCAGCGCCTGGATACACTACGTACCTGTCCGATAGGTACGAGTGCACCAAACGCTGAAGATAGAGCGGCACCTCGTGGTACCGCAGTGCTTCCTCGATGCAGGGCCAGGGCAAGGTGTTGAATGCATTGGCGATGTCTAACGACACCGCCACAATACATTTTCCCCGGCCTACTGCCTCCTCCGCTTGTGTTTTCACCCGCAGAATCGCTGAGATGGTCGATCGGCCTTTCCGGAACCCGTATTGGCACTCTGTCAGGTTCGGACCGACCCTCTCGAGGTGCTCGACGAGGCGCATATGAATAATACGCTCAAAGAGCTTTGCAACCTCGTCGAGCAGAACGATGGGCCGGTAGGCCGATGGCGATTCTGCGGGCCTTCCTGCCTTCCTGAGCAAGACCAACTTTCCTGTCTTCCAACATGACGGGAAGAGGCCCTGCTCCATGCACGCGGAGAGGAGGCTAAGGAGTCTCACCTCCAGGTACTCAACTGTAAGCACCCAGACTCGTCCGGGGATACCGTCGAGACCTGTGGCAGAGTTTTTCCTCCTCAGCCGTAACACTGCTGCCCTAAGTTCCCCAGGTGTTACACTGGGGACTTGGGCCTCCGAGGTCTCCCTTACCGGACTTGTTGACGATGCCGTCGAGTGTCTGCGCCATGACGGCCGCTGACGTGGCGGCATCGGTGGAGGAGTGGTCGCCGCGGTGGCCGGAAAGAGGGCGGTGACTACGTCATCCAGGAGCCCCGGCCTTAGACTCTGGGTTAGTGGGGGCACCGGCGGGCGCAATTTATTAAATGCGAGTCGATATGGTCGCCCCCACGGGTCGCGGTCCAGAGTTTCCAGGAACTCCTTTCTGGCCGCAGTTTTCGCCCTATGAATGACCACCCGGAACGTCTTTTTAGCCTGTCTAAAGAGGCCATGAAGAAGCCGCTCCTGATCCTCGTGGCTAGGATGGTCTAGGTGACGTGTCCGCCGACGACGATGCCTGGTGAGCTCACGACGCGCCGCCATGCAAGCAGCGCGTAATTGAGCAAGCTCTGCTGACCACCAGTAGACCTGCCGCCGCGGAGCGAGGCGGTACACCCGGGGCATAGCTGCGTCGCAAATTTGTGACATTGCCGCCCCAAACCATTTCGCCTCTTCCTCAACTTGCACTTGAATCCGGTGCGGGTAGCCACGCTTTGACCCGTGCGGCTACCTCCAAGGCCTCTCTATCCAGGCATTTTAATGCCCACCGCGGGCTGTCCCTACTCAGAGTGTTCGGACTCCCACCAGGCTGGTTGGTGGTGGACGCAGAGACGTCGAACATAATATAACGACGGTCCGACAACGTCTCTACGTCCACCAAGACCCTCCATCCCCGAACACGGCGGGCAACGGCTGGACTCGCGAACGCTATATCTATGACGGATCCGCCATTGTGCCTCACGCACGTGTCCTCCGATTCCCGATTAAGGACAGAGATTCCGAAAGAAATCGCCCATTCCTCCAGTACCCGGCCAGGCGAGTTGAAATCGCCGGCAACAACCACGGGGCGAGGTAGGCCTTGTACCACTAGGGCCCCCAGCCTAACGAGAAAAGCCTCGAAATCGGCCAGGGGTCTGTTGGGAGAAAAATATACTCCCACGATCCAAAGATCTCCCAACAGAACCGCTACGCATCCCCGGTCCTTCGCTACTTTTTCGAAGGGCGGAGAACCAGCGGACCCCTGTGTGATGATGGCCACTGAACCATCTAAGTCCCCAGCCCAATTATCTTGGGGTGGGACGGAGTACGGCTCAGCGACCACGGCCACGTTCACCAACCATTCCGCAATGCTCTGAGTAAGCACACAGTGTGCATCATAGCAATGGTTGATGTTCGCCTGGAGAAACTTTAGGTCCATTATTGGGCGATCTCCATCGTCTCAATCTCAGCCTGCGGTGGGTGGACGGGCTGCGATTGGACCGTGGTGTCAATGGCAGTCCCTCCCCGTCTTTTGTTGGGCTTCCGCCGATGTCGGCGAGACCCAGGGTAAAGTGCTATGCATGCCTTGCCTCCTAAGACATGACCCGTAGGCTTGCCACCAGCTGCGCACACGGCGCAACACGGTGCCGCGGAGCATCCTCGTGCCCGGTGGCCCGCTTGACCGCACCGGTAGCATATACTGCTACGGTCGATTTGAGACGTGCAGCGCTCCCGAACATGCCCGATCTCGAGGCAGCGGAAGCACCGCAGCGGCCTTGGGTCTAGCACAGTGACCCGAGCCGCGGACCACCCGACTAGGAGGCGTCCTGACCTTGCCACCGAATCCGCTGTTTTAGCTGGTGCCCTAAGCCACACCACGCCCAGACCTGTACGATCCGGGTGGACCTCACCAACCCTAAGTTGGTCCACCGGACATCCTGTGGTCCTTGCAAAGGCCGATGCAACTTTTTCCGAATTGACGGACTCGTCTAATCCCGTCAGTCGCAGTTCCACAGTCTTTTGTGGTCGAGAAATACGTAATTCCTCGGACTCGTGGAATGCTTCCCTCAATTTTGAAGCTAGTGAATCGGCCTTTGCCTCACTTTCAGGTCCAGGCACCTCCAAGATGCATGCACCTGTGGCCGCTTTTTTATTAATTAAGGAAGTGATGCCGAGGTCTGCTAGGTTGATCCGCTCTTGAGCCTCGGCCATCAGGCGACCATAGGTGTAGCCCTTTGAAATGGCCTCGGGCGTCAGCGTGAGCGTGACTGCCGCGGAACGTGGCACGCGCAGTGCACGTTCCAGCTTGCGCTGTTGCGACTGCGGTAGTTGTGGACCCGCGCCCAGAGCCCGCTGGCGTCGCCTCTTCCCACCTGCCACTATGGTCCACACTCGGGACATGTCAGTTGGAGCCGGCGGTAGTGGGCGGGGTTCCCTCGGGCGGGTCTGAGGTACGTTCCTTTGTCCCTTCAGGCCCTTGCGGGGCCTCCCGGGTGTCGTAGTACATGCAGACGCGGGACACAAGTTCGTGGCGACAGATGGCGCGGTGCCTACGGAATGCATTTCCTGCGATGGCCGCGATGCAGGATTTGGGTGCGTCTGCTGACATGCACCACATTCCGCCTTGTACTGTTGGGCCACCGTTTGAACCGTCCGCTTGCCCTTGCCTTTCCCCTTCACAGGGCGGGGGGGCTGCACTGCTGGAGCTGTCAATGGCCCGGCGATGGCAGACGATAGCGAGTGTGACAATGGTGTCATAACATTTCGCATCTTGTCAGCGGCGAGAGGCGGACGGAGTCGTGGTTCTGGAGGCAGCCGGCACGCCATATTATCTATTTTGGCGTTCATAATATTTAAGAGCCGCGCCTCCAACTCTCCAGACTTAGAGTCACCCTTGGCCGAGAGTGTGGCAATCTCCTCTTTTAGGCGAGTGTTCTCAGCCTCGAGCCTCTCGTACTTGGCACGCAGTTGAGCCACTTCAGCCGCGAGTCCCGTTCCCTCTGCCTTCCCTGTTTGGTCCGCCATTGCCAGCAAATCCCGGTGCACGTTGTTCAAATCGCGAACGAACGTCCCCTTGAGGTGGCCTGACTTGCTGGCAACCGTCTTCACCACCTCAGCCAAGCGGAGCTGCTGCTCACGCTGAGTGGCTGAGGTGGTCGCTGTTTTCGTCTTTGCAGGCCGACCCCGCTACGCACAACGGCCGATACTTTGGCTGCGGGTTCACCGTCGTCCTCACTTGACAGTGAAAGTCGTGACCGAGAACTGCCACTGTCATGGTCGGTTCCCTGCGACCAGAATTTCCCCCTTTGTCGAGAATGAGCACGGCTCCGCCCGGACTCTGAGTCAAGCTCTAGAGCGGAGGCTGGTCTCTTCTCTCCAGCAACATTAGCGGGAGTCACACCCGACTTCTCCTTATCTATACTTCCACCATCAGGCTTGCGCCCTCTGGTCACCACCTGTGAAACAGGCAACTTCGTTGTTGGTTTAATTTTGTCTTTATTTTCCATAGAATTCCCACGAGTAAGGGGAAAAGAGAAGGTCCACCCAGACAGTGCCCCCTGTATCTGGGTAAGCCTAGCGTGACCCGCCAAGAGTGTCGGCCGGTACTCCGGCGGGGGTCGCACTAAAGACCGAACTTCCCATCGGCCATGCATCCTCTCGCGGTGCGCCGCCGCTTAGGATTCGGAGTAATTTTTATAGAGGTGTTCTTCCTCGCGATCCAGCCAATTAAGGCAAGACCCTCGGTCCCAATTAGGTCGCGAGACATGACCACGACACCTAATTCGGGATTACGAGATTGACGGTGGCTGACGAGAGTAAACTCTACCCCAACCTGACCGGTGGCAGTGTGAGTGCACGCCGGTCCCGCCTCGTTTCATCCACTATGTCCTCTGCTATTCAGAGGAGATGTGAATAAAAACCGCCCCGCTGGTTTTGGTCCACGCCGTTACCGGAACCCCCAATGGGGGCTTTCTCCTATCCGCCACCCAGGAGACGCGCCCGATGGGAGACCAGCCAACTCCACACGGGAACAAATAAAACCTTACCAAACAAAAATGCTTAATGTGCATACGTGATTTCTTAGATTTCCGTCTATTATTTTTACTCGGATTATAGGCAACGAACATTTCCGATTACTCCCGACAACTGCCGAACTCCCGTAGCCTGCCGCTGGAGTCGCGGCTTTCGATGTGCATGGGTGTGTGCGTTTGCGAACTGTGCACGGACACCAAAATTACTACACATATACGATCAAATCTCCTGCGGGACGCCGCGGCATGACTTGGTAGATTAGGTACATTATTTTGCAGCGCTATTGCTATTTATAAAATATTAGGCATTTTTAAGTTATTATATTTTGTTTATTCATTTATTTACTATTAATTAAAGTCATCTAAAACGTACGAACGTTTTATTAAAATATCTGTGAATAGCAAGTAAAGCAGTGCATTTCTGCCTACAAGGAGCGCACGCCCCTGTCCTCCATGGAAGACCGCGCTTTGTTAACCGCATTATATCGTCAAAACATAAAGGACGGAATGCCTATAAAGGAGGATAACTTCTCAAAGTCCGTTAAAATAACCCGCAGATGAATTTTATATAGCGGACGGAAATGGATAGGCTTAGAATTAGATTCAGAGGTTCTTAAACACTTAATGAATACAAAGGACAAACTTTTCATTGATTGGGCCACCTGCCGTTTTATCGATGACATTGATGTAGTTCGTTGTTTGAATTGTCAGTATTACGGCCATGTACAAAAGTTTTGTACAGTAAAAACACCAACGTGCGCCATCTGTGCTGAGTAACATGAAACTAAGGCGTGCCCGCAAAAATCGAACCCGAAGTTTAAGCTTGTATGTGCGCCTTGTAAACGATTTAAAAAAGCACATGATCATCGTTGTGGGTCTCAGGAGTGCCCAACATACAAAAATAAGCTTGAGAAATTAGTTTTGTCGACCCAATATTAAATAGATATGGATAACTTTACAATCGGTCAGTTAAATCTTCATAACGACAGGGTAGCGACGTCAGAATTAGACATGTTAATTCGCGATTATAAGCTGTCACGTATATTGTCGTGCTGGTTTAAGAGCAATACCAACATGCGCGATTACGTAGTAGGGTGATAAAACTCGATAACAACTCACGAGCAGGTATTTTCGTGTCGGGTTCAAATTTTACCGTTACCTCAGTGCGTAGTCTTATGACGTCACACTGTGCTGTCGCAGAGGGGTCGAGTCCGATCTAATAATAATAATAATAAGCCCCCTAAAATCCAACCACACGTCCTGATCGAACATCTGATCACGTGGGGGGCGGGCAACAAAATGTTATAATTACTAACGTGGCAATGGTAACCCCAACAATACGGAGAATAGTAGTAATTGCAAATATTTATTTATTTATGCTTTATATACAATATAGTATAAAGGCGGACTTAATGCCTGAGGCATTCTCTACCAGTCGAACTTAGGATGGTGCAAAGAAAATGAAGTAGGCGCATAAATATACTGTTTTGATGAGTAAAGTTTATATAAACGATACATACATACATATATATATATAAATATTATACAAAAGTATATAAATACAATAGATACGTATTATTACATAATATATATACATAAGCTTATATATGATATATATATATATATATATATATATATATAGCACATAGAGATATAAACAGAAAAAAAAACATACACAAAGACTAAAATGATTCTGCCAATTTATTGAGCAAGTGTTGCCGAACCTTCGCCTTAAATGCCAATCTAGTAGCCGACGCCCATCGGTGCATTCCAGAGAAGTATAGATTGAATACAGAAGGACGAGTGAATAAAATCCGAGCTATGAGTTGGACAATGAAGAAGGAGATTGTTACTTGACCGAAGATTCCTGTTATGGTTACTGCCTAAGTATTGGAATTGAGAAGTTAAGTAAGAAGGTGAAGTAGGAGATGTAAGAATTGAAAAAAGTGTAGAAAGTGCATGCAAAGAACGACGCTGACGAATAGGTAACCATTTTAATTGGGAGCGGAACGAAGAGACGTGGTCATATTTACGAAGATTAAAGATGAATCGAATGCAGTTATTAAGAAGTCGGTCGAGTTTGTTGATTTGTTCTGCATTCAGGTCAAAATAGCACACATCACCATAGTCGATTAAAGGGAATATCAAGGCTTGCACAAGCATTCTTGGTTTTAATTGGGAGGAAACTTTTTAAGCGATACAGGGCACGTAAGGTACCTGTAACCTTTTGGCAAACTGAAGTAACCTGAGCTCGCCAATTCAAAGAGGAATCAATATATACGCCTAGGTCCTTGACTACAGGGCACCAAGCGATGACTGTTCCATTATAAGTGACAGGTGGAATATTATCGGTGTCTAGTCTAGAGATCATCCTTGGACTGCGAACAAGAATGGCCTGGTATTTATTTGGGTTGACGGTCAGACCAAAACGGTCAGACCAGTGCTTTATATGGGCTAGGTCTCCGTTCACCTTGTCTATGGCTTCTGCCACAGTGTCGACCCCGGCCTGCGAGTAGATCTGCAAGTCATCGGCATACAAATGATATGCACATTGAAGATTTTGGGTTATAAGATTAATAAAGATAGAAAATAACAAGGGAGAAAGTATACCGCCTTGAGGAACGCCAGAATTAAGGTCACACCAATTAGACAATACGTCATCAAGGCGAACCGACTGCTGGCGCCCCTGAAGATAGGAAGAGAACCATTCCAGCACCTTGGACGAGATCATAAAGTGGGAGAGGATGGATAGAAGGATATCGTGACTGACGGTATTGAAGGCATTTGAGAAGTCCACCAAAGCCAGCACAGTGACCCTGGAGTTCTCCATACCAACCCTAATGTCGCCAGTCACTTTGAGGAGCGCGGAAATAGTGCTGTGTCCAGGTCTGAATCCAGACTGTAGGGGATTTAACAAGTTGTTACTGTGTACAAACCTGGACAGTTGGTTGTGGGCACAAGCCTCGAGCACCTTGGATAGGAAGGGAAGGATAGATATAGGACAGAAGTGGTTCACAATCGTTGGATTAGGAAGTTTAGGAAGAGGAATTACATAAGCTTTCCGCCATAAAGACGGAAATATGCCGGTATCGAGGGAAGTATTCACAAGGTGGGAAATAGTTGGGAGAAGCAGGTCGAGTATTGGGACAATCATGCGACGGCTGACATTATCGCAGCCGATGGCATTTGATTTTATGGAAAGGATTATCTTTTTGACCTCGTCCTGAGCTACTGGAGAAAAGTAAAAAGGATCAATATTAGGACGAGGAAGACTGTCGAGGAATACCAGGGTACGACGCTTGATTTGACGATCAAGAGGAGCAACTTTACTAAAGAGATGATTAATGTCGTTCAAACCAATCGTTCTCGGGAACTCAGAATTATTCCCCCTACCAATACCTAGCGTTCCTAGAAACTTCCAGATATTAGCAGGGGTAGATGAGGAAATATTGTCAAAAATATGTCGGCGTTTAGCATTACGTATCATCTGGTTACACCGATTTCTTGCAGACTTGAATAAACACCAGTTATCCTCCGAGCGATTCCTCTTGAATTTCCGAAAGGCATGATCCCTACGCCTCATTGCCAACCGTACGCATTCAGTCATCCAAGGAGCTGGGGGACGTTTGAGTTTGATCCGTCTAAGAGGCGCGTGGGCATCGTACAGTGAAAGAATAGATGTGGTAAAAATGTGGACTTTTTCGTCTACTGTAGATGCGGATGTCAGACTATCCCAGCTCAAATTCCCGGCATCCTTGCGTAACCCTTCTAAATCCAAACGACCAAAACAACGTCTGTGCAAGGCCTTGGCAGGAGCTCGGTTTGGTTTCAAGGCGTATGACAGGAAGAGGAGGTCATGGCGAGAAAATCCGGGGGCCGGGTACTGGCCATGACAGGAAACAAGGGAAGGAGTGGAAGTGAGGATAAGGTCAAGCAAGGTGTCAACGCCCTCAGTGTTATGGTGAGTGGCTTGAAGAGGCAGGACAACCAGGTTGACGGACTGAAGGATATCGAGAAGCTTACGGGCACGAGAGGACCGTTGGGCAAGGAGATCAGTGTTAAAATCTCCCATGATAATTTTATGTGCATATTCTGACCCTAAAGATTCCAGAACCGATTCGAGACTGGAGAAGAAGTCAATAGAAGGAGGACAATAAGTGACACCCAGTAAGGTTTTCACTCTCCTGACCCAAACCTCCAGGAAGAGAAACTCAGCCGAAACAGAGTTATGAGAGGGCGAGGTCGCTACAATTTTGTAACCAAAATTGGAACGGAGATAAATAGCAACGCCTCCACCTCTCATATGAACTCGGTCATTTCTAATGAGTATAAACCCAGGAAGAGAAAAAGCAGCGGAAATCAGATGAGGTTTGAGCCAGCTCTCAGAAATCAGGACGCAGTCAACGTTAGCATCAGTGAACGTCGCCAACAGGTCACTGTAATGACTTGGTATACTTTGTGCGTTAATATGACACACATTAAATGTGTCAGAAAGACGGTCAAAGTTTTGCCGCACCAAGTCACACAACCCATCATGTAAGGAGTTAAAGCTATCATCACTTGAAAAAGAAGTTTCTATGGCAGAATGAAAAGAATCATTATCTGAATACATTGTGCTAATAATTTTAAAATGTATGGTGTCACTGTACCATACAGTGATACGGTCAAGAACCTTGGCCTTTATATGGACAAGTCTTTCACCTGGGGTCCGCAGCTTCGGGAGTTAAGCCGTAAGGTTTTTGCCTCCGCTGGGTCCTTGCGAAGGTTACAAAATTTTCTACCCATTACCACGAAGATTTCTCTTGCACAAACTCTCCTACTCCCCATCCTTGATTATGCCGATGTCAGCTATCTCGATCTCACCGAGGACCAACTTAATAAACTTGAGCGCCTTCAAAATTTTTGTATTAGATTTATATTTGGTCTACGCAAATATGATCATGTTTCCGAGTTTCGTGTTAAGCTCAAGTGGTTACCCATACGACTTCGTCGGAATGCTCATATTCTTACTCTTCTTTACAATATCTTGTTTAATCCTCTCACCCCACCATATCTTAAAGAACGTTTTGTATTTCATAATGGTTTCTTAGATTTACGCGAATGTTACACATTGAAATAAAACTATTTTATTACGGATTTTATCGCGATTTGGTTTAATTTTTACATTTTTTAACTTCCCGACGTTTCGATTACTTTACAGCTTTCGTGGTCACGGGGCGGACTGAGGTATTAGTCATCCGCTCTGTGACTGTCACAATTAAACTACCCTTAATTTTCAATTATTAAATTAAAAAAGTTAACTAGTTGTTGCGATCCGATCTACGCAGTAGGAGCTCACAGTGTCTTGAGGTCTGGCAGCTGGTCTTTTGGGTTCCGATTTAATCAAATGTAGAACTGGATCCCATGATGGTGCAAGCTTCAAGCCATCTTCTCTATTGAAATTTGGATGTTTTTTAATTTCAATAGCCTCGCGAAACATCCTGGGTAGGAAGCGGTGTTCTTTAGCGAGGATTAGGGGCTTATCAAAACGAAGGTAATGCTTGGAGCCTTCTTCGATGTGTTCAGCAACTGCAGACTTCGTTGAGCGTCGGTGTTTGACGTCAGCTATGTGTTCTTTTACGCGGGTCCCTATGCTTCTCTTGGTTTGGCCGATATAAGAGAGGCCACAGTCACAATCTATTTTATATATGCCCGGTTCTTGCAAAGGTATATGACACTTGACAGGTGGTAAGAATTGACTAATCTTCTTGGGCGGCTTGAAGTATGTTTTAATGGAAGCACGCTTCAGGATGTAGCCAATCTTGTCTGTGACTCCTTTGATGTAAGGTAGTATAACCGGGGCCCGTTCAACTGTGGCTGGTTTCACTCGGTTTCTGTGACGGCGGCGTGGAACTTGGAGCTTGTTGTCTCGCAGTACCTGCTTGACGTGTTGCAGCTCAGTCGCCAGGTGTTTCTCATCACAGATTCCTTGTGCTCTCTGAAACAAAGATTTACCCACGGTAGCTAACTGTTTCGGATGGTGGTGAGATTCACCGTTCAGATATTTATCTGTATGGGTCTTTTTTCTATACACGGTATGACCTAAGGACTGATCAGGATTACGGATTACTAAAACATCTAAGAAGGCAAGAGATTTATTATGTTCCAACTCCATAGTAAATTGAATTTTATTGTTAATGGAGTTGAGGTGATTTAAAAATGCAGTTACTTGGTTAGATGGTAAGATTGTGAAAGTATCATCTACGTACCGCTTGTAAAATCTTGGCGAGACCGGGGCTGTACTAAGGGCTGTCTCCTCGAAGTCCTCCATGAAAATATCGGCAACTACAGGAGATACAGGTGAGCCCATAGCAACACCATCCATTTGTACATAGTATTGATTATTCCACAACATGTAGCCAGATGTGAGGCAATGTTTGAGTAATTCTGCATATTCTAGTGGCATGTCATTCTCTGCTAACTTCTTAGTGACAATTTTGATGCAGTCTTGTACTGGTAAGCTTGTAAAAAGTGACTGCACATCAAAACTAACCATTGTTTCATTGTCAGCTAATTGTAGATGTTTAATGTCACTGACAAATTGGTATGAATCCTTCACAGATGCTCTAGTGTTTCCTCTGAGTGGTGAAAGCACTTGTGCTACGTGCTGAGCCAATCTGTAGGTTGGTGTGTCGATCTGGCTCACGATGGGACGTAGTGGAGCATTTTCCTTGTGTATTTTGGGTAATCCATACAATTTTGGAGGTTTTGCACACGATGGGATGAGTGACTTAGAGTTCAGATCTAACTTCTCGGAGTACTTGATTATTAAAGAGCTGGTGGCCTTTAATATTTTGGTAGTCGGGTCTGATTTGACTATTTTGTAAGTAGTGTCATCCGATAAAAGTTGTTCGATTTTATTGTTATAATCTGAAGTATCCATCACTACTGTCGCATTCCCTTTATCTGCACGGAGAACAGTTAATTCCTTCATAGATCGCAGGTTCTTTAAAGCGATAAATAGTTGTTTTGGAAGATTTGGTTTCGGCACTTTGTTTCGTCGTAGTAAAGATGATATATCTTGACGTATCGCCTCCGAATCTTCCTTCTTCAAATTGTTAATGAAAAGACTGTTCTCAACGTTACAAATAATGTCTTCATACGGTATCCTACGTGGAGTTACGGCAAAATTTAGACCTCTTGACAAAACCTGAACTGTGTTTTCATCCAATGTATGTTTTGACAGATTAATGACCGCGCGTTGTTTGTCTGCGCCGGAGTGCGTGTTATCTGTGTTAGGGTGCGTTCCGTGCCGGCACTCGGAGTTGTTAGAATTTTTGACATTTGATTTTGATGAAAGTTTATCATATTTATTTATGTGTTTATTTTTGCATTCGTTATATTTGGATGTTTCTCTTTTATTTAATGTGTCCATGCAATTTTTAAAATCAAATGATGATAATACTGTCTTTAACTCATTGGATGATTTTTCGATACAATTATTTATGTAATGTAGGTCAGATCGTGTTTCATGTATGGTAGCTTGTAACAGTTTTTTACTCGCCTGGCTTAGAATTTTAGCGCTCCCTCGTATGGTTTTCTTAGGTGATATCTTCACACACGTGGGGATGAGATTATGATCACGGCATCTCTTCAAGAAATTCAAAGATGATATATTTCTTGCGCGCTTAGTTTTCAAATTCTCCAACCGGCGTATTTTGTTTGCAATTTGCAGTCCGTACTGGTTTGCATAATGGTTTCTTAGATTTACGCGAATGTTACACATTGAAATAAAACTATTTTATTACGGATTTTATCGCGATTTGGTTTAATTTTTACATTTTTTAACTTCCCGACGTTTCGATTACTTTACAGCTTTCGTGGTCACGGGGCGGACTGAGGTATTAGTCATCCGCTCTGTGACTGTCACAATTAAACTACCCTTAATTTTCAATTATTAAATTAAAAAAGTTAACTAGTTGTTGCGATCCGATCTACGCAGTAGGAGCTCACAGTGTCTTGAGGTCTGGCAGCTGGTCTTTTGGGTTCCGATTTAATCAAATGTAGAACTGGATCCCATGATGGTGCAAGCTTCAAGCCATCTTCTCTATTGAAATTTGGATGTTTTTTAATTTCAATAGCCTCGCGAAACATCCTGGGTAGGAAGCGGTGTTCTTTAGCGAGGATTAGGGGCTTATCAAAACGAAGGTAATGCTTGGAGCCTTCTTCGATGTGTTCAGCAACTGCAGACTTCGTTGAGCGTCGGTGTTTGACGTCAGCTATGTGTTCTTTTACGCGGGTCCCTATGCTTCTCTTGGTTTGGCCGATATAAGAGAGGCCACAGTCACAATCTATTTTATATATGCCCGGTTCTTGCAAAGGTATATGACACTTGACAGGTGGTAAGAATTGACTAATCTTCTTGGGCGGCTTGAAGTATGTTTTAATGGAAGCACGCTTCAGGATGTAGCCAATCTTGTCTGTGACTCCTTTGATGTAAGGTAGTATAACCGGGGCCCGTTCAACTGTGGCTGGTTTCACTCGGTTTCTGTGACGGCGGCGTGGAACTTGGAGCTTGTTGTCTCGCAGTACCTGCTTGACGTGTTGCAGCTCAGTCGCCAGGTGTTTCTCATCACAGATTCCTTGTGCTCTCTGAAACAAAGATTTACCCACGGTAGCTAACTGTTTCGGATGGTGGTGAGATTCACCGTTCAGATATTTATCTGTATGGGTCTTTTTTCTATACACGGTATGACCTAAGGACTGATCAGGATTACGGATTACTAAAACATCTAAGAAGGCAAGAGATTTATTATGTTCCAACTCCATAGTAAATTGAATTTTATTGTTAATGGAGTTGAGGTGATTTAAAAATGCAGTTACTTGGTTAGATGGTAAGATTGTGAAAGTATCATCTACGTACCGCTTGTAACACATGGCTACATGTTGTGGAATAATCAATACTATGTACAAATGGATGGTGTTGCTATGGGCTCACCTGTATCTCCTGTAGTTGCCGATATTTTCATGGAGGACTTCGAGGAGACAGCCCTTAGTACAGCCCCGGTCTCGCCAAGATTTTACAAGCGGTACGTAGATGATACTTTCACAATCTTACCATCTAACCAAGTAACTGCATTTTTAAATCACCTCAACTCCATTAACAATAAAATTCAATTTACTATGGAGTTGGAACATAATAAATCTCTTGCCTTCTTAGATGTTTTAGTAATCCGTAATCCTGATCAGTCCTTAGGTCATACCGTGTATAGAAAAAAGACCCATACAGATAAATATCTGAACGGTGAATCTCACCACCATCCGAAACAGTTAGCTACCGTGGGTAAATCTTTGTTTCAGAGAGCACAAGGAATCTGTGATGAGAAACACCTGGCGACTGAGCTGCAACACGTCAAGCAGGTACTGCGAGACAACAAGCTCCAAGTTCCACGCCGCCGTCACAGAAACCGAGTGAAACCAGCCACAGTTGAACGGGCCCCGGTTATACTACCTTACATCAAAGGAGTCACAGACAAGATTGGCTACATCCTGAAGCGTGCTTCCATTAAAACATACTTCAAGCCACCCAAGAAGATTAGTCAATTCTTACCACCTGTCAAGTGTCATATACCTTTGCAAGAACCGGGCATATATAAAATAGATTGTGACTGTGGCCTCTCTTATATCGGCCAAACCAAGAGAAGCATAGGGACCCGCGTAAAAGAACACATAGCTGACGTCAAACACCGACGCTCAACGAAGTCTGCAGTTGCTGAACACATCGAAGAAGGCTCCAAGCATTACCTTCGTTTTGATAAGCCCCTAATCCTCGCTAAAGAACACCGCTTCCTACCCAGGATGTTTCGCGAGGCTATTGAAATTAAAAAACATCCAAATTTCAATAGAGAAGATGGCTTGAAGCTTGCACCATCATGGGATCCAGTTCTACATTTGATTAAATCGGAACCCAAAAGACCAGCTGCCAGACCTCAAGACACTGTGAGCTCCTACTGCGTAGATCGGATCGCAACAACTAGTTAACTTTTTTAATTTAATAATTGAAAATTAAGGGTAGTTTAATTGTGACAGTCACAGAGCGGATGACTAATACCTCAGTCCGCCCCGTGACCACGAAAGCTGTAAAGTAATCGAAACGTCGGGAAGTTAAAAAATGTAAAAATTAAACCAAATCGCGATAAAATCCGTAATAAAATAGTTTTATTTCAATGTTTTGTATTTCTTCATGTGTCACATTCAAGGTCCCTGAGGTCATCGGAGAATCTGCAATTGAGCATGCCAGTGCATGTCACAACTTTCATGGACAAGTCGTTTACAGTCCAAGCTGTTCGACTGTGGAACGCATTACCAGTTGTGGTAAGACAGGCTCAAACACTGAACTCGTTCAAAAAAATGGTTAAAGATCACTACCTTTCCTTCTGAACGGACATATTGAGTAGTTTAATTCCCTGCATTTGAACCTAAAGGTAATTTATAGTATGTATGTATATATATATTTATCTATTGAAATATTTATGTGTGTATGTATATCATGTGTATATGTTTATGTATATATTTTGTATATATTAATATAAATAAGTTGTTTATAATAATTATTATTTTTTCTTTTTTTATTGGTGCTTGTATCCTTTAAATTCTAGACTGCCCTCTCTTGTTTTCCTTTTCTTAAATCCATCCTAAGGTTGTCTGTAAGAAATCGCCTAGAGCGATAAGACCGCCATCTGTACTTTTTTTTTGTTAATCTGTAATATCTTTAAGTGTTTTTTTTTCCTTTTTTTTATGTGCAGTTAAGAATAAAATAAATAAAATAAATAAAAATAATAAATATAGATATACAATACAAAACTTATGAATAATAAACAAAAAACAAAAAAGAGATAATATAATAAAATATATATAAGTAATACTGAGCAAAAAGACTAGTACCACAAATAATTATCTGCGCCACCCGCCAGCCTATATACACACTACATATGAACAACAGTAAATTTAAGTAAGAAAAAAGAATATCAAAAGAAGCAATATTTTAAAAACATAAAAGTTAAAAATAAACATAAAATATCTTGATATGCAACGGTTTTCGAACGAACGTATTGTGTCACCGCGCAGACGTCAGATTGGCAGTATTACAATCATAGACGAAAAATCTAATAGACGTAGTGACCCTGTGCCACCGAAAGGGACAACAAATAAAGTACTTAATTGGTTTAGGGTTGCCAAGTATAGTACAATTACCCACTATTAGGTAACGGCTTTTTAGAATGATACAAAATTTGCAAACAAGGAAGAAGGAAGGATAAATAAAAATGCAACAGTTTGATAGGATTGTTTTATTTATTACTGTATACATATATTTACAAAGTGTACAAAATTACGTATGATAGATCAACAATATATAACAATATGGGTTACTATACAGGGTACGGGGTAATACTACAATCTCACTCTTGCCACACTGACATTTTAGGTTATAAAGTATTTATTTTATTTTATTTACAATAACATTGAGATAAACAAATGTATAACTACAATGTATTACAGTGTTATCTCTTTTATAAGATTTTATAGCAAACTAGTTAATTTAAATACTGCTGGATACTATTAATTGTTACTAAAGTTATTTACTTACCCATGGAATGATAATCCTGTTATTTTCACACCACTGTCGCTTTTACAACCAAGTACGCTACACCGCACCATTTTGTGATGGATTTAGCAAAGATTTTAGAATTTAAACAATTATAAATCACTTTGAAAACTTCCGACACTAAACACAAACACGATACGAAAGTCTTATGTCAAAATTTGATAAGCAATTTCAATTCCGACCTTGAAAAAACCGGCACGCGGTGCAGGACAGAAAATGTATATTTCGATCTCTTTCTATCTTATAGCAAAACCTATAAGCGGCATCTCTTTCTGTGGGACTGAATAGGCACTATACAGCAGTCTATTAGATTTTTCGTCTATGATTAAAATTTTTAGTATGTGACAAGTGCGGGTACAACAACACGACTTTAACAAAACACTGAATGAAACAAAAATTGGTCAGAGGGTCAATCTTTTGACAACCTGTCCGGTTGTCTTACAGAATTGGCACGGGCAAGCATTCCCGGCCCCTCGAGCCACCATTGCCGCATTCCTCTACCCAATCCGCGGCTTTGGTGTCCTTTTTTACCCAACCTATCACTGGTGGTAGGATTCAACATTGAATAAAATTATTATTCAATATTGAATCCGAGCGGATTGGTACCACCGTCCAGCCTATTTCTGCCGCCAAGTAGGAATGCGTTTCGGCGGAAGGGCTGGATAGCCGTTCCTTCTATCCCTCCCCCATTCTCTTATGGCATTAGTGGATCCGAGCGATACCCCCACTAGCTGACTCTAGTGTTCCGGTTGGCGTTCGTTCGGTGTGGAGCTGACGTGATGCACAGGGAGACCCGGTGGGAACGGTCGCCGCCGGCCGCCTGCCGGTCAGTTGGGGACCTGAATCCGGGGTACCACTTAATAGAAAACTCCCTCCCCAGGAAGCTGTCCCGCCAACCGGCGAAAATCCCGTTGAGCAGTTGTCGTGCCAGAGTGGGAGACTGGGGTGGATCCCGGCGACTGCTCTCGGGGGGCACCGGGGGCCCTTCCGTGCTTCGTGTTGGCATC
Organism: Deilephila elpenor; assembly: GCA_949752805.1. Lineage (NCBI taxonomy): Eukaryota > Metazoa > Arthropoda > Insecta > Lepidoptera > Sphingidae > Deilephila > Deilephila elpenor. Next base: position 16,299,163 of record OX457095.1, read on the forward strand.
ATACTCGGATGTGCGTCTGGATGGCACTGGTTTCAGCTTCTTACTTGGGTGTCGTTTTGGTACCGCTAAGCTTATCCTCACCTCATCCCACTCTCAAAAAAAAAAAAAAAAAACCATGAAGCCCAGAAAAAAGAGCAGAGCACATTTCTCGGCGGACACTCTATCCACTTTTTCGGTAGACTTCTGCAATGTCAGGGGTCTACACAGCAACCTCGACGCCGTTCATCATCATCTAGAGACGGCGCGGCCTGACCTGCTCTTTTTAACGGAGACTCAGATATCCGCCCCGAGCGACGAAGTACGAAATACTTAAATTACCCCGGTTACGTGTTGGAACATTCATTCCTACGTAAAGACGGGGTGTGCGTTTTCGTCAGGGGTGATATCTGTAGTCACCGCCTTCGGGGCCTCGAGCGTCGGGATCTGTCCTTATTATGGCTACGGGTAGACTTCAGGGGTAGGACCCGCGTCTACGCTTGCCTGTACAGGTCCCACGCCAGTGATTCGGGGTCTACTTAATTGTTTGAGAGCGTCCAAGTGGGGACTGACGTGATACTCGAGCAGTACCCTTCCGCGGAGGTGGTGGTCCTCAGTGATTTCAACGCCCACCACAAAGAATGGTTGGGATCCAGGACCACTGATCTCCCCGGTCGGGCTGTTTACGAGATGGCCTCGGCTTATGGTTTCTCGCAGCTGGTAACACAGCCCACCCGTGTTCCAGATGTTGAGAGCCATGAGCCCTCTATGTTGGATCTTCTGCTGACGACACACCCGGATGGATACAGGTTAGTGGTTGATGCTCCTCTAGGTTCATCTGACCACTGCCTGGTCCGTTCGTGGGCCCCTGCGGCGAGTCCCAGTCGTTCTTCAACAACTGGAACTCGCACAGTATGGCGGTATATGTCAGCAGATTGGGATGGACTTCGAGAATTCTTCGCGTCCTACCCATGGGGGCGGCTCTGTTTCTCCTCTGATGATCCTGACGTCTGTGCGGACTGCGTCGCGGACACAATTCGCTTGGGTATGGAGTTATTCATACCCAGCTCGAAAATACCCGCAGGAAATCGCAGCCGGCCGTGGTACAATCGTGCCTGTGCCGTTGCTGCGCGCCTAAAGCAATCCGCATACGCAGCGTGGCAAGACGCCAGGAGACGTCGGGATCCAAATTCAAAAGAGGAGAAACGGAAGTTCAACGCCGCCTCTAGATCCAACAAGAGAGCTTTAGCTAGGGCCAAGGCAGAACATATCCGCAGAATTGGCGAGCGACTCCAGAGTTATCCCTCGGGGAGCCGTGCTTTTTGGTCGCTCGCCAAGGCTGTGGAGGGCAATTTCTGCCTGTCCAGTCTCCCACCACTGCGTAAACTTGATAACAGTTTAGCCCATAGTGCAAAGGAGAAGGCTGATCTCTTGGCCCAACTCTTTGCCTCAAACTCGACGTTGGATGATGGAGGAGCTACACCGCCGAACATCCCGCGGTGTGAGAATCTCCTGTCTGAAATCAGAATCAGCCAGCGAGCTGTCAGACGGGAGCTCAAGCTTCTCGACATCCATAAGTCGAGTGGGCCGGACTGTATCCCCGCAGTGGTTCTTAAGACGTGCGCCCCTGAGTTGACCCCCGTACTCACGCGCCTCTATCGTCTTTCCTATAAAACTACCCGAGTCCCGGGTTCCTGGAAGGTCGCCAATGTACACCCAATCCCCAAAAAGGGTGACCGGTCGGACCCTTCGAGTTACAGGCCGATTGCTGTCACATCCCTACTCTCCAAGGTACCTTGGAGCGAGTCATAAACACTCAGCTCCTGAAGTATCTTGAGGACCGCCAACTGATTAGCGACCGTCAGTACGGTTTCCGTCACGGTCGTTCGGCTGGTGATCTTCTCGTGTACCTCACGCACCGTTGGGCGGAGGCCTCGGAGGGTGGGGGTGAGGCTATAGCGGTCGGCCTTGACATTGCGAAGGCGTTCGATCGAGTGTGGCATGGCGCCCTTCTGGCGAAGCTACCCGCGTATGGACTCCCTGAGGGACTCTGCAAGTGGATCGCCAGCTTTTTGGATGGTCGGAGCATAAAAGTCGTGGTGGACGGCTGTTGCTCCGAGACCAAGACCATTAACGCTGGTGTTCCACAAAGATCGGTGCTATCGCCGACACTCTTCATCCTGCATATCAATGACATGTTGTCTATAGACAGCATGCATTGTTATGCGGATGATAGTACAAGTGACGCGCGATACATTGTCCAACAGAATCTCCCTCGGGGTTCCATTGAGGAAAGACGGTCTCAAGTTGTGTCGGAAGTCGAGAGCTCTCTGGGGCGGGCCTCCGAATGGGGTGAATTGAACTTGGTTCAATTTAACCCCACGAAGACACAAGTTTGCGCGTTCACTGCAAAGAAGGACCCTTTTTGTCATGGCGCCACAATTCCGAGGAGTCACTCTTTAAACATCTGAGAGTATTGGGATTCTCGGCGTCGAAATATCGAGCAAAGTGCAGTTTCGGAGTCATTTGGAGGACAAGGCCAAATTGGCTAGCAAAAAGTTGGGGATCCTCAACAGAGCCAAGCGGTATTTCACGTCGGGCCATCGATTATTGCTCTACAAAGCGCAAATCCGGCCCCACGTGGAGTACTGCTCTCACCTCTGGGCAGGAGCCCCAAAATACCAGCTCGACCCATTTGACTCGTTACAGCGCCGCGCTCTTCGGATCGTCGATAATCCCGATATCACGGAGAAGGTGGAGCCGTTGGGACTGCGGAGAGACTTCGGGTCCCTCTGCGTGTTCTATCGACTCTTCCACGGGGAGTGCTCCGAGGAATTGTTTAGGATGGTACCACCGTCGCCATTTTACCATCGCACCACCCGTCACCGCAGTAGAGTTCATTCTTACCACCTTGAAAGTATCCGTTCCCGAACGGTACGTTTTCAGCGTTCCTTTTTACCACGCACGTGCAAGCTCTGGAATGAACTTCCTGCTTCGGTGTTTCCTGAGCGCTATGACCTGTCCTTCTTTAAGCGAGGCTTAAAGAGAGTACTCTCCTCACGGTAGGCAGCGACTTTGTTGTGCTGGACCCCTGGCATTGCGAAGGTCCATGAGCGGCGGTGATCGCTTACCATCAGGCGAGCCGCATGCTCGTCTGCCTACGAAGGCAATAAAAAAAAAAAAAAAATGAAAGTGTAAACAAAGACAAAATACGTATATATAAAATAAAACAAGGACAATAAAATGAAGATAAGAAAGGTTTAAAATACATAGTATACCGCGATATCAAGCTATCGTGATGTTGACGCCGTGGCTGCCACTTTACCACTCCTGACGACCGAAGATGTCTCCATCGCCCGCGGATACTTCACCGTTAAAGGTTACACTACTGGCAACCCCGGTCCGATCGGTCGTCAAAATCTTAGCTCGTAAATATAATTAAAATAAAAATTAATAAAGTGCATATTAAACATTTATAACTTGTTCAACACATAAATGAGTGAAATATCATTATAATAATCAATTATTTCGTGAAATAAAATAATAAATAAACTCGTTGAGGTTGTGCAATTGTCAACTGTCACCGCAAAGGAGATTTTGAAACTTAACCCATTAGTGCATGACGTCCGATAAATCGGACTTCTATAAAATGGTAATTTTTGGAATAATAAATTATTTTTTTCATGGTTTATTATTTTAAGATATTAGTTTAATATATATTTTCACACGGCAACACCATTATTAAAAAATGAATTTACGCGCCAACGCGCAAGCTGTCAGTTTACAAAATGGCGGGACGCCGTCAAACTTCTTCTCGGCGAAGGTAACATTTTATTTTATTTTTGTTTGTATTTTGTTTGGTATTATGTATAAAAAACTAATAATTTTGTTGCTTATCTATCAGACTATTTATTTTCAATATAATATTCACGTAACCACTGTTACTTTGAATGTTTCGCTTGCGAATTTTGTACTGTCCGATATATCGCACGCTATGCACAGCGGGTACTGCATGTGGTGTTTATTGATTTTTTACAGTTTGCAAGTGCATGAAATATTATCGGCTTTAGAGTTTGAGGATGATGATTATACTGAAAATATAATTTACGTTGAGCCCCCTGTTGAAGATGCGAACCATGTCACTGACGAAGATAGTGACAAGTCCGATGAGGAACATGGTGCAAATCTAAATCATTTAGGACCAGGATTGCTGCAAGCTGGCTGCGAATTGCGACGTTTGCGAGGTGATGGCAATTTGTCTTCTTTATCATCATCTACAGCTCTCAGGTCAAATACGCAACGGTCGTTGAATAATAATTTTCAATCAAATAGTGATAGTGATGACGAGGAACCAATTTCTACGTTTATTTCCCGTAACAAGTCGATAAGGTCTTCACCCACCACCAAAAAGAAAAAAACTACACATTGGAGAAAAGAGGAACCTACTTTTATTTGTTCTGAATTTCGTCCACAGCCACCATCAGACGAAAGTAAGATGTGCCAAAATCCTTTGGATTACTTCAAATTATTTTTCCACCATGACCTTATCAGGCATATAGTCAAACAAACGAACCTGTACGCTTTGCAAAAAAATAAAACTTTGATGGTAACGGAAGACGAAATCTACGTTATTTTAGGAGCGATGCTCTTATCAGGCTACGTCAAGTTACCAAACAAACGCTTGTATTTTAGCAAAGATAATGACGTGCCTAAAATTCTACAAGACAGTATTCGATGCAATCGGCTTGAGTTGATTCTTCAACATGTACATTTGAACGACAACAACGAGCTCGGTGTTTCATCTACAGATAGATTATACAAATTACGTCCTCTCCTTGAAAGCCTGGGAGAATCGTTTCAAAAGCACTATGGATTGGATGAAAACTATAGCATTGACGAAAGTATGATTCCGTACTACGGAAAACACTACGCTAAACAATTTATCCGTGGAAAGCCAATTAGGTTTGGATTCAAAAACTGGGCGATGTGTGCGAGTACAGGATACATGATAGCGTTTAGTTTATATACAGGAAAAAGTACAGAAAAAAAAGTTTTTGGACTAGGTGGTGACGTAGTTCTTAGCCTAATTGCATTGAGCAAACTTCCACCTGATAATGGTATAAAATTGTTTTTTGATAACTACTTTACATCTTTGAGCCTGATGAGACACCTGAAAGAGCTTGGCTATTATGCTACAGGAACATTGCGAGCTAATCGCACCAAGAACTGCCCAGTCAAAGACGTAAAACTATTCAGGAAGGAGGAGCGAGGTCATTACGATTACCGACTAGGTGATGATGTCTTCGTATGCCGGTGGAATGATAATAATGTAGTCACAGTAGCCACTAACTTTCAAAATTTAGAAATGACATCCGCAACGCGCTGGTCTCACGAAAAAAAAGCCAAAGTGCTTGTCCCTCAGCCATCACTTATTTCAAATTACAATAAGCATATGGGTGGAGTAGATAAATGCGACCAACTTGTGGCAAATTTACGAACTCGGATGCGTATAAAGAAGTGGTGGTGGCCCATATTTGCATATCTACTAGACGTCTCGGTAGTAAACGCCTGGTTACTTGCTCGGAAAAATGCCTGCACAAAAGACACTGAGTCCTTGTTCGTTTTTAGGCGCTTTATAGCAAGAAGCTAACTTGCAACACATGGGACACCGCCCCATCAAGGACGCAAGCCAGCAAAATCGTTGTCTACAATGAGATACGACGGTAAAAATCATTGGCTTGTCCCAATAAATACCGAACGAAGGTGTGCAAATCAATGTGGAGGAAAAACTAAATTTCAATGTCAGAAATGTGATGTGGGTCTTCACCCAAAATGCCACATGACATACCATGTCATAAACTAAAATATAATTCATTTGTTTTATTTCTTTATAATAAATTTTATCATAAAATCCATACTTTTATTGAATCTATTTTTAACCTCAATTGTGTCCGCCGTGCATAACGTCCGATAATTCGGACGTGCTATAAAATCAGAACTGTCATACAAACTAAATATTTTATGAAATTTAATCGTCGAAGACATTCTTAATAATAGTTTAATTAGCTTTGTCATGATAAAGAGGCCCAAATAAACTTTATGCACTAATGGGTTAACGATCATTACGGCGAGTACTATTGTGTTTCTATTAATTATATACACTACACCATACTGCACATTGTATCACTTTTGTGAGCCACGTCCATCACACACTGGCAACGTTCAATTCTCAACTTGCTTGACAACAGGTGGAAGCAATCTTGACGACGAACTTTATTTGCCCCATACAATTGACTCATTCATATCGTAACACCAACACGACACTATAGTACCCTGTTGCTAAATTAAGTGCCATAAAATAGTAGTTCTAATAGTATTATAACTTATATAAATTAAAATAGTTACATTTTACATTAGTTTAAAATACCCTCTTGTCCAATTAAGTAAAATAATTTACTAAATTTGCATTATAAATACAGATTTACTGCCCACTCCCTTTTTTTTACTTTTTTCAGTCCATCCACGTTATTTCCAATATGCAAACCCGCAAAGCTGCTGCCCAAGAGGCTGAGTTCAGGTTGAGTAAAGCGCTCAAGGAACTCCAGGCATACAAAGACCAATGTAAGCAGCTCCTACAAGAGCGGGAGGAAAGTGAGGAAGAAGTTAAAAACATTGTGGACAAGAACTCGGCACTCAAGCGTGAACTGGCTGCATTGCACCACAACTACATACTTGTTGTCGAGGAACGAGACAAGCTCCAAGCGGTGACAGAGTCATTTGTGCACTGTAGCTCACTGTATGAGGAGTCCCTCTGCAGGATTAGGGACCTAGAGATAGATTTAAATGAAGCTAATGCAAATATTTTGAACTTACAAAATCAAATTGATCTATCTCAATCAGCGGTAAATAAAAGTCTCTTTAGTGAGTTAATTGATTTAGGCTCAGAGCATACTCCTGTTAAGGTATCTGAAACCATAGACCTAACAGGGGGTGACTCACCAAACTGCCAGCCAAGCGTAGCTCTGGTGAGCCATAATAAAGTAAAAAAATACATTAAAATTAATAAATTGCTAAAAAAATTAAAATCTGTCAAATCCAAACAATTAAATCAAACCAAAATCTTGGAACTTAGGAAAGAACGTATGGCTCTAGTAGCTAAACTACAAAACTATGAAATAAAACTAGAGGACAGTAAAAATATTTATGAAATAGATACTTGTAGTACTTTAGGAATCAATGAAACACACTTTATACTTCATGAGGTGTAGGTATATGCGCACTCAACGGTTAAGCTGTTCACTCGGCTACGGTCGGCAACAGAATGCTCGCCAACCTCGTACGCGCATACACTACATCCCTTCTTTATTTTAAATTTTGAATAAATTTATTATATTTTGTCTACTGAATTATTGCGAATATTAGCTTTGATAATTATAGACCCTGAATCATTTATTATCTTTAAATCTATAATATTTCGGCGATATTCTTTACGGGTTTCATTATTCCGGATAGTAATATTATCAGCCTTTACTTTAGTTGTATGTATTTGTATTTATTGTGTTTACTTTATTTATTGTTTTTATTTAATTGCTGTACGTATTAAACCTGGCTATAATCTTATTTTCCTTCAAAAAAAATTTTTTTTTTAAATTCTTTTCTCTATTTGTATAACGTTTTAAGTAACATTAATTATTTACTTAGATTATTTTTGATATTTGATTTTCAGTTTCAGTTCTTATTGTTTAATATTTTATGGTAAAAATAATCATGGAGATACATTATTTACGATAATAAATGTCTGAGTGGACCATAAGAATTAATAAAACGACGCGCATCGATTTAATATTACCACCGGATCTAACGCGACCCTGCTGAGAAGACCCGGCGAAACAAACTCAGTGGGCTTACATTACCACTGGAACTACGCGGCGCGACCCAACTCTGAGTATATCCAGCGAATAAGACTCAGTGGGCTCGTTTTTGGGTCCAATTGGTTAGATGCCGACCAGGAGTATTTGGAATATGTACCCTGAAATGGAATATGAACTAAGTTTCGTAACTTAGGTAAACTATTTTACTCATGGAAGTTAAATACATATAATTTACTTTTGGATTTTCCAACCAGCAAATATTTTTTTAGTTATTTGATATGGTATTGTTTGCTCTACTATGTAGGTACATTTATTATTTTGAATTTATCAGCTTGAGTTTATTTTTATTTTTTACTTTTCTCCTTTCTCTAGCTTTATAAGACGGAAAAGGAATATTTCATAAATCCGACTTTGTTACGGGGCAAAATAATTGTCTATTTTTTTTTTAATATATTTGCCGTCTAGGCCGATGCCGACATTGATATATCAATGTTATATTTGGTAAAACATCCTTCTTCCTTTATTTGTTATACATAGGTGCGGTCCAGGTACCGCAAACGATTCAGTCCACATCGCCATAGCATTACACTCTTTTGGATACACTTAAAAGGCTTTTCGTCAAACCGACAGTGTCTGAAATGAAAATATTATTAAAGCACACGAAGTAAGTGATATAATTTGCAGTACAATTAGATAGCAAATGTCTTGTTCTTTTTTTTCTATAGCTCATTAAAGCACCAGGAGAGTTCAACAATTGCTTGTCTCATATCCGTACAGAAAATTGCCCTTCGAACAAGAGAGACGGCTTATATTAGACATAGATTATTAATGAAACCTTCATATCAGTTGATCAAATGGGCATAAACTAGCCTAAATAGTAGTCACCAGGGAACTAAAGTCACAGATATTGCTCGTAGAATTAGCACGCTGAAGTGGTAATGGGCGGGTCACGTCTGCCGCCGGACAGATGGTCGGTGGAGCAGACATGTATTGGAGTGGAGGCGGCGTTTAGGTAAACGTAGTGTACGACGTCCTGCAGCACGATGGACCGACGACTTGAAAACGCGGCGTGTAGCAGATGAATGATGACTGCTCAAGACCGGGATGGTTGGCGCTCACTTGGGGAGGCCTACGTCCAGCAGTGGACGGCGATAGGCTGAGTATATACTCTGTCCTGTGTGTCCTGTGACCATGAATCCTGTAAGGTCTTTGAAACGTCGGGAAAATAATTTCAGTGTGTAATATTCGCCTAAATATAACATAACATACGAAATATTACATTAATTTGTTGGCATCGTCGACTAGGCAATGTCTTATGGCGCGTCCACAGTATTGCCAATCAGAATTAAAGTATATGCACAAAAGTTTCTAAGGGTGGACATATTTCAAAATGATTAATTATGAGGCATGATAAATTGAACAAAAAAAAATCAGTTTCTTACACACATAAACAACATTTCGTACATCTCAATTTGACAGGATACTGGCATTCTATATGATTCGCGCATTGAATCGCTTATACACAATGGGCGCAATAAAAGTTGAAACGCAGAGTTCTACTGGAGCTAAAACGCACATCTGCACAAGGTATCATTTCAAGACTGTCAATTGTCAATTTGACATGTTGCGGCTAGTCTATCAGCGGATCAATACGTCTCCACACACATCGTCCATTCATTTTTTTTTTATGGAACTTCTCATCAATCTGTGAGGCTCTGTTATTCTTTGACTACCATGAAATGATTGAATTGTATCGTTATTGTCCTTGGTAAATTTGGGATAAACAGTTTATATTATGGGTCTCGTCTATCAGTAGAATATATCTAAATCCCTCTAGGTTTTTTCCCATTTGTCGAGTAAATTCTAGTAAACTTTTTGTAGTGCTAGCTAGTCCGACTACATGAAGGTGTAGTTCGTTATTAAAATAATGCATGAGTCATTTCCATACAGACTCGTTTATTTACATACATACATAAATTCGTGCCTTTTTCCGCCCATAATGTGATAAGGTCCTAGCCTAACACTATATGGGGTACCTGACTCCGGGCTGATAATGAATAGAAAATTCCAATACCACTTTGCCCGACCCGGGATTCGAACCTGAGACCTCAGCGCTGTAATCGTACTTTAGGACAACTGCGCCACTGAGGCAGTCATTTATTTGCATGGCTTGTACTGATACTCAGTAATAGTATTACATTTGCATAGCCTTTTACTAGTTGCACTGACTAGTGTTTTCATTGCGTGAATCTAAATGTCTCTAGTATGTAGGTTGTATACTTAGAGGTAGTTCAAAGAGATCCTTATTTAATTTGCATGGCCATTTATTATTCATTTCTGAATACGTTGCCCTTTTAATTTTGGATTGTATCGGTCTACAGACTTTAGATAGGTTAGTAGTATTTGTCAGAACTTAGAGGTATACAAAATACCATATGAGAAATATTGAGAATATAATAGAATACATTTTCATAAACACTGGTACAGTGGTTTAGTTGCCTCTGTTGTAAAATCGGTTTAGGATACTTTTAAGCCTATGAATTTGTTTTATTCACAAAACTATGAAAAGTTAGATTGGTTCTGGTTGATATTTTAAATCCATCTCATATTTTACAAAAAAAAACAGGAAAAATGAGAATTAATTAATAATAGTTACGTTCTCGATTACCAATTTGTATCAAAACATTCACTTTCAATTAATGTAAGTACATAAAAATGTAACAGAAATAATTTCAAACATAAGTTAAACTTCTGAAAAATCCCTTTTATGAGCTTTTCTTCTCTTTCTTTTTCAGGTATATACCTTTCTAAAAATATCTTTCGAAGAACTAGCTGTAATAACCTGTCTTGTGAAGTTCTCATACCCTGAAATCTTTATTTCATCTCTTTTGCAATCTAGTAGGATTTTTCTCCCTGCTCTTTACTTTCGGAATCAATCAAAAGTTCTGTAAGGGTTATGATCATAATCTAAAGACCGAATAGAGTATGCCACTCATTTTTGAGTATCTTCAAGTATCTTAAATCTGAGGTAAACTATAGTTTTTTTTTTTTTAATTGATCGGTAATTTCAATAAAAATCCATTAATTAGCATTTTAAACTTCCGCGCGTAAATGTAAGAAAAACTTGACGCAATGTTTCGTTTTATTACGTCACTCTGCGAGCACATAATCTATGTAAACAACAACACTGTTGTTAGTAAAGAGTGAATTTTTGCAATAAACATGAATTACTCTCTAGTAATATTTTATTTAAAATAATGTACAGGAAGAATAGTGTTCGAACTTGTTTGTTAACATACTAGTTTAACTATTTACTTGAGGTTTTATGTCATATCGCTAGCCATCATGGCGGCTACCATTTCATATATTTGTATGACAGATGAATGAAAATGGAATATGTAATTAAAAAAAAATAATTTTTGAATTCGTAAATTAAAAGTGACATATTCTGATTGGTTAATACTATACTATTTGTAGTTTTTAGATTTTTCTCACTTATAGTCAAATACCCTACTGTTCTTCTTCTACTTCTTCGTCTTCTTCTTCTTCTTCGTCTTCTTCTTCTTCTTCATCTTCTTCTTCGAGTGCCTCTTCAGGTTGGTCGTCAGCTTCTTGTATATTTCCTTGTCCTTAGCCAGGTGGAATAGTTGTTGAACGGTGCTGATACCGCTCCACTCCCGGATGTTTCGCAGCCACGATTTTTTCCTTCGTCCAGCGTGTCTCTTGCCTTGCCCATAATTATTAATTGGAGCAGGTTATATCTATCGCCATACCCTATTCTAAGGCCATCAAACATTCAGGTTTTAAATTTTCCATACTCAGTTTTTTTTTTTTTAGAAAGCATTTCCCATTCATAATCAATGCTTTGTCAAAACTGCTTCCTTATTCCTAATCGAATTTCAACCAAATAACAAACACTTGAAAATAATTTGTCTTCTGAAGAAGTTCTTGATGTGTGAATTATTGAAAATGTCTCATACGCTACAATCATTAAAACTGCGCCAATCCAGTAGCTTTGTTAAGATATTCGAATGCTGTGGACTTGATAGCACAGAAATCCATAGAGATATCCAGGGCAAAATATTTAATTTGATGAACTGTGCAAATTTTTTTTATTAATTCGATCAGTACAATATATTATTTTTTACCAATAATGAATAATTACAATTTGCAATTAAATAAAACTGGTACATATTATAGCCCAATACTGTGAGAATTACCAATAGAAACAAAAATCATACAATAATAAAAGAACATTATGTTCGCAAAATTTATTTTTATTTTTACCGCATGATATGGTACTTCTTACCGAGCAGCGTTCCTCCTAGCCGTGGCTGTTGGCTGTATAGTTTATGGGCCTTTGCTCGACAATTAAAACCTTTCACGGAAAAAAGGCGGGAACCAGGATGATGATGAATATTGTTGTAATATACCACTTTTAGGCGTAATATTACTTAATGTTATTTATGAATATTTCCCAGTAATTTAAAAATACTATATTCATATACTCATAACTCGCCTTATTAGACTAAAATTTGTTGACTTAAAATCACACACCTACCTACATGACTAATATAAGTTTATACTTTATAAAAGTAATTAATACAATTATAGACAACTAAGTCCTTGCAATAGGTATTCTTGATGCATATCAATATAGCACAACTATATTATTATTGTAATATTAGTGACCTATCAGTCTGAACACCGACACAATCACTTTTCAACAATCATTAATCTTGCGTGGCCCTTTTATAACATGCTCGTGTTATATCTTCTGGATAAAGGCATGACCATCAATTGTCATTTATTTAGCTGTGGTACATCGTGCACCTATATCATAGCAGTCACGTAGGCAGGGTTTCATAAAAACGATCACCCTCCTATTATTTTTTTAACAACCTTGGTATGTATTTCATTGGTAAGCTATTAAATATCTAACATACCTATGTTAGTTTTACCTTAAACATATGGAAACTTCTTCCATTAATACTCGTAGTACCTATATGTTTTCATAATTCTAATTTACTATGTAAGTAATACTTACTAATTATTATGATAACATGTCAGACATGCGCATGGAACCATCTGTCGCGCATTTATTTCCATTATAATTTGTTGTTTTTATATTTCTTTGCTTAATTTTGGTTACTTTTATCCTCGTCGCCACTTGTAGTACTTTAGGAATCAATGAAACACACTTTATACTTCATGAGGTGTAGGTATATGCGCACTCAACGGTTAAGCTGTTCACTCGGCTACGGTCGGCAACCGAATGCTCGCCAACCTCGTACGCGCATACACTACAATACTCAACGGTTACTTTCTGACATTCATACTTTGGAAGAGCAATTGAGTTTGACATACAGCAAATATTTAACTCAACAAATTGAATTTCAAACCTTGCTCAAAGTTTGTGAACAAAATAATAATTCAGTTGTAAATTATTTTGATATTTTCACTGACCAGCCCGTACCACTGAGTAACCAAACTATAAATGTAGGAACTGATTCAATTGTAGTAAATAACTTGTGCCACCCGACAACTTCTACCATCCCATTTTCGCCCAGTAATTGTCTTAATGTTCCAAAAAATACAAATAACTTAATAATATATTCAGACAGCATAGGAAAGGGTATTGGAGTCTTAATTAATAAAAGTATTAGTCATCCTTTCATAAACTACAGTATGCCAGGGGTACCGTATAGTTGGTGGAGTGCCCAGCTTGGGCCGAGCAGCGCCGTGACTTGGTCGCGGCCGTTGGTGCTGCGGGAAACCTCTCGCTTCCGGCCATTGTATCATCCATGGTCGGGAGCAAGTCAGGGTGGAGAGCTGTCGCCACCTTCTGCGAGGCCGTCATGCTCGCAAAGGAGGTGGCGGAAAAGGAGAGAGAGGCTGCCTCCTCTCTCCCCTCCCGCAGCAGACGCACTGGGCGTCGTAGGGTGGCAGATTTCCGGCCACCGTAGGGCGCGGCCTGTGGACGGCAGACTCGGGGCGTCTTGCCGTCCGACCAGCAGCAGGCCTTGAGGCGGCGGCGTCGTGTTCCGCGCGCGCCTCGTAGTGGAGTCCTGCGGCCGGGGTGACGGCCGCAGTGGGTGACGGGGCCCGCCTGACTATGGCGGGCCAATACCCGTCGGGGGGTTGCGACGAATGCTTCGGCGATACCCGACCCTCCGACACACGGGTACATGAGGAACACGGGTTGGTTTTTAGTCAGTAAGAGTCTGACAGTCCCCTCCGCGCCTCCCCCGGGCGGAGGATGTCCATGAGGATTTTCCAACCCGATACCAAAAAAAAAAAAAAAAAAAGGGGTACCGTATAAGTATATTATAAATACTCTTGCACAAAGAGACTATAATGAAAACTCAAGCCTAATGATCTTGATTTGGAATAGTAATAGGTTAAAGAAAAAGGACATTACTGAGAGTTTTGAAACATTATTAAAACTCAAATGTCCTAGGATCATATTGTGTGCCTTCGCATATCTGAATAATGTGTCAGATAAATTAAATAATCACATTCATGTGTTAAATAGTCACATGCAATTCTTAGTAAGTCACTATAGTGACAAATTTACATTCTTTGACACCAATATATTTATTGGTAAAGTTTGCAACCTGACTAGGGATACATTGTATCTACCAAATAAATTTTTACATTTACTTGCTACACCTGTAGCTAATATATTAAACACAGTCGTATGTAATATGACGAAGTCTTTATGTACTACCACTTTTAGTAATGTTACTAAAATAAATGTGGTAAATAATTTAAACTATTAAATTTGACAAAAGAGAATGGTGATAATTATCTAGTATTATCTCATCAAAATATAAACCGCTTCTCTGGCAAAATTTTGGAAATAGAACTTTTTAATGACATATTTAACATTAGTGTATTATGTTTCACAGAGACTTGGTTGAAGGCGCACCTTATGAATTTCAATGTGAATTGCTTCAGGGTCGCCAGCTCATTTAATAGAGTATCGGCGGAAGGTGGAGGTGCGTTAATTCTAGTTCGCGATCATATCACATGTAGGGAAAGAAAAGACATCTCCTGCCTCTCTGTTGAACGAGTGTGTGAGGTCACATGTGCAGAAACAAATTTATATGTCATATTATGTGTCTATAGACCTCCTTCATCAAACATTACGGCTTTCTTGTCAATAATGGAGGATATTTTAAATAAAATTAAACATAATAAAAATGTTTTAGTCTGTGGGGATTTTAATATAAATTTATTGGTTGATTCGGTTGATAAATGTAGGTTTGTGTCTTTATTTGGCTCATTTAATCTTACTTGTTTGTTTTTGGAGCCTACTAGAATAACGCCTGAAACTTCGACTTGTATTGACAACATTATAACTAACTTCGAAGTTCTTGAAAAATGTGTTAAGATAGGTGTTAGATCTGACCATAAATGCCAGTTAGTAAAATTAAATCATGTTGTAAATAAAACCGAAAGATTAATAACATATAGGCCGTTATCAAAGAACATCCTAGGGAAATTTAACAATAGTATTCAATCAAAAATAGGGAATTTAACACTTGATGTCAGTCCAAGCGATATGTACTCCTCATTATTAAATATTATATGCCAAGAGTTTAACCAAATATGTACTACGAAAACGGTTAAAATTAACGATAAAATAACATTTTGTGCCTGGGCGACCACAGGCATTAAACGTAGTAGGGAAATCTTGTATGAGTTGTATGACAAAAGGTCCTATACACCTGATGTCAATTTCAAAAACTATGTTAGCACATATTCAAAAATATTTAAAAAAGTTTGCAGGCAGGCTAAATCAAATCATATAAGTGAAAAGCTTAGATTGTCCGACAATAAAATAAAAACAACCTGGCAAATTATTAATACTGAAACTGGAAAAAATAGAAAATTTGACAACAAAATTGCCCTCCGCATTAATGATGACCTAGTTTCAGATAAACTTATTATTGCCAATTATTTTGATAATTTTTTCACTAATATACCATTAGAATTGACTAAAAATTTAGAATCATCAGCAGATTTAGCAGAATCTTTTTTAAAGGAAAATGTCTTTGATAATATGCCTAGGTTTGATTTTGAAACAGTAACCAGTTATCAAATAATAAAAGCTTTCAATCAACTCAAAATGAAGACTACAGAAGATATATGGGGACTGTCTGTTAAAGCTATAGAGGCTATTATTGTTGGTATTGCTCCGATATTGGCTTCTATTTTCAATTCCTGCATAAGTGCCGGTGTTTTTCCCAACCTAATGAAAATTAGTAAAGTTGTGCCCATTTTTAAGTCAGGTTGTTCAAATAATCCGTCGAATTTTAGACCCGTTTCTATACTACCAGCTCTTAGCAAAATTTTCGAGAAAATTATGCTTAATCAAATGCTAGCACATTTTGACAAACATAAGATATTACATAAGAATCAATTTGGTTTCACAAAGGGTCGCTCAACTCAAGATGCTGGGACGTCTTTAATCACATCGATCCTAGAGGCCTGGGAGGCATCTCAAGATGCTCTGGGAGTATTTTGTGATCTCTCTAAGGCATTCGACTGTGTTGACCACCAAACACTTATTATGAAGTTACGTTACTACGGCGTCAGTGGTACGTCGCTTGATCTCGTAATGTCTTATTTATCGGGTCGTGAACATAAGGTTTCTTTGAACAGGATCAATTCGGTAGGATCAAAAGTTAAAATTGGGGTTCCTCAGGGTTCCATTTTGGGTCCCTTTTTGTTCCTAGTATACATAAATGACCTTCCTTACATGGTACAGAAATGGTCAGACATAGTTTTATTTGCTGACGACACATCGATTATATTTAAGGTCAGCCGGAAAGACAAAAATCTTGATACTCCGAACAATATTCTGAATTTAATTTCGAATTGGTTTTCAGCTAACAATCTGCTTTTAAATGCTGGAAAGACTAAATGTATTCGCTTTGCATTACCAAATGTGGCAAGCGTAAACTCGCGTATAGAACTAAATTCAGAAACACTAGATTTAGTTAGTTCTACAATTTTTTTAGGGATTACTTTAGATAAGAAGTTGCAATGGGGTCCTCAAATAGAGAGATTATCAGGTAAACTTAGTACTGCAGCCTTCGCTATGCGAAAGATAAGAAAACTTACTGACGTTGCAACGGCTAGGTTGGTATATTTTGCATACTTTCACAGTTTAATGTCCTATGGTATTCTACTGTGGGGATCGGCTGCTGATATTGAGTCCATATTTATTTTACAAAAAAGGGCAGTCCGCGCTATTTACGATCTTGGTAGTCGTGATTCTTTACGATCTGTTTTTAAGGAAAGTAATATACTAACCGTGCCATCTGAATATATATTTTAGAATATAATGCACGTTCGTAAAAATATCAATAGGTTTTTCAAGGTTAGTGACACCCACAGTATTAATACGAGAAATAAAAATAAATTAGCTATACCCTCCTTTAGATTAGAAAAGTCTAAAAAATCTTTCGCGGGTAATTGTATAAAATTTTATAATAAACTTCCCATTGAAATAAAACTATTTTATTACGGATTTTATCGCGATTTGGTTTAATTTTTACATTTTTTAACTTCCCGACGTTTCGATTACTTTACAGCTTTCGTGGTCACGGGGCGGACTGAGGTATTAGTCATCCGCTCTGTGACTGTCACAATTAAACTACCCTTAATTTTCAATTATTAAATTAAAAAGTTAACTAGTTGTTGCGATCCGATCTACGCAGTAGGAGCTCACAGTGTCTTGAGGTCTGGCAGCTGGTCTTTTGGGTTCCGATTTAATCAAATGTAGAACTGGATCCCATGATGGTGCAAGCTTCAAGCCATCTTCTCTATTGAAATTTGGATGTTTTTTAATTTCAATAGCCTCGCGAAACATCCTGGGTAGGAAGCGGTGTTCTTTAGCGAGGATTAGGGGCTTATCAAAACGAAGGTAATGCTTGGAGCCTTCTTCGATGTGTTCAGCAACTGCAGACTTCGTTGAGCGTCGGTGTTTGACGTCAGCTATGTGTTCTTTTACGCGGGTCCCTATGCTTCTCTTGGTTTGGCCGATATAAGAGAGGCCACAGTCACAATCTATTTTATATACGCCCGGTTCTTGCAAAGGTATATGACACTTGACAGGTGGTAAGAATTGACTAATCTTCTTGGGCGGCTTGAAGTATGTTTTAATGGAAGCACGCTTCAGGATGTAGCCAATCTTGTCTGTGACTCCTTTGATGTAAGGTAGTATAACCGGGGCCCGTTCAACTGTGGCTGGTTTCACTCGGTTTCTGTGACGGCGGCGTGGAACTTGGAGCTTGTTGTCTCGCAGTACCTGCTTGACGTGTTGCAGCTCAGTCGCCAGGTGTTTCTCATCACAGATTCCTTGTGCTCTCTGAAACAAAGATTTACCCACGGTAGCTAACTGTTTCGGATGGTGGTGAGATTCACCGTTCAGATATTTATCTGTATGGGTCTTTTTTCTATACACGGTATGACCTAAGGACTGATCAGGATTACGGATTACTAAAACATCTAAGAAGGCAAGAGATTTATTATGTTCCAACTCCATAGTAAATTGAATTTTATTGTTAATGGAGTTGAGGTGATTTAAAAATGCAGTTACTTGGTTAGATGGTAAGATTGTGAAAGTATCATCTACGTACCGCTTGTAAAATCTTGGCGAGACCGGGGCTGTACTAAGGGCTGTCTCCTCGAAGTCCTCCATGAAAATATCGGCAACTACAGGAGATACAGGTGAGCCCATAGCAACACCATCCATTTGTACATAGTATTGATTATTCCACAACATGTAGCTAGATGTGAGGCAATGTTTGAGTAATTCTGCATATTCTAGTGGCATGTCATTCTCTGCTAACTTCTTAGTGACAATTTTGATGCAGTCTTGTACTGGTAAGCTTGTAAAAAGTGACTGCACATCAAAACTAACCATTGTTTCATTGTCAGCTAATTGTAGATGTTTAATGTCACTGACAAATTGGTATGAATCCTTCACAGATGCTCTAGTGTTTCCTCTGAGTGGTGAAAGCACTTGTGCTACGTGCTGAGCCAATCTGTAGGTTGGTGTGTCGATCTGGCTCACGATGGGACGTAGTGGAGCATTTTCCTTGTGTATTTTGGGTAATCCATACAATTTTGGAGGTTTTGCACACGATGGGATGAGTGACTTAGAGTTCAGATCTAACTTCTCGGAGTACTTGATTATTAAAGAGCTGGTGGCCTTTAATATTTTGGTAGTCGGGTCTGATTTGACTATATTGTAAGTAGTGTCATCCGATAAAAGTTGTTCGATTTTACTGTTATAATCTGAAGTATCCATCACTACTGTCGCATTCCCTTTATCTGCACGGAGAACAGTTAATTCCTTCATAGATCGCAGGTTCTTTAAAGCGATAAATAGTTGTTTTGGAAGATTTGGTTTCGGCACTTTGTTTCGTCGTAGTAAAGATGATATATCTTGACGTATCGCCTCCGAATCTTCCTTCTTCAAATTGTTAATGAAAAGACTGTTCTCAACGTTACAAATAATGTCTTCATACGGTATCCTACGTGGAGTTACGGCAAAATTTAGACCTCTTGACAAAACCTGAACTGTGTTTTCATCCAATGTATGTTTTGACAGATTAATGACCGCGCGTTGTTTGTCTGCGCCGGAGTGCGTGTTATCTGTGTTAGGGTGCGTTCCGTGCCGGCACTCGGAGTTGTTAGAATTTTTGACATTTGATTTTGATGAAAGTTTATCATATTTATTTATGTGTTTATTTTTGCATTCGTTATATTTGGATGTTTCTCTTTTATTTAATGTGTCCATGCAATTTTTAAAATCAAATGATGATAATACTGTCTTTAACTCATTGGATGATTTTTCGATACAATTATTTATGTAATGTAGGTCAGATCGTGTTTCATGTATGGTAGCTTGTAACAGTTTTTTACTCGCCTGGCTTAGAATTTTAGCGCTCCCTCGTATGGTTTTCTTAGGTGATATCTTCACACACGTGGGGATGAGATTATGATCACGGCATCTCTTCAAGAAATTCAAAGATGATATATTTCTTGCGCGCTTAGTTTTCAAATTCTCCAACCGGCGTATTTTGTTTGCAATTTGCAGTCCGTACTGGTTTGCATAATGGTTTCTTAGATTTACGCGAATGTTACACATTGAAATAAAACTATTTTATTACGGATTTTATCGCGATTTGGTTTAATTTTTACATTTTTTAACTTCCCGACGTTTCGATTACTTTACAGCTTTCGTGGTCACGGGGCGGACTGAGGTATTAGTCATCCGCTCTGTGACTGTCACAATTAAACTACCCTTAATTTTCAATTATTAAATTAAAAAAGTTAACTAGTTGTTGCGATCCGATCTACGCAGTAGGAGCTCACAGTGTCTTGAGGTCTGGCAGCTGGTCTTTTGGGTTCCGATTTAATCAAATGTAGAACTGGATCCCATGATGGTGCAAGCTTCAAGCCATCTTCTCTATTGAAATTTGGATGTTTTTTAATTTCAATAGCCTCGCGAAACATCCTGGGTAGGAAGCGGTGTTCTTTAGCGAGGATTAGGGGCTTATCAAAACGAAGGTAATGCTTGGAGCCTTCTTCGATGTGTTCAGCAACTGCAGACTTCGTTGAGCGTCGGTGTTTGACGTCAGCTATGTGTTCTTTTACGCGGGTCCCTATGCTTCTCTTGGTTTGGCCGATATAAGAGAGGCCACAGTCACAATCTATTTTATATACGCCCGGTTCTTGCACAGATGACTCAGTGTGATGAGAAACACCTGGCGACTGAGCTGCAACACGTCAAGCAGGTACTGCGAGACAACAAGCTCCAAGTTCCACGCCGCCGTCACAGAAACCGAGTGAAACCAGCCACAGTTGAACGGGCCCCGGTTATACTACCTTACATCAAAGGAGTCACAGACAAGATTGGCTACATCCTGAAGCGTGCTTCCATTAAAACATACTTCAAGCCGCCCAAGAAGATTAGTCAATTCTTACCACCTGTCAAGTGTCATATACCTTTGCAAGAACCGGGCGTATATAAAATAGATTGTGACTGTGGCCTCTCTTATATCGGCCAAACCAAGAGAAGCATAGGGACCCGCGTAAAAGAACACATAGCTGACGTCAAACACCGACGCTCAACGAAGTCTGCAGTTGCTGAACACATCGAAGAAGGCTCCAAGCATTACCTTCGTTTTGATAAGCCCCTAATCCTCGCTAAAGAACACCGCTTCCTACCCAGGATGTTTCGCGAGGCTATTGAAATTAAAAAACATCCAAATTTCAATAGAGAAGATGGCTTGAAGCTTGCACCATCATGGGATCCAGTTCTACATTTGATTAAATCGGAACCCAAAAGACCAGCTGCCAGACCTCAAGACACTGTGAGCTCCTACTGCGTAGATCGGATCGCAACAACTAGTTAACTTTTTAATTTAATAATTGAAAATTAAGGGTAGTTTAATTGTGACAGTCACAGAGCGGATGACTAATACCTCAGTCCGCCCCGTGACCACGAAAGCTGTAAAGTAATCGAAACGTCGGGAAGTTAAAAAATGTAAAAATTAAACCAAATCGCGATAAAATCCGTAATAAAATAGTTTTATTTCAATGTGTAACATTCGCGTAAATCTAAGAAACCATTATGCAAACCAGTACGGACTGCAAATTGCAAACAAAATACGCCGGTTGGAGAATTTGAAAACTAAGCGCGCAAGAAATATATCATCTTTGAATTTCTTGAAGAGATGCCGTGATCATAATCTCATCCCCACGTGTGTGAAGATATCACCTAAGAAAACCATACGAGGGAGCGCTAAAATTCTAAGCCAGGCGAGTAAAAAACTGTTACAAGCTACCATACATGACACACGATCTGACCTACATTACATAAATAATTGTATCGAAAAATCATCCAATGAGTTAAAGACAGTATTATCATCATTTGATTTTAAAAATTGCATGGACACATTAAATAAAAGAGAAACATCCAAATATAACGAATGCAAAAATAAACACATAAATAAATATGATAAACTTTCATCAAAATCAAATGTCAAAAATTCTAACAACTCCGAGTGCCGGCACGGAACGCACCCTAACACAGATAACACGCACTCCGGCGCAGACAAACAACGCGCGGTCATTAATCTGTCAAAACATACATTGGATGAAAACACAGTTCAGGTTTTGTCAAGAGGTCTAAATTTTGCCGTAACTCCACGTAGGATACCGTATGAAGACATTATTTGTAACGTTGAGAACAGTCTTTTCATTAACAATTTGAAGAAGGAAGATTCGGAGGCGATACGTCAAGATATATCATCTTTACTACGACGAAACAAAGTGCCGAAACCAAATCTTCCAAAACAACTATTTATCGCTTTAAAGAACCTGCGATCTATGAAGGAATTAACTGTTCTCCGTGCAGATAAAGGGAATGCGACAGTAGTGATGGATACTTCAGATTATAACAGTAAAATCGAACAACTTTTATCGGATGACACTACTTACAAAATAGTCAAATCAGACCCGACTACCAAAATATTAAAGGCCACCAGCTCTTTAATAATCAAGTACTCCGAGAAGTTAGATCTGAACTCTAAGTCACTCATCCCATCGTGTGCAAAACCTCCAAAATTGTATGGATTACCCAAAATACACAAGGAAAATGCTCCACTACGTCCCATCGTGAGCCAGATCGACACACCAACCTACAGATTGGCTCAGCACGTAGCACAAGTGCTTTCACCACTCAGAGGAAACACTAGAGCATCTGTGAAGGATTCATACCAATTTGTCAGTGACATTAAACATCTACAATTAGCTGACAATGAAACAATGGTTAGTTTTGATGTGCAGTCACTTTTTACAAGCTTACCAGTACAAGACTGCATCAAAATTGTCACTAAGAAGTTAGCAGAGAATGACATGCCACTAGAATATGCAGAATTACTCAAACATTGCCTCACATCTGGCTACATGTTGTGGAATAATCAATACTATGTACAAATGGATGGTGTTGCTATGGGCTCACCTGTATCTCCTGTAGTTGCCGATATTTTCATGGAGGACTTCGAGGAGACAGCCCTTAGTACAGCCCCGGTCTCGCCAAGATTTTACAAGCGGTACGTAGATGATACTTTCACAATCTTACCATCTAACCAAGTAACTGCATTTTTAAATCACCTCAACTCCATTAACAATAAAATTCAATTTACTATGGAGTTGGAACATAATAAATCTCTTGCCTTCTTAGATGTTTTAGTAATCCGTTATCCTGATCAGTCCTTAGGTCATACCGTGTATAGAAAAAAGACCCATACAGATAAATATCTGAACGGTGAATCTCACCACCATCCGAAACAGTTAGCTACCGTGGGTAAATCTTTGTTTCAGAGAGCACAAGGAATCTGTGATGAGAAACACCTGGCGACTGAGCTGCAACACGTCAAGCAGGTACTGCGAGACAACAAGCTCCAAGTTCCACGCCGCCGTCACAGAAACCGAGTGAAACCAGCCACAGTTGAACGGGCCCCGGTTATACTACCTTACATCAAAGGAGTCACAGACAAGATTGGCTACATCCTGAAGCGTGCTTCCATTAAAACATACTTCAAGCCGCCCAAGAAGATTAGTCAATTCTTACCACCTGTCAAGTGTCATATACCTTTGCAAGAACCGGGCGTATATAAAATAGATTGTGACTGTGGCCTCTCTTATATCGGCCAAACCAAGAGAAGCATAGGGACCCGCGTAAAAGAACACATAGCTGACGTCAAACACCGACGCTCAACGAAGTCTGCAGTTGCTGAACACATCGAAGAAGGCTCCAAGCATTACCTTCGTTTTGATAAGCCCCTAATCCTCGCTAAAGAACACCGCTTCCTACCCAGGATGTTTCGCGAGGCTATTGAAATTAAAAAACATCCAAATTTCAATAGAGAAGATGGCTTGAAGCTTGCACCATCATGGGATCCAGTTCTACATTTGATTAAATCGGAACCCAAAAGACCAGCTGCCAGACCTCAAGACACTGTGAGCTCCTACTGCGTAGATCGGATCGCAACAACTAGTTAACTTTTTAATTTAATAATTGAAAATTAAGGGTAGTTTAATTGTGACAGTCACAGAGCGGATGACTAATACCTCAGTCCGCCCCGTGACCACGAAAGCTGTAAAGTAATCGAAACGTCGGGAAGTTAAAAAATGTAAAAATTAAACCAAATCGCGATAAAATCCGTAATAAAATAGTTTTATTTCAATGTGTAACATTCGCGTAAATCTAAGAAACCATTATAAACTTCCCAATTCGATAACGCATCTGCCGGACAAATTATTTAAGACACATATTAAAAGCATACTTATGACTAGGGGCTATTATAGTATTAAACAATATATTGAGGATAAGGAAGCCTGGCATTAGGTGTTTTCTTGGACTTTGCGACCTCCTGGGGCACTGAGGTATTCACTTATTACATTCTCATTTTAAAATAGCTGAAATATATAAAATAAATAATTTTAAAATAAAAACTAATCAAAATGCGACAAATTAATTAATCAACAAGTTTATAAAATAAAATAAATTAAATTAAACAATGAATAAATAAAATACGTATTTAAATTATATGACGACCGATCGAGAAAAATAAATAATAATAAAAATAAGCAAGGCAAGCTTTGTAAGACAAGTCACAAATATTTATTTCAGTAACTTGACCAAAACCAAGCCCACTGAGTTTGACTCGCTGGATCTGCTCAGAACTGGGTCGCGCCGCGTAGTATCCAGTGGTAAAGTTAAGCCCGCTGAGTTTGTTCGCCGGGTCTCCTCAGTCGGGTCGCGTTGGATCCGGCAGTAAGCCTAAAATAACGGGACGTTTCGGAAATACTCATGGTCGTTATTTAATCAATTGGACCCAAAACAAGCCCACTGAGTACTATTCGCTGGATATACTCAGAATTGGGTCGCGTCGCGTAGTTTCCAGTGGTAATGAAGCCCACTGAGTTTGTTTCGCCGGGTCTTCTCAGCCAGGGCCGCGTTAGATCCGGTGGTAACATTAAACCGCTACGCACCGCTTTAATTTAATACTTATGGTCCACTTAGACATCGATTATCGTAAATAATGTATTTCCTAAGAGAAAAAAAAAATACCATAAAATACTAATAAGTAATATAATACTTAATATAATAAAATTAATATAATAATTACAACGAATATCTTGTAAATAGAAAATAAGTACTATGTGTATTGACTTGTCATAAGAGCTATTTAATTGCCTACGTGACCAATAAACGAATTTCATTTCATTTCAAAGGGTTGAATTCCTCCACGACGATCGACGATCTTGGGTCCAACACGCTCTCACGCCAAAATGCTGCCGTGCTTTTGTGAGCACCTGCTGACGGGATCTTGTGAGGAACTCCTTCAAAGAAATAGCCGTGCCCTTCAGCTTAGCTTTAGCCCTCCAAACTGAAGCTCGGTGATCAGCTCCAGAGAACCACACAAGAATAGGTCGGTTGTGTTCTTTATTGCGGGTCCCAATTCTGTGGCATGCTGTGATATTAGTGGCAGACATACTTGTGGGTGACTTAAACCACCACTATATATCATTACACATTACACACACAAACATAAATACATACATATACACACAACACAAAATATATAAACACATTGCATACACAACATATAATTATTTATGTACATAAAAATAAAATCTTCAACACACGGACAAACAAATTGATGTTAAAAACATTATTTTTATATAGATGCGCTGACCTAATTTTTTATGTCACTAGCGGTCCGTCCGCTTTTGTTTCAAACCAGCTGTCGGTTGTGTGACGTCAATTTGGGTCGCCTTTTGTATCCACGAACAGGTAGTGCACACCTCCACAGCTGATCGCCAGTTGTGATCTAACCACTGGACGCAATACCACTACCGCCTAATTTGCATTAGTTGCTTACGCCTGTATCGCTAGTTGCTAGCATATTGTACGTGTTAATTTTGTGTGTTCGCGCTTAAGACTTTATATCTGTGCCGTGACTTTCTACTTGCTCTTTCTCCTTCTCTTTTTTATATGTATGTGGTGTAACTGTGTCGTGTTCAATTAAATTCTGTGATCTGGACTTTGGACCTTTTCTTTGCTTCATTCTTCATCTGATCACCTACCACACTCACCAACGACACTTCATTTACCATAACTGGTGACCCCGATCTAGAGCACCTACGATGAGCAGCGACGGCAGTGAGACCCCTCAGGGAATTCGCCCAAAAGCTTACGTTCCCGCCAACGTACAAAAAAGTGCGAACGCATTTCTGCAGATCGAGACACGTCGACGGAACTGTTTCGTGTTGGAGTTAGAGTCCCGCCGTTTTGGGCCGAAAAACCAAAGAACTGGTTCGCCCAGATGGAAGCTCAGTTCCATCTAGCGAGAATTACGGACGACAGCACGAAGTACTTTTACATCCTGGGACACCTCGACGCACAGTACGTAACTACAGTGGAGGACATTATTGAAGATTCACCCGCACATGGAAAATATGACAAGCTGAAGACCGAGCTGATCAAACGCCTTTCCATATCCAGGCAAACGAAGGTAAAACAACTTCTTCGAGCAGAAGAGTTAGGTGACCGCAAACCTTCACAATTTTTGCGACACCTAGAGCAATTGGCTGGGCCAAATATGCCGGACGACTTCATTCTCGACATCTGGACCAGTCGTTTACCCCACGGTCTCCAGACAGTCATCGCATCCCAGTCCAACATGGCTCTTCAAGATTTGGCAGAGTTAGCTGATAGGGTGCATGATATTGCACCAGCATCACCCCAAGTAGCGGAAGCGTCAAACCGTACAAGGTTAGAAGCAACGATGGAGATGATGGCTCGTCAGATTGCACCTACCACCTACCACACTCACCAACGACACTTCATTTACCATATACTCTTCAGATCCAGCGTATTTTTGATGGTGCTGAGGACAACAGTACTGCAGTCCTCTCCGGAATTCTCTGTAACACCCAAGAAAAGGAGTGCTTTCCGCCGATGCCGTGTCTCGATGGAGTCGATCATCCGAGCATATTCGCCTATTTGCTTTCTCAGCAACCGAAGCATCTCGAACATCAGTTCCCGGAAAGTTCGGAACTCCTCGGCAACTCGGGCAACCGTGTCCTTAGCCTGGCCTCTGGATTGCAGCTTCGCTTCCAATTCAGCCATACGTCTGGAGAAGCTTTCCTCCAGCTTAGATTGTGTGTCCTGGATATCTGCCAGTTGCGACATTCTGCGTCTAGATGATTTGCTTCTTTTGGTGCAAAATAGTGTAAGTAGATGCAAGGCTAGCAGGTGGTGTTGTTGACGCTATATTGTCACATGTACAGTGCTACCAACGTTTGCACAGCGATGTTATTAAATATTACACTGTTTAAGCACAATGTAAATAAAAAAAGCGACGTATTTATATTTTAATTATAATAAGATACAAAAAGAACGTCTGACTTTTTTTACAACTACCGCCGAAAAATATAATTTACGGTCGCTTCCCGGTCGTCGGGGCACACCCGGTGCCGGCGCTGGGTGTTTCAGTAATGCGAACACCGGCGGCGGGAGTACTAGTAGGCTGGCTCCCGCGCAACATAATAATGCTACAGCCGATGCGTTCTCAGAGACGGAGTCCGCTCCCTCTCTATTTCCATCATCATCATCAATCACCCCCTCATATCGAATGTCGAGTGTTCATTCTTCATCAATCTCAATACACTCGGAGGATGCTGCACAGGAGGCAATACACGTCTCTGACTCTGTGCCCACCACCAGTCCTAAAGCAAAGCGTAGAAAATGGACTACTGTTAAGAATGAATTCATACTACGCACCTATCTCACCTTAACGTTAATGGAAACTGACACAAAATCATACTTATTACCACTCCACAGAAAATTCTCCGAAAAATACCCAGAAATGCAAGTAAGTAGGCAGAGACTAGGCGACCAGCGAAGAGCCATTATTCGGAATAATTTATTACCACAAGAAACAATAGACAAAATCAATAGAGAGGCCAATTACGTTTGCCACAGACGTAGGGACGAAAAAAACCGAAATGATTTAATAAAACAATATTTAATTAGAAAATTAAAATTACAATTAATTAACCCTATGAATAATAATCATTCCACTTCGAAGTAGGAATATGGAATGCCTATTCTTACAAATAAAAACTGGCATGTGTCTTCAATTGACGTCATAGCTGCATCAGCAATTTCATATATCAATAATTATTTATTATAGTGTCGCTGCAACGTCAGCGATTGTCCTTTAGCCTTGCTACGTAACTCCTCCACCCTCAGAACGGCGACTATTTTAGCACGTTGAGTGAAAATGTTGCCGGCATGCTTTCAGGGTCTTCAATTTTCTTCGATGTTACAGTTGGAGGCTGCTGGTTTCCTTTACTTCTGCATAGTAAACGCCGGGTTATTAAGATGATAGCGAGAAGAATTCCACACAGTACTATCATATAGAATGGTATAGTAGTATGGTACAAAGGATCCGCTTGCATGTTGTCCACTTCAATAGGGGTCTGCATTACTGGGGTCTGGATGCTGTGAAGTCCTTGAAGGTCGACTGAGTTCAAGTTAACGTGAGAAGCTGTTGCAGATTGCTTCGTCGCATCGTAGGGTATCTTCATCAGCTTGAGGGGTTGACCTGTGACTTCATCGTAGTCATTGAAATAAAACTATTTTTACGGATTTTATCGCGATTTGGTTTAATTTTTACATTTTTAACTTCCCGACGTTTCGATTACTTTACAGCTTTCGTGGTCACGGGGCGGACTGAGGTATTAGTCATCCGCTCTGTGACTGTCACAATTAAACTACCCTTAATTTTCAATTATTAAATTAAAAAGTTAATTTAAAAAGTTAACTAGTTGTTGCGATCCGATCGGTTTCTGTGACGGCGGCGTGGAATGTGGAGCTTGTTGTCTCGCAGTACCTGCTTGACGTGTTGCAGCTCAGTCGCCAGGTGTTTCTCGTCACAGATTCCTTGTGCTCTCTGAAACAAAGATTTAACCACGGTAGCTAACTGTTTCGGATGGTGGTGCGATTCACCGTTCAGATATTTATCTGTATGGGTCTTTTTTCTATACACGGTATGACCTAAGGACTGATCAGGATTACGGATTACTAAAACATCTAAGAAGGCAAGAGATTTATTATGTTCCAACTCCATAGTAAATTGAATTTTATTGTTAATGGAGTTGAGGTGATTTAAAAATGCAGTTACTTGGTTAGATGGTAAGATTGTGAAAGTATCATCTACGTACCGCTTTTAAAATCTTGGTGAGACCGGGGCTGTACTAAGGGCTGTCTCCTCGAAGTCCTCCATGAAAATATCGGCAACTACAGGAGATACAGGTGAGCCCATAGCAACACCATCTATTTGTACATAGTATTGATTATTCCACAACATGTAGCCAGATGTTAGGCAATGTTTGAGTAATTCTGCATATTCTAGTGGCATGTCATTCTCTACTAACTTCTTAGTGACAATTTTGATGCAGGCTTGTACTGGTAAGCTTGTAAAAAGTGACTGGACATCAAAACTAACCATTGTTTCATTGTCAGCTAATTGTAGATGTTTAATGTCACTGACAAATTGGTATGAATCCTTCACAGATGCTCTAGTGTTTCCTCTGAGTGGTGAAAGCACTTGTGCTACGTGCTGAGCCAATCTGTAGGTTGGTGTGTCGATCTGGCTCACGATGGGACGTAGCGGAGCATTTTCCTTGTGTATTTTGGGTAATCCATACAATTTTGGAGGTTTTGCACACGATGGGATGAGTGACTTAGAGTTCAGATCTAACTTCTCGGAGTACTTGATTATTAAAGAGCTGGTGGCCTTTAATATTTTGGTAGTCGGGTCTGATTTGACTATTTTGTAAGTAGTGTCATCCGATAAAAGTTGTTCGATTTTATTGTTACAATCTGAAGTATCCATCACTACTGTCGCATTCCCTTTATCTGCACGGAGAACAGTTAATTCCTTCATAGATCGCAGGTTCTTTAAGGCGATAAATAGTTGTTTTGGAAGATTTCGGTTTAGGCACTTTGTTTCGTCGTAATAAAGATGATATATCTTGACGTATCGCCTCCGAATCTTCCTTCTTCAAATTGTTAATGAAGAAGCTGTTCTCAACGTTACAAATAATGTCTTCATACGGTATCCTACGTGGAGTTACGGCAAAATTTAGACCTCTTGATAAAACCTGAACTGTGTTCTCATCCAATGTATGTTTTGACAGATTTATGACAGCGCGTTGTTTGTCTGCGCCGGAGTGCGTGTCTATGTTAGGGTGCGTTCCGTGCCTGCACTCAGAGTTGTTAAAATTTTTAACATTTGATTTAGATAAAAGTTTTTCATATTTAATTATGTGTTTATTTTTGCATTCATTATATTTGGATGGGACGGAACATGCAGGGCGAAATGTGGGTGTCCTAGTGGCGCCTCTGCCTACCCCTTCGGGGATAAAGGCGTGAGTTTATGTATATTTGGATGTTTCACGTTTATTTAATGTGTTGATGCAATTTTTAAAATCAAATGACGATAATACTATCTTTAGTTCATTGGATGATTTTTCAATACAATTATTTATGTAATGTAGGTCAGATCGTGTTTCATGTATGGTAGCTTGTAACAGTTTTTTACTCGCCTGGTTTAGAATCGCACCACCATCCGAAACAGTTAGCTACCGTGGGTAAATCTTTGTTTCAGAGAGCACAAGGAATCTGTGACGAGAAACACCTGGCGACTGAGCTGCAACACGTCAAGCAGGTACTGCGAGACAACAAGCTCCAAATTCCACGCCGCCATCACAGAAACCCGAGTGAAACCAGCCACAGTTGAACGGGCCCCGGTTATACTACCTTACATCAAAGGAGTCACAGACAAGATTGGCTACATCCTGAAGCGTGCTTCCATTAAAACATATTTCAAGCCGCCCAAGAAGATTAGTCAATTCCTACCACCTGTCAAGTGTCATATACCTTTGCAAGAACCGGGTGTATATAAAATAGATTGTGAATGTGGCCTCTCTTACATCGGCCAAACCAAGAGAAGCATAGGGACCCGCGTAAAAGAACACATAGCTGACGTCAAACACCGACGCTCAACGAAGTCTGCAGTTGCTGAACACATCGAGGAAGGCTCCAAGCATTACCTTCGTTTTGATAAGCCCCAAATCCTCGCTAAAGAACACCGCTTCCTACCCAGGATGTTTCGCGAGGCTATTGAAATTAAAAAACATCCAAATTTCAATAGAGAAGATGGCTTGAAGCTTGCACCATCATGGGATCCAATTCTACATTTGATTAAATCGGAACCCAAAAGACCAGCTGCCAGACCTCAAGACACAGTGAGCTCCTACTGCGTAGATCGGATCGCAACAACTAGTTAACTTTTTTAAATTAACTTTTTAATTTAATAATTGAAAATTAAGGGTAGTTTAATTGTGACAGTCACAGAGCGGTTGACTAATACCTCAGTCCGCCCCGTGACCACGAAAGCTGTAATAAAGTAATCGATACATCGGGAAGTTAAAAAATGTAAAAATTTAACCAAATCGCGATAAAATCCGTAAAAAATAGTTTTATTTCAATAAAAATACCGTGTCAGAATCATTATGAAGCAGTTCTATGTGAAACTTAGACCAGAACGTTATTCTGCAGAAAATATATTATAAACACATAATTGTAGTTTTGATCTTCAAAGTGCTTCTCCAACACCATCTATGTACAAACAAAATGAATTCATAACATAGTTTTCAAAGTTAAGTGGATTTTTAGCGAGACTATCATTGAACGCTGCATTATTAACAAACCCAACTATACATCTTTTAGGTACTTGTCCTAGAAAAATATTATCAAGCGTTTTTCCTTGAACTCCTGATGGTATTGTTAAAACTTTAACTTCAGCTCGAGTTATATTTTCTGTTGCTGTGGAATAGTAATTACACAAAGCTCATAATCTATATAAAATTGATAGTTAATGGTTTCTTAACATAAGAATGTGCAAACATAATTATAAACGAATGAGACAAGATACTTAATGATTTGTTGAAACAAGATTGTGTTAATGTAATAGTCTATTAAAAGTAGATATTTAATGATGTGTAGAAACAAGATTGCTAAGTGCTTTACGTTTATATATAAGTCCACAATATTATTTTTATGTTAATTTAACTAGCAGTAGTAGTTCGGTAAAGAATTGTTAACCAAAGTGAATTGTTGATGGTCAAGTAGATATAATTCCCCAAAATAAAGAAAGGTATATATTTTTTTTTTTTTTTTTTTTTTTTATTGCAATGAATGGCGAGACGAGCATGCCATTCGCCTGATGGTAAGCGATACGACCGCTCATGGACAGTAGCAAAACTAAACAACACCATGAATTACAAGGCAATGCTTGGAATTCCACTGCGCTCGCCATCCTGAGACATAAGATGTTAAGTCTCAATATGTCCAGTAGTTACTCTGGCTATTTCATTTTCAAAAACTTTGTATATAACTAATCAAAGAATAAATTCTTGATCAATTAGCTAAAAATCTAAAAGATGATCAATTTCATACTCTGAAAAACAAATTTCCTATCAATGAAGACTTTATGCGTCTCAGAAAAAAAGGTATTTTTCCCTATGAGTTTATGACTTGTTTTGATAGTTTAAAACTTCTTTACCCAACCAACAACAATTTTACAGCACATTAACAAATTCAAATGTATCTGATGACGATTACAATCATGCAAAAGATGTTTGGAATCTCTTTAAATGTTCAAATATGCTTGATTATTCCAATTTATATTTAAAAACCGATGTCTTCCTATTGAAAACTCAGGTACACTGCTCAAACACTTTCATTGTTTCACTATTATATTGTACATTAACTTTGCCGGATAATATTATTATAATTACAACACACAACTGTATCTTCGGGAGCGATATTGCGACGAAGACCAATCCAATGAATGATCCAATCCAACCAATCCAGGCGGGGCGTGTCCTGGTGGGCTGGGTGGCGGCGGCAGTGCGGCTGCTCGAGGCCCGGCCCCTTCGCTGCTTCCGCTGCCTCTATAAGGGGCATGTGCGGGTCCAATGCACCGGCGAGTGCGACCGTAGCGGGCTCTGCTACCGCTGCGGTCAATCGGGCCATAAGGCCCGGGAGTGTTCCGCGGACCCGCACTGCGCAATCTGAGCGGATGCAGGAAAACCCACGGACCATCGGGTGGGTGGCAAGGCCTGCGCTGCCTCCTCGATCCCGCACCGTTCTCAACGCGGTGTGGGAGCCGAGGTTGCGACGCGGCCGCAACCGTCCCGCCCCGAGACGATGGAGATCGCCCATACATAAATGGCGCTTAACTTCCTCCAGGCGAACATTAACCACTGTAAAGGAGCACAGGACATGCTTGTCCAGTCTCTGGCACAGTGGTCGATCCACGTGGCTGTGGTCGCCGAGCCATACTCTGTCCCTGCCCGCGACGACTTGGCAGGGGACCTTGATGGCTCGGTGGCCGTCATCACCCGGGGCGCCGCCGGCTCTCCGCCCTTCGAAAAAGTAGCGAAGGGTGCGGGATGCGTGGCGGTCTTGGTGGGAGGGGTGTGGGTAGTAGGAGTCTATTTCTCTCCCAACAGGTCCCAGGCGGAATTCGAGAGCTTTCTCGCGCGCCTGGGGGCCCTGGTGCAGCTTGACAGCCAGCCTCGCCCCGTGCTTGTAGCTGGCGACTTCAACGCCAAATCCTTGGCTTGGGGTTCGTCGGTGACCGACGCGCGGGGCGAGGCCCTGGAGGAATGGGCGATCTCCATCGGGTTGGTCGTCCTGAATCGGGGGTCGGAGAACACGTGCGTGCGGCACAACGGCGGTTCGGTGGTGGACGTGACGTTCGCCACCCCGGCCGTTGCCCGCCGTGTTCGGGACTGGAGGGTTTTGGTCGAGGAAGAGACGCTGTCCGATCATCTCTACATTCGGTACAGCGTCTCGGCCTCCCAGGTCTCCACCCATCAGTCCGGTGGTGGTCCGACTGCCCGATTCACGGGCGGCCGACGTTGGGCCGCGAAGCGCCTCGATGTGGAGGCCGTGAAGGAAGCCGCTGTTATTCAGGCGTGGCTCCCCGTACCGGATGGGCCGGTGCGGGTCGAGCAAGAGGCGGAATGGTTCGGGGTGGCGATATCGCGAGTCTGCGACGCGGCCATGCCCCGGGTCACCCGCCTCCCGGCGAAGCGCCAGGTGTACTGGTGGTCGGCCGAGCTCACAGAGCTGCGCGCGGCTTGCATGGTCGCGCGCCGCCGACTCGCCAGGCACCGTCGTCGTCGGACCCGTAGACCCGGCGACGACGAACAGGAGCGGCTTCTTCTAGGCCTCCACAGAGAGGCGAAGAGAGCGCTGCGGGTGGCCATCGCGCAAGCGAAGGCCGCGGCGAACGTGGAGTTCCGGAGGTCTCTGGACAGAGATCCATGGGGGCGTCCGTACCGTGTGGCGTTGAGGAAACTCCGCCCATGGGCGCCACCACTGACACAGAGTCTCCGGACCGAACTTTTAGAGTACGTCGTCGCGGCCTTGTTTCCGGCCACCGAGGAGTTCACTCCTCCACCGATGGCGCCACGTCCACCGGCGTCATCGTCGTTGGTTTCGGTAAGGGATATCCCGGAGGTTTCGCCGCAAGAGCTAGAGGCGGCAGTGCTTCGGCTGCGGAGCAAGAACTCGGCCCCGGGGCTCGACGGGGTGCCCGGTCGTGTCTGGGTGATGGCCGTCGAGTCGCTGGGTACGAGGCTCCGCGGCCTTTTCTCCGCGTGCCTTGAGCAGGGCATCTTCCCGTCGCTGTGGAAGACGGGCAAGCTTGTCCTGCTCCGCAAGGAGGGGCGACCCGCAGACTCGCCGTCGGCCTACCGGCCCATCGTGTTGCTCGACGAGGTGTGCAAGCTCTTTGAGCGCGTAGTCCACGCGCGCCTCATCGAGCATTTGGAGGACGCGGGTCCGGACTTGGCGGACTGCCAGTTCGGGTTCCGGCGGGGCCGGTCGACGGTCCACGCAATTCTGCGGGTGACGGCACAAGCGGAGCGTGCGGTGTCCCGGGGTAGGGTCGTGGTGGCGGTGTCTCTCGACATCGCCAACGCGTTCAACACCATGCCCTGC
This sequence comes from Deilephila elpenor, assembly GCA_949752805.1. Lineage (NCBI taxonomy): Eukaryota > Metazoa > Arthropoda > Insecta > Lepidoptera > Sphingidae > Deilephila > Deilephila elpenor. Next base: position 16,334,194 of record OX457095.1, read on the forward strand.
GCCTGCATCGAAGAAGCACTGCGGTACCACGAAATGCCGCCCTATCTCCGGCGTCTGGTGCACGCGTACTTGTCTGACAGGTGCGTGGTGTATCCGGGCGCCGACGAGTGGCACCGCAGAGCGGTGTCGTGCGGTGTTCCGCAGGGGTCGGTTCTCGGCCCGCTCCTGTGGAACATCGGCTATGATTGGGTGCTCCGTGGTACCAACCTTCGGGGCGTCGCTGTCGTCTGCTATGCGGACGACACGTTGGTGACAGCGACGGCCAGGACTTTTAGAAGATCAGCCCTGCTCGCCTCGTTCGGTACCGGACTGGTGGTGGGCAGGATTCGGCGACTGGGCCTCACGGTGGCCCTGAACAAGACCGAGGCCGTGTGTTTCCACGGTCCTCGGTGTGGGCCTCCGCCTGGGGCCCACATCACGGTGGAGGGCGTGCGGATTCCTGTCGGCTCGAGCATGAAGTACCTCGGGCTCATTCTCGACAGCCGATGGGATTTCCGCACGCACTTCGAGACGTTGTCGCCGAAGCTGGTGAGGGTGGCGGGCGCACTTGGGCGCCTGCTGCCCAATACTGATGGTCCTGGCATCCCTTGCCGAAACCTATACGCTGGAGTCGTGCGGTCTATGGCCCTCTACGGGAGTCCCGTTTGGGCCGGGTCCTTGAGCGCTCGCTGCGTCCGCCTGCTGCATTGTGCGCAGCGCATGGTGGTGCAGCGAATTATCAGGGGCTACCGCACGGTCTCGCACGAGGCGGCCTGTGTATTGGCGGGAACTCTGCCCTGGGTGCTGGACGCGAAAACCCTCTCGTCGGCTTTTTTCCGACGAGAGGAGGCGTCCGGGCGTGGGCAGAGGCTGGTCAGAGAGGTCGAGGCAATGTTGGCCTCCCTCCGCAGGACTGCCGTGGAGGAGTGGCGTTCCAGGCTGGAGAGCACTATTGCTGGTGCGAGGACCGTCGCGGCAGTGCGACCTGTCCTCGAGCAGTGGCTGGACAGGCGCCACGGTGCGCCGACATACCGGCTGACGCAGGTGCTCACCGGGCACGGCTGCTTCGGTGCGTACCTGTGTCGCATAGCCGGAGCCGAGGAGACCGCCGTGTGCCACCATTGTGGCTACTGCCGTGAGGACACGGCCCAGCACACGCTGGAAGAGTGCCCAGCCTGGGACGAAGAGCGCAGCGCTCTCATCGCGGTCGTGGGAAGCGACCTTTCGCTGCCGGCCGTGGTCGCCGCCATGGTCGGCAGCCGGAGTTCGTGGCGAGCCGTGCTCTCCTTCTGCGAACGTGTCATTTCGCAGAAGGAGAGCGCGGAGCGGGATCGGAAGCAGACCGATCCCGCCCGTCGCCTCAGGAGACGTAGGAGGCGCCGGGACAACAACTAACGCGGCGCCGCAGAGGCCACATGGGGCCGCCGTCCCTACCTTGGCGGCCCCCGAGACGTGACGCAACACGCGTCTGTTGCCGCGCCGTTTACGCGGCAGTGCGCATGGAGGCGGTCCCGGCGCGTTCTGAATTAACTGTATCCCGGGGCCGTCTCTGAAGTGCACCGATGGTGGCCGACGCGGGGTTTTTAGTCGGTATTTCGGCGCGTAGGTTACGGTAGGGACCCGACCCAGCGGCCGCCCGTCCACATCCACGGGCGGCACAACATCTCGCTGGACTCGGAAGACGCCGGTGAGTCCGACACACCCCTGCCCCTTCGGGGATGGGATGGTCCGTAAAGGGATTTTCCCCGCGAGAAAAAAAAAAAAAAAAAAAAGTTTTGGTTAATTGATATATGAGGTGGCCCAAGCGGGATTTAATAAAGTAACAAACTGGCTTATCTGTAACTCTCTTTCATTAAATGTAGATAAAACTAAATTCTTAACCTTTAGTGTTAGTAACCGTCCATCAATAGACCTTAGGAACTATCATATTATTGCTCATAAACACTTAAATATTGGACAAAAATGCGACTGTCCTCGATTACATAGAGTTAAATGTATAAAATACTAAGGTATAATCCTTGATGATAAACTCACGTTTGCTCCTCATATTAATTTATTAACGAACAGGATCCGCAAACTTATTTATATTTTTAAACATCTTAGGCACATAGCTCAACCTCATGTTCTCAGAGCAGTGTACTTCGCACTATGCCAGTCTCTGTTGGGCTATTGCATTTCGTCGTGGGGTGGCGCAGCAAAAACGCATATGATAAAGCTAGAGCGTGCACAGAGAGCGGATTTAAAAGTGAGCTCATTTATGCCATTAAACCATCCTACGAAGGAATTATACTAATTTTGCGTAGTACTAACAGTCCGACAACTGTTTATACTCCAAATTTTTCTTAGAAAATACAGTGAAATTCATAATAACTCTATACCAAGTTCATCACGCACCCACAGGATACCACGACCTCACTCCTGTAAAAAGTCCTTCTGTGAAAAATTTTACTATTTTCTTGGAACTCTAATATACAACAAAATATACAAACACCTGAGGAGTGATTCCCATACAAGACATCAATGTAAGAAGGACATAACCAAATGGTTACTAGGGCTTAACTACGACGAAACGGAAAATCTTCTTCATATTGTAAAATAACACACAGTGATCCTAAAATGGAATCATGTTCTTGGACATATGTTTATGTTTATATATTTCTGTGTGAGCATTTTTTTTTTTATTGCAATGAATGGCGAGACGAGCATGCCATTCGCCTGATGGTAAGCGATACGACCGCTCATGGACAGTAGCAAAACCAAACAACACCATGAATTACAAGGCAATGCTTGGAATTCCACTGAGCATGTGTACTTAAATGTGTTCTGTTTGCATATCTGCTTGCTTGAACTTGTACACTACTACGAGTATAACACTAAACACTGGTATATTTTCAATATAAAAATTACTTCTTACATAACCCCATCACCCCGGATTCGAGATCAATTGCTTGCATCGATCAGCAAGTACAATCATGACAACCCCCGCGACAAACTCAACAGTGGCCACCTGGGTTTCTCTGACCAAAGATCGCCTGTGTACGTCGCGGAGCATCTATCACCCAATAACAGGGCTCTTCATGCAGCGACAAGGATAAAAGCTAAGGAACTGGATTACAAGTACGTTTGGGTTAGAAATAGTAGAATATTCGTCAGAAAAACAGATGGTGCAGATTACATACTAATTAAGAATATGAACTGTCTTGGTAAAATTGTTTAAATCAATTAATATTTAATTTTATTTCATTTTTAGCATGTTATTAAATTATAAATATTCTAAATTCAATAATCTAAAAATTTACTATCAAAATTGTAGAGGGTTAAGAACCAAAACTAATAATTTTTATTGTAATCTTGCTTGCGTAAATTATGACATTATAATTTTGACGGAAACTTGGTTAAACAGTAAAATATTGAGTAGTGAGCTATTTGATAACCGATACGTGGTTTACAGAAGGGACAGGGAGACAGCAGGTTTTCAAAATAATAAGGATGGTGGTGGAGTTTTGATCGCGGTTTCAACGCGAATAAGCTCGAAACGTATTGACACATGGCAAAGTAAATGTGAAGATCTTTGGATAAATATCGACACCTGCACTAATTCTGTATCGCGTCAAATGGCTCTCTGCGTAATATACCTTCCTCCGCCTGTATGTGTTTCGGCAATTAACCATTTTATAGAACACTGTAACATGATTTTTGAGACCACGAATGCTCCTATCTTTATCATAGGTGACTTTAACTTGCCTAAAATAAATTGGAATAAAAAAGCCATAAACGACTCCCTCCCACAAACGTGTCACAATTTATTAGATTTTATAAATATAAATAAACTTTTTCAACACAATAATGTTGAAAACTGCTCAGGACGTATATTGGATTTAGTCCTATCAACAATCTAATCATGTAAAGTTACCGAATCCTATTATCCATTAACACCTATTGATAAACCACACCCATCACTGGATGTAACCGTTACACTAAGTAAAAACTTACATCTTCCATATAAAAAAGTTATTACAAGACCCAATTTTTTCAAAGCAGATCACGAGCAAATATTGAAATATCTAAACGAGGTTGATTGGGATCAGCTTTTCGCAGCTAAAAATGGGGTGGACAGCATGCTTACGGCATTTTACGATGTTTTAAACACAGCTATAAAAAAGTTTGTGCCTATTGGTGAATCATCAACAAAGAATTATCTGCCATGGTTCAATAAAGCTCTGAAACGTAGTTTAAAAGAAAAGAATAATATACGACTACGCTTAAAAAAATACAATAACCCTAGATATAAAATTGAGCTCAAATTAGTCTCAAAAAGATGTCAAAACTTGTCAAAGAGTTTATACCAAACCTATATGGATAACATGCAGGATAATATAAAAATAAATCCAAAAGTGTTTTGGAATTTCGTTAAAACTAAACGTGGTGGAACAAGTGCTTATCCTCTGACAATGACTGATGGACAGACAATATCATCTCAAGGCCCCACAATATGTAATCTTTTTGCAGACCACTTCTCCTTGGTTTATGATAACTCCAAAAAGGATAGCATGGATATCGAATTTGGATCACAATTCTTAGATTTATTAAAAGCAAACAGCCAATGCTTAACTATTCCTCTCTTGGAAGAAGACTGTATACTTAAAAAGCTGCAGTCCGTTAATATTAATAAGGGAGCTGGCCCTGATGGAATCCCACCTTTCTTTATCTATGCTTATGCTCCGGCCCTGGTTACTCCGTTACATCATATCTTTAACACGTCCTTAGCCACGGGAACCTTCCCACAGTTGTGGAAAAAGGCAAAGGTTGTTCCCGTATTCAAATCAGACAAAAATGAATTAATCTCTAACTATAGACCTATATCGATTCTCTCGTCGTTTGCGAAGATATTCGAATCACTGGTATGTCCCTTTATACAACACCATCTAAAATTATACATAAGTGATCACCAATACGGTTTTGTCCCATCGAGGTCTACTAACACGAATTTAGTGACATTTACTGAAGCTATTGTACAGGCTGTTGATTTCGGTGACCAGTACGATGTGATATACACCGATCTAAGTAAGGCTTTTGATAAAATCTCTCATTCCATACTTGTAAAAAAACTCTGTGCATATGGAATTACCGGGTCTCTTCTGAAATGGCTAAATTGTTACTTGAACAATCGCGATTTTTATGTTGTAATTAATGGCTATCAATCCGAGAGTAAACGTGTTTTATCCGGAGTTCCACAAGGTTCCAATCTGGCCCCATTGCTGTTTAACTTATTTATAAACGATCTACCCCACTGTTTTCAATCCTCAGATTGCTATCTGTATGCTGATGATCTGAAAATAGCTAAAAGAGTTAAATCGTCTGCCGACACAATGCTCCTGCAAAATGATCTCAACCAGCTTGTTAAGTGGTGTGGAATAAATCATATGGAATTAAACTTAAAAAAATGTTACCACCTTAAATTCTCTAGAAAACACCGTGAGATAAATTGTGACTACTTCCTAAACAATAATAAAATACAAGAAGTAGAAACGTTTAAAGACCTAGGGGTAATATTTGACAAGAAAGTTACCTTTGTTCCGCACATAGAATACATGATAAAAAAAGCAAACAAAATGCTGGGATTTGTTATAAGATATACCAGGGGTTTCAAGCACAGTAGCACAAAAATTATTCTATACAAAAGCCTAGTACGGAGTATTCTGGAATATTGTAGTGTTGTTTGGAGGCCACATTTCGCGTCACATTTACTACGTCTGGAAAGAGTCCAGAAGCGGTTTCTGTGGCACTTAACATACTCTATTGGTAAATCGAAGCACTACTCCTCTTACCATAGCCGCCTCAAGTTCTTTCGAATTCAAAAACTATCCTGTAGATATAATATTGTTGATGCTCTTTTCCTATATAATCTTTTAAGAAATAAAATAAATTGCCCTAAATTACTAAATCAAATAAGATTTCGTGTCCCATCGAGATATCCTCGATATAGCATTACTCCACTCTGTCCTCCTCTGCGAAGGACAGTTCTAGGTGCAACCTCACCAATTCCAAGACTGTGTAAAATCCTAAACAGCGTTAGTGATGAGGTAGACGTGCACTATGACAATATAAATAAATTTTATAATAAAATTATTGAAAACTGTTCTGATTCCTAATAACGGATGCATTGTGGTCTTATTGCCATGCTATATGTGTTTATACTATCATACAATTTGTTTTCACTGCTCATTAAGTTGTTTTTTTTTGTCTCCATTGTAAAATCAGTGTCTGGAATAGTATATTTTTTATGATTTTTAAAATTTAAATTATAAGTTATTATTATTATTATTATTATTATATAAAGTCGTATAATAGAACACAATTAGGTATTTAATGTAAATGTAAATCCATATTTGTAGTTTAAGGTTATTTCTGTTATTTTATATAAATCTTAGCCTAATCATATTGTGCATGTGGTATTAGCCTGTAAGAAATTGTTGCACTTATATCTCATGTAAAACTTTATATTATTATAAAATTGTATTGGTGTAAACAATTGTTGGCTGATCTAATAAATAAAATAAAAAAAATAAAATAAAAATAAAAACTCTTGTCTATTATTTATTTTATTCTTAACCCTTCAATCAATCTTATAACACTGATACATGAGTACATACAACACTATTAATTGCTTCACAACTTTCTGGTTGATTTGTATACTAAGCTACTATTATTTTCTGTTGCCTTTATTATTAGTTACCTTAAACTCTTTAAGTCTTTTATATTGTATTTTTACATACCTACCTATAAGATGCTAATGAATGATGTGTAAAATAATTCATTTTCTTGTATCCATTCTTTTTGTCTCATTATTATTATTTTTTGTGTCATTGTACTATCATTGGTTCTATATAACCCATTTGTGCAATGAGTAAATCATTATATTGTAATGTAATGTAATATAACTATGCTATGTATAATATTGCTGGTACTTATAGCACAGGGATTCCCTATTTTAAGTACCAGCTGCACCCCAATCAATATAGTTATAGGGGAGATAAATTGTAAGATTAGATATGTAGAATAAGTTTTGTAACAAATAAATAAACTATTAAACTATTGATATCTTAAATATCTTACATTTCCGATTACTATTTAGGAAATGTATAGATTTCCTAGGAAATGTGTGTAATGTAATTTATTTTACACATTTCCGGGCGATTTTAGGAATTACATAGATTTCCTAGGAATTGTATACAATGACGGATTACATACATTTCCGTTAACATATATATCGGAGATTGGAAAGCGGAGCGTCAAATCTGAATTGATTTGGGCGTATTCGGATACGAGGGTAGGCGACATTAAGGTTGGCAGCTGACGGTAGTAAATGTCATTTGATGCGAATATAAGCGCACGTTTAAGACACAAGTTTGCGCATTCACTGCGAAGAAGGACCCTTTTGTCATGGCGCCGCAATTCCAAGGAGTTACTCTCCAAAGATCCGAAAGTATTGGGATCCTCGGCGTCGAAATATCAAGCAATGTTGACTTTAGGAGTCATTTGGAGGACAAAGCCAAACTGGCGAGCAAAAAGTTGGGTATCCTGAACAGAGCCAAGCGGTACTTTACGTCGGTTCACAGATTGACGCTCTACAAAGCACAAATCAAGTCAAGGAGCACTATCTCTCTCACTGAACTCACATATTGCTGTGCTTTTACTATTCCTTTAACATTTATTATGTATATATCTATGTATATATAATATATTATGTATATATGTATGTAATATGTATGTTTGTTGTATGAGTTTATATTTGTATTTTATTTTATTGTTTCTTTATCTATTTATATTTATGTCACTATACACCCTAGACTGCCCTTTCTCTCTCCTTTCTTCTATGTCCATCCCAAGGTTGCCTGGAAGAGATTGCCTTGTGCAATAAGGCCGCCGATTGTACTTATTGTTTAGTTTTGTTATTATCTGTGTCTTTTTTCCGTGGTGTACAATAAAGAATATATAAATAAATAAATATAAATAAATAAATAAATCCGGCCCCACGTGGAGTACTGCTCCCACCTCTGGACAGGTGCCCCAAAATACCAGCTCAACCCACTTGACTCCTTACAGCGACGAGCTTGTCGAATAGTCGATGATCCCAATCTTACGGACAAATTGGAACCGTTAGGACTGCGGAGAGACTTCGGGTCTCTCTGCGTGTTCTATCGTCTGTTCCATGGGGAGTGCTCCGAGGAATTGTATGAGATGGTACCAACGTCGCCCTTCTACCATCGCACCACCCGTCACCGCAGCAGAGTTCATTCCTACCACGTACGTGCAAGCTCTGGAATGAACTCCCTGCATCGGTGTTTCCTGAGCGCTATGACCTTTCCTTCTTCAAAAGAGGCTTAAAGAGAGTACTCTCCTTAAGGTAGGCAGCGACTTTGTTGTGCTGGACCCCTGGCACTGCGAAGTTCTCTGGGCAGCGGTAGTCGCTTACCATCAGGCGGACCGCTAGCTCGTCTGCCTATAAAGGCAATAAAAAAAAAAAAAAAAAAAAAAACGTGGAGCTGTCAACGGACTTCTTTTGGAGAGAGACACAGCGGTGGAAACAAGTGTGGCCAACCTACGTCCGACTTCGCCGCGTTCCGAAAACTATCCATTTTCATCCAAGTTGTGTGTGCATATTTCGATTGTGAAGGGATTTAACTAGTTTCATTAAAATCTATTGAGTGCATACCGAGCCTTATTTACTTGAAATACGATGGCTGATGAGCAGAGAGACGAAGAACGCCCACATTCCCCCACGTTGCCTACGTTATCAGAATTGGGATGCAACCGAGAAGAAAATCGACGCGAAGCACGTGGTACCGAAGATACAAAATGGCGCCTACTTATGGAGCAGCAAAACCACAACTTTATGGTGTTAATCGAAGCAATGAAAGCGCCGTCTACTAGCAAGGACATCTGGCTACCAGATTTCAACCCAGATAAAGACAATGTGGATGCATGGATTACAACCGCGGACATGTGCATCACGGATCCAGAGCTGCAAGGCGCTTCGCTCATGATGGCCTTGAGTCGTGCGCTTAAGGGACAAGCTTCGGCGTGGCTGTCGCAAGTGTCATTTCATGGAATGACCTTTTTTTTTTTTTTTTTTTTTTTTCTCGCGGGGAAAATCCCTTTACGGACCATCCCACCCCCGCAGGGGCGAGGGTGTGTCGGACTCACCGGCGCCTTCCGAGCCCAGCGAAGATGTTGTGCCGCCCGTGGATGTGGACGGGCGGCCGCTGGGTCGGGTCCCTACCGTTAATCTACGCGCCGAAATACCGACTAAAAACCCCGCGTCGGCCATCATCGGTGCACTTCAGAGACGGCCCCGGGATACCGTTGATACAGAGCGCGCCGGGACCGCCTCTGTGCACTGCCGCTGAAGCGACGCGACATGAGACGCGTGTTGCGTCACGTCTCGGGGGCCGCCAAGGTAGGGACGGCGGCCCCGCGTGGCCTCTCCGGCGCCGGGTTAGGTGACATCCCGGCGCCTCCTTCGTCTTCTGTGGCGGCGTGCGGGATCGGTCTGCTCCCGATCCCGCTCGGCGCTCTCCTTCTGCGACATGACACATTCGCAGAAGGAGAGCATGGCTCGCCACGACCTCTTACTGCCGACCATGGCGGCGACCACGGCCGGCAGCGAGAGGTCTCTTCCTACGACCGCGTAGAGAGCGCTGCGCTCCTCGTCCCAGGCTGGGCACTCCTCCAGCGTGTGCTGGGCCGTGTCCTCACGGCAGTTGCCACAATGGTGGCACACGGCGGACTCCTCCGCTCCGGCTACGCGACACAGGTACGCACCGAAGCAGCCGTGCCCGGTGAGCACCTGCGTCAGCCGGTATGTCGGCGCGCCGTGGCGCCTGTCCATCCACTGGTCGAGGACAGGTCGCACTGCCGCGACGGTCCTCACGCCAGCACTCGGGCTCTCCAGCCTGGAACGCCACTCCTCCACGGCGGTCCTGCGGAGGGAGGCCAACATGGCCTCGACCTCACGGGGGACCAACCTCTGCCCACGCCCGGACGCCTCCTCTCGCCGGAAGAAAGCCGACGAGAGGGTCTTTGCGTCCAGCACCCAGGGCAGAGTTCCCGCCAATACGCAGGCCGCCTCATGCGAGACCGTGCGGTAGCCCCTGATAATCCGCTGCGCCACCATGCGCTGCGGACGATGCAGCAGGCGGACGCAGCGATCGCCCAGGGACTCGGCCCAAACGGGACACCCGTAGAGGGCCATGGACCGCACGACTCCAGCATACAAGTTTCGGCAAGGGATGCCAGGACCATCAGTGTTGGGCAGCAGGCGCCCCAGTGCGCCCGCCGCCCTCACCAGCTTCGGCGACAACTCCTCGAAGTGCGCACGGAAATCCCATCGACTGTCGAGGACGAGACCGAGGTATTTCATCCTCGACTCGACGGGAATCCGCACGCCCTCCACCGTGATGTGGTCCTCAGGCGGAGGCCCACACCGAGGACCGTGGAAACACACGGCCTCGGTCTTGTTCAGGGCCACCGTGAGGCCCAGTCGCCGAATCCTGCCCACCACCAGTCCGGTACCGAACGAGGCGAGCAGGGCGGACCTCTGGAATGTCCTGGCCGTCGCTGTCACCAACGTGTCGTCCGCGTAGCAGACGACAGCGACGCCCCGAAGGTTGGTACCACGGAGCACCCAGTCATAGCCGATGTTCCACAGGAGCGGGCCGAGAACCGACCCCTGCGGAACACCGCACGACACCGCTCTGCGATGCCACCCGTTGGCGCCCGGATACACCACGCACCTGTCAGACAAGTACGCGTGCACCAGACGCCGGAGATAGGGCGGCACCTCGTGGTACCGCAGTGCTTCTTCGATGCAGGCCCAGGGCATGGTGTTGAACGCGTTGGCGATGTCGAGAGACACCGCCACCACGACCCTACCCCGGGACACCGCACGCTCCGCTTGTGCCTTGACCCGCAGAATCGCGTGCACTGTCGACCGGCCCCGCCGGAACCCGAACTGGCAGTCCGCCAAGTCCGGGCCCGTGTCCTCCAAATGCTCGACGAGGCGCGCGTGGACTATGCGCTCAAAGAGCTTGCACACCTCGTCGAGCAACACGATGGGCCGGTAGGCCGACGGCGAGTCTGCAGGTCGCCCCTCCTTGCGGAGCAGGACAAGCTTGCCCGTCTTCCACAGCGACGGGAAGATGCCCTGCTCAAGGCACGCGGAGAAAAGGCCGCGGAGCCTCGTACCCAGCGACTCGACGGCCAGCACCCAGACACGACCGGGCACCCCGTCGAGCCCCGGGGCCGAGTTCTTGCTCCGCAGCCGAAGCACTGCCGCCTCTAGCTCTTGCGGCGAAACCTCCGGGATATCCCTTGCCGAAACCAACGACGATGACGCCGGTGGACGTGGCGCCATCGGTGGAGGAGTGAACTCCTCGGTGGCCGGAAACAAGGCCGCGACGACGTCCTCCAAAAGTTCGGTCCGGAGACTCTGTGTCAGTGGGGGCGCCCATGGGCGGAGTTTCCTCAACGCCACACGGTACGGACGCCCCCATGGATCTCTGTCCAGAGACCTCCGGAACTCTACGTTCGCCGCGGCCTTCGCTTGCGCGATGGCCACCCGCAGCGCTCTCTTCGCCTCTCTGTGGAGGTCGAGAAGGTGCCGCCCTTGCTCGTCGTCGCCGGGTCTACGTGTCCGACGACGACGGTGCCTGGCGAGTCGGCGGCGCGCGACCTGACAGGACGCACGCAGCTCAGTGAGCTCGGCCGACCACCAGTACACCTGGCGTTTCGCTGGGAGGCGGGTGACCCGGGGCATGGCCGCGTCGCAGACTCGCGACATCGCCACCCCGAACCATTCCGCCTCTTGCTCTACCCGCACCTACCCATCCGGTGCGGGGAGCCACGCCTGAATAATGGCGGCTTCCTTCGCGGCCTCCACATCGAGGCGCTTCGCGGCCCAACGTCGGCCGCCCGTGAATCGAGCAGTCGGACCACCTCCGGACTGATGGGTGGAGACCTGGGAGGTCGAGACGCTGTACCGAATGTAGAGATGATCGGACAGCGTCTCTTCCTCGACCAAAACCCTCCAGTCCCGAACACGGCGGGCAAGGGCCGGGGTGGCGAACGTCACGTCCACCACCGAACCGCCGTTGTGCCGCACGCACGTGTTCTCCGACCCCCGATTCAGGACGACCAACCCGATGGAGATCGCCCATTCCTCCAGGGCCTCGCCCCGCGCGTCGGTCACCGACGAACCCCAAGCCAAGGATTTGGCGTTGAAGTCGCCGGCTACAAGCACGGGGCGAGGCTGGCTGTCAAGCTGCACCAGGGCCCCCAGGCGCGCGAGAAAGCTCTCGAATTCCGCCTGGGACCTGTTGGGAGAGAAATATACTCCTACTACCCACACCCCTCCCACCAAGACCGCCACGCATCCCGCACCCTTCGCTACTTTTTCGAAGGGCGGAGAGCCGGCGGCGCCCCGGGTGATGACGGCCACCGAGCCATCAAGGTCCCCTGCCCAGTCGTCGCGGGCAGGGACAGAGTATGGCTCGGCGACCACAGCCACGTGGATCGACCACTGTGCCAGAGACTGGACAAGCATGTCCTGTGCTCCTTTACAGTGGTTAATGTTCGCCTGGAGGAAGTTAAGCGCCATTTATGTATGGGCGATCTCCATCGTCTCGGGGTGGGACGGTTGCGGCCGCGTCGCAACCTCGGCTCCCACACCGCGTTGAGAACGGTGTGGGACCGAGGAGGCAGCGCAGGCCTTTCCGCCCACCCGATGGTCCGCGGTTTTTCCTGCATCTGCGCAGATTGCGCAGTGCGGGTCCGCGGAACACTCCCGGGCCTTATGGCCCGATTGACCGCAGCGGTAGCAGAGCCCGCTACGGTCGCACTCGCCGGTGCATTGGACCCGCACATGCCCCTTATACAGGCAGCGGAAGCAGCGAAGAGGCCGGGCCTCAAGCAGCCGCACCGCCGCCGCCACCCAGCCCACCAGGACACGCCCCACCTTCACTACTTTCTCCGCTGCCTTCGCTGGGCAGCGGAGCCACACCGCACCCAGGCCCGAACGCTCGTCTCGGATCTCCCCGACCTTAACGTCGTCGGGGGAGCATTCGCCGAGACGGGCGATGGCTGCTGCGACTGCCTCGGAGGTGGCTGAAGTGTCCAGCCCCGAGACGCGCAGCTCCGCAGTCTTCACGGGCCGGGAGACGCGAACGTCCTCCTCCGACCCGCGGAGGACCTCCCTCATTTTGACACTGAGGGAGTCGGCCCTCGCCTCCGACTCAGGCCCGGGCACCTCGAACAAATACGCCCCGGTGGCTATTCGCCTCGACTTTAGCCCGCCTGCTATGCCGAGGCTGGCCAGGTCCACCTTCGTCTGGACCTCACGCAGGACTTGGGCGTACGTTACTCCCCGCTTCAACGCCTCCGGCGTCACCGTGAGTGTCACGGCGGCTTTGCGCGGGAGACGGAGCTGGGGAGCAGCCCTGCGTGGGGCCTGGACCGGCTGTTGGGCCGCCCGGGACTTCTTCTTGCCCCTCTTTGCCACCACTGTCCACGGAGTCTCCGTGGATGTGGCGGGTTGAAGGGGCGGGTGAGGCGTCTGCGACCGAGGCGGGGCGCGTTTGCGGTTGCCTCGCTTGCGCCCGCGGGACTCTCGAGAGGCGACCGGCGGCGGAGCCGTCGAAGCTGCGGTCGGCCGGGCAGCTGCTGCAGGGCGGCGAGCCGCCGCAGGGGCAGCCGGTGCGGGGCGGCCCACGGCCGCAGCGGCAGCCCTCTGCTTCCTCGCTCCTAGAGCCGGCCATGAGGCGGCCGGTATCCCCACGACGGGTGGCTGCGGCTTCGGGGCTGCCTTGGCCCTAGCCCGGTCGGCAGCCAGCGGAGGGCGGAGAATCGGCTCCGGAGGTAGCCGCATGGCGATCGCCTCTAGTTTGGCGTCCACTTTCGCCATGTGCACCTCCAGCAGCTGCCTCAGGACATCCGGCCCTGGAGCGCCGGACGCCATTTCAGCCGCAGGCTGCCGCTGCGACCCGACCGTCGCCATCAGGTCGTCAATCATTTTGCCCTGCGTGGTGAGGGCCGCCTCCAACGCCGTCACTTTCTGGCGGAGATTGCGGTTCTCCGCCTCGACCCTGGCGAGCTCCGCAGAGGACGGCTCTTGCGCTAACGCCAGCAGCTCCGACACGCTCTCATTTATGTCCCGAACATAAGTGCCCTTAAGGTGTCGGGACGTGCGAGACACGTGCCGGAGCCGCTTCGCCATCCGCATGAGGGCCTCACTGCGGGTGACTGGCGGCGCCTCCTGTGGAGCCGGCTTTGTCCACGGATGCGCCTCCTTGGCCTTCCGCAGATCGGCCTCATCCGCCTCCATCGCCTCGGCCTCTGCGATGCGCTCTTTTTCAAGAGCCGCCTCGTAATCCGCCTGCGCCCTGCTGACGGCGTCATCAACTACGCCCATGCTCCGGGCTGGAGCCGGGGATCTTCGCCTCTGCTTTCTGGTGGCAGCACGGGAGTCCGTTTCCGCCGTACTGCCACCATCGCTAGCCCTCTGCCGCTTCTCCGCCGGACGCGGCCCGCGCGGCCTAGTGCGGCTTCTCTTCGCATGCGAAGAGTCGCTGCTCATCCCGGACTCCGAATCGAAGTCACGGGATGGCGCGTTCCTCTCCGCAGGCGCTCCTGACGCTGAGGGTGCCCGACTGGACGCTTGAGAAGCATCCGAGCCGTGCAACCTCTCCACTACCACCGAACAAGTTTTGGTTTTAAGGTTTTCAATATTCATTGTTATTCCCACGAGTATGGGGGAAAGGAAGGTCCGCCCAGGCAGTGCCCCCTGTACCTGGGTAAGCCTAGCGTAACCCGCCAGAGGGTCGGCCGGTACTCTGGCGGGGGTCGCACTAGAGACTGAACTGCCCATCAGCCATGCATCCCTTCGCGGTGCGCCGCCGCTTGGGATTCGGGGTACTTTTTATAGAGGCATCCTCCCTCGCGGTCCGGGCGGTTAAGCCAAGACCCTCGGTCCGGCAGGAGTGCGAGACATGACCACAAACCTCACAACCGGATTACGATATACGACGGCGACCGTGGGAGGGACACTCCCACAGCCCGCCCGGCGGCGGGGTAAGCGCACACCGGGCCCGCCGAGACCTCCGGGACAGAACCGGAGGGTAGCCCTGAGATGGGCCCCACCTAGAAACGACAGATGGAGGCGGCCGCGACAAAAGACAGCGACCGCCAAACCCCCTGCCCTCCCCGTCGGATATTTGCCGTCGGCCATTGTAGTTGCAAAATTGCAACTACGATGACCCACGTTGCCCAGGGTGCACCACGTGGAGGTTCCCGACATAGCACCCCTTCATGGAATGACCTGGACCAACTTCAAGGATTTGTTCACTGCCAGGTGTGAGAGTGCTGAAACTCCTGCTGCATTTTTGATTAATTTAAACAGCGGTAGACCAAAAGATAACGAATGTTTAGCCTCTTACGCAGCCACATTGATGTCATCTATTTTGTCAAAGTGGAAAAATCTCTCCGTTGAACAAATTGCTGTATCCACTATCCTAGCACATATTTCTCAATTTGAGCCTCGGGTGCAGCGACTCTCCTTCACGGAAAATATTACTACCAGAAACCGTCTGCAACAAGAACTTAAAGCTGCCTCGTTTTTGAAACGGAAATCATCCTACCCACATGATCATAGGCATGATCTGAAACGATCTCGTTTTGTTCCTGATACCCCTGCTGCGAAGTGTTACATTTGTGGCAAAGCGGGTCACAAAGCGGTACAATGTCGCTCAAGGATTGGAGTAAAGAGTCAAGACACGAAACCAAAGTCACCAGTTGCTGACATCGCGCCTAGGAAGACTTCTTCTGCTGCTTCTGTTACCTGTTTCAGCTGCAGTGCCACAGGTCACTATGCGAAAAACTGTCCACGGCGGGGCAATAAGGAGGACAGCATCAGCAGCATGGCTGGGCCTTCGCAAGAGAAGCGAGTCAACGTGTGCGTCGTCAACGCGCCTGGAGGGATGCTTCGACATGCTGGTGAGCGGTTTAATTTTACTTACGATTCTGGTGCCGAGTGCTCGCTAATGAGAGACTATATAGCTTGTAAATTTCATGGAAAACGTTTTAATAATGTTGTTGTAATGTCTGGTATAGGCAAAAAAACTATTAGCAGTAGGTTACAAATTGTATCGCAGATTGAAATCAATGATATCTCGGTAGAGGTCGTTTTTCATGTCTTACCTGATCACCATTTACACTATGACATCATGATAGGACGTGAAGTACTAACATTAGGTATAGCCTTACATATGACAAACTGACATTTTATCGCCCCAACATTGTTAACGTTTGCGAATCTAAATCTCATATTGACTTCAATTCCCTTGACACTGACGTACCCCCGGAATTTAGAAGTGAATTGATAGAGCTCTTGAAATCTTTTAAATGCTTTTTTACTACTGGAGTACCAACTACGCGTGCCGACACTGAACCAATGGTTATACGCCTGAAAGACCCTAATAAAACTGTGTACCGACGACCTTATAGGCTGAGCCCAATAGAACGTAGTGTAGTGCGTGATAAAATAAACGAACCGCTTGAAGCAAATATCATCCGACCCAGCTCGTCACCATTCGCCAGTCCTATTCTTCTGGTAAAGAAGAAGGACGGGAGCGACCGAATGTGTGTCGATTATCGTGAACTGAATGATAATACGGTGCCGGATAGGTTTCCTCTTCCCCTCTTCTCCGACCAGATTGCCAGATTACATGGTGCACGGTTCTTTTCAATTTTAGATATGGCATCGGGTTTTAATCAAATCCCGATCCACCCAGACTCTATTGAGCGCACATCATTTATAACACCTGATGGCCAATATGAGTATTTGGCTATGCCGTTTGGCCTGCGAAATGCGCCCTCGGTCTTTCAACGTGCTGCCATAAAAGCTTTGGGTAGTCTGACAAGCACATATGTAGTCGTCTATATGGATCACGTCCTAATTATTGCGAACCATCCGAAAGAGGCAATTGAACGATTGAAGGTGGTTCTTCAGATTCTCACCGACAAAGGTTTTTACTTAATTTCAAAAAGTGTTATTTTTTGAAGCAAAGAGTAGAATATCTTGGGTTTGAAGTGTTTGAGGGTCAAATTAGGCCTAACCCTAAGAAAATCGAAGCCCTAACCGCTCTACCGCCACCATAAACTGTCACTCAGTTACGCCAATTTATTGGCTTGGCGTCGTATTTCAGGCAGTTTGTGCCTAAATTTTCACAAGTGATGTCACCTTTATATTCTCTTACTGCTGGAAACGGCAAGCTCGATTGGCAGCCTGAACATGAGGCCATTAGGCGTCAAATAGTGTCAGTTTTAACAAAAGAACCTGTTTTGTCCATTTTCGATCCCGATCGTGAAACAGAACTTCACACAGATGCCAGTGCAATCGGTTACAGTGGCGTATTGATTCAAAAGGTTGATGGTGTGCCACACGTAGTAGCTTATTATAGTCGTCGCACCACGTCTGCAGAGTCAAAGTACCACTCTTACGAATTGGAAACTCTTGCGGTCGTGAATGCAGTGAAACATTTTAGGCATTTTCTGCACGGTCATAAGTTCGTCGTCGTTACAGATTGTAGCTCCTTGAAATCCGCTCGTAAGAAACTCGATCTTACCCCGAGGGTCCATAGGTGGTGGGCATTCCTTCAAAGTTTTGATTTCGACGTAGTGTATAGAGAAGGAAAGCGTATGGCTCACGCCGACTTTTTCTCACGTAACCCTCTATCCCCGAACCCCGAGAACATTTTCGACAAGGTAAAACCTAAGCAGGTACATGCCACTGAGATTACTAAAAACTGGCTTCTTGCCGAACAACAGCGCGATGGCGATATAATAAAGTTGACTGGTGATCTTAGTCATGGTAACCTTGATGCGGATGTTACTAAAACATATGAGCTACGTTCTGGTACACTATATCGCAAAATACAGCGTAATGGAAAAACTCGTTGCTTACCTGTGGTTCCTAGATCACTGCGTTGGTCTATTGTTCATAGTGTTCATGAAGGGCTGGTACATTTGGGCTGCTATGTCGGGAACCTCCACGTGGTGCACGCTGGGCAACGTGGGTCATCGTAGTTGCAGTTCTGCAACTACTATGGCCGACGGCAAATATCCGACGGGGAGGGCAGGGGGTTTGGCGGTCGCTGTCTTTTGTCGCGGCCGCCTCCATCTGTCGTTGCAGGCGAGACCCTTCATTTGGGTCGCCCTCCGGTTCTGTCCCGGAGGTCTCGGCGGGCCCGGTGTGCGCTTACCCCGCCGCCGGGCGGGCTGTGGGAGTGTCCCTCCCACGGTCGCCGTCGTATATCGTAATCCGGTTATGAGGTTTGTGGTCATGTCTCGCACTCCTGCCGGACCGAGGGTCTTGGCTTAACCGCCCGGACCGCGAGGGAGGAAGCCTCTATAAAAAGTACCCCGAATCCCAAGCGGCGGCGCACCGTGAGGGGATGCATGGCTGATGGGAAGTTCAGTCTCTAGTGCGACCCCCGCCAGAGTACCAGCCGACCCTCTGGCGGGTTACGCTAGGCTTACCCAGGTACAGGGGGCACTGCCTGGGCGGACCTTCTTTTCCCCCATACTCGTGGGAACAATATGAAAAAAGTTCAAAATATAACAGAATGTTCAGTTGTTGTGGAAAGGTTGCTTGACTCGGACACTTCTCAAGCGTCTAGTCGGGCAACATCTTTGATGGGACCGCCTGCGGAGAGGCCCGCGCCATCCCGTGACTTCGATTCGGAGTCCGGGATGAGCAGCGACTCTTCGCATGCGAAGAAAAGGCGCACAAGGCAGCGAGGTTCGCGTCCTGTGGAGAAGCGGCAGAGAGCTAGTGATGGTGGCAGTACGGTGGATACGGACTCCCGTGCTGCCACCAAGAAACAAAAACGGAGGCCCTTGGTTACAGCGAGGAGGTCGGGCGCGGAGGACGACGCTGTCGACAGGGTGCGGAGGGAGTACGAGGCCGCCCTTGACGATGAGCGCATCGCCGAGGCCAAAATGCAGGAGGCGAAAGAGGCCGAGCTGCAGAAGGCTAAGGAGGCTCGTCCTCGAAAGAAGCCGGCTCCAACGGATGAAGCCCCGGCTACTCGCAGGGAGGCTCTTACAAGGATGGCGGAGCGGCTCCGACATGTCTCCCGGACGTCTGGACACCTAAAAGGTACATACGTTCGGGACCTCAATGTAAGCGTGTCGGAGCTTTTAGCAATGGCGGAAGAGCCACCCTCGGCGGAGCTCGCAAAGGTATAGGCGGAGAACCGTGCCCTCCGCGAAAAAGTGACGGCTCTGGAGGCAGCTTTCACCGCCCAGGCGAAGGTGCTGGAAGACCTGCTGGCCACGGTCCGGTCACAGCAGCGGCCAGCGCCTGAGCCTACGGTGACCCCAGGTGGACCGAGTGGGGACACAATAAAGAGTCTGCTGGAGACACACATGGCGAGGGTGGACGCCAAACTTGAGGCGCTCGCAATGCGGCTGCCTCCCGAGCCGATCCTTCGCCCTCCGCTGGCTGCAGACCGGGCTAGGGCCAAGGCGGCCCCGAAGCCGCAGCCTCCTGTCGCGGGGGCCTCTTCCTGGCCCGCTCTAGGAGCGAAAAAAAGAGGAGCTGCCCCTGCGGCCGCTGACCGCCCGGCTGCAGCAGCCCGGTCGACAGCGGTTGCATCGGTCCCGCCACAAGTGTCTGGTCGGGAGTCACGCGGGCGACGCCGGGGCAACCGCAAGCGCGCTCCGCCCCGGTCACAGACGCCGCACCCGCCCCTGCAGGCTGCCACATCTATGGAGACTCCGTGGACTGTGGTGGCCAAGAGGGGAAAAAAGAAGCCCAGGGCACCCAACAGCCAGTCCAGGCCCCACGCGGGGCTGCTTCCCAGCTCCGCCTCCCGCGCAAAGCCGCCGTGACTGTCACGGTGACGCCGGAGGCGCTGAAGCGGGGAGTAAGCTACGCGCACGTCTTGCGTGAGGTCCAGACCAAGGTGGACCTTGCCAGCCTTGGCATCACAGCTGGGCTGAGGTCGAGGCGAGTGGCCGAATCCCTCGTGTCGAAAATGAGGGAGGCTCTGGACGGGTCGAAGGATGACGTGCGTGTCACCCGGCCCGTCAAGACTGCGGAGCTGCGCATCTCGGGGTTTTTTTTTTTTTTTTTTTTTTATTATATCCCCCTATCCAGGACAAGGGACTTTTTACATCTTTTAAACTTGTATATCTAAGTATTAATTAAATTGTTTTGGTACTGAATGTACTCATTATACATTACATATTCAGTTGTAGTTTTTTTTTTTCTTATTATTTACCAACAGTATATTTATTATTCATTCTATATTCAAATAAAACTAAATTCTTTCCTTACATTCTAATTAACATCTTTTTATACTTAATATTATCCTTAATTATTACATACAATTTTTTCTCGATATACTTATACTTAGGTCGTATAATATTATATTATGCGTAACTAGTATTATTTATGTTTTATTTTTATTTATCGCCCTATTTGCTATGCTCTTACAATAATTTAAAAATGTATGTATTAAGCTTCGATCATTTATTATTTGCGGTATGTTTTCTTTGTTTATTTTAATTCCAATTTTTTGTTCTATGTCAAATCTATCTTTACAGTATATGGGGCAATCTAATAGGATGTGTGGGACGGTCTCCTCCACGTTTGGGTCACATGGGCACGCCGGATTCTCCTTGCATTTGAAGCGATTCAAATATTCGGAGAAGCCGCCGTGCCCCGTGAATACCTGCGTGAGGATTGAGTCCAGGGCGATCCGACGTACTGTTTTGTGCGCCACGACAGCGTCCTAGTCCGTGAGCCAGGTGCAAATTTGGTCAATTATTTCCTCTCAAGAGATAATTCGTGAGACGCATCAGAGTATAGTATTATAAAGCCTCGTGAACGTCAGCTGGCACTCGGTTGGGGGGATGAGCGGTTGTAGCCTCCCACGCACGAAGAAAAAAAAATACATTCACTCATTTCCTCCCAGCTAAAAATTTGTCAAATTGTAGCTTATCTAATATCTCAACGAAAAAAAATAATCAGCTGGTTCCAACATAGTGTATTGTACGTCAGCTGGTGTCTCGAACATGAATTTTTATTTTTTATTTTCAGTGATTTCCTCTCAAACAAAAATTTACCTGATGATAGCTTATATGTAATTGTGGATAAATATATAGGTCAGCTGGCTGTATCTTGGTGGAAAAACCGTCAGCTGATACTTTGAAAGTTATTACATAGGAGTTAGGCAGGAGCATATACTGAAAATAACCGTTCGCAGGGTTCAGAAGTTGCAACTATTGGCAAGTACTTTTTAGCTACACTCCATAGATAAGGGAAAATCTCAAAAAAATCAAATATTTATCAATGTTACTCAATTATATGAAGCTTTAGGATCTGATTTGAGCGCAGCACTCGCGGCATTTCACGCGTTCACAGGATGTGATTTTAACCCGGCCTTTTCGAAAAGGAAAAAAGCGTCCTTTTTCAATAATGGCTAAATTGAAAAGTTTCATCGAGTGTTTCATCCAAATGTCAAAACCATCAGAAAATAGAGAAAATATTTTTGAGAAGATAGAAGAGTTTGTTTGCCATATGTATGGATTTAATCGTCTAAAAAAGATCAATGAGGCAAGAGTAGCGTCGTTTGAAAAAACATATAAATTTATGGATACTGAAACTTTCAAGTTATCAAAAATATTGATGGCTCTTCTTTACCACCATTCAGATCAGAGCTATATCAGCAATTTTTAAGAGCTTGTTACATTGCTCAAATTTGGTCACATGCACACCTGAAGGATCCAACTTCTGATGATCCTGTAGATTATGGTTGGGCAGAAATCGACAACAAGTATGAATTCATCTGGTTTTCTGGAAGTCAGTTACCATCATCGATTAATGAAATCACTATTCAGCCTGAAAAAGGTAACATTTTTTTATCATTTTGATTATACAGGGTATATCAAGACTGCGACCGAAAACGAAGCCGGGTGGTAGTTTTAGTCTGTAACCAAGACACAATGCAAATAAAAATTTCGCAAAATAAGCGACAGATTTTTTTTTGCAATTTTTTGAAAATCATTGTTTTTGGGTAGCAAATACCTAGTTATTGCGAAAATAGTAATTTAAACCCTATCGTACCATTGCGTCTTAAAAAATAAAAAGGTGTACATCATTATTTTACGAAAACGATGTATTTATCACCCAAATACGACGATAAGTAAAAAATTACCAAAAAAAAGTTGACGATTTTTTTTGCGAAATTTTTCATTGCATTGTGTCTGAAGTCACTAATACTACCACCTGGCTTCGTTTTCGGTCGCGGTCTTGATATACCCGGTATTATGCTAAAATACGCATCCTAATATTTTTTTAAATTTTTGTACAGATGACAATGAAGACATAACAGCAGACAGCTCTGACAGCGACTCTGACGATGAATCGGAAAGAGAGGAAAGTGACTCAAGCCAGAGCGAAAACGAAAATGAATAAATCACATTGTTATTCTCATTGTCATTTTTCATCACGTTTATATAATAAATATTATTTATCGAGTAACTCGTTAATTTATACTAAGCCAATTGTTTATTTAATTATTTAAATATATCTAATATCATTTGATTACATACTTATTCGTTTCAAAAACATTGATACGGAATATTTATTTCAATTCAAATCTCATATTGAAGCAGCGCTATGTCGAATAATTAAAGATGCGTCATTTCCTCCCAGATGAAAATTTGTGAGCTGATTGTTAATATACTGATGCGATAAATAAAAAAAATCAGCTAGCAATAAGTCGAGGAAAAGCTAGTCAGCCGATGCATTTAAATTGACTGTAGATGCTCCTGCCTAACTCCTATGTAATAACTTTCAAAGTATCAGCTGACGGTTTTTCCACCAAGATACAGCCAGCTGACCTATATATTCATCCACAGTTACATATAAGCTATCATCAGGTAAATTTTTGTTTGAGAGGAAATCACTGAAAATAAAAAATAAAAATTCATGTTCGAGACACCAGCTGACGTACAATACACTATGTTGGAACCAGCTGATTATTTTTTTTCGTTGAGATATTAGATAAGCTACAATTTGACAAATTTTTAACTGAGAGGAAATGAGTGAATGTATTTTTTTTTTCTTCGTGCGTGGAAGGCTACAACCGCTCATCCTCCCAACCGAGTGCCAGCTGACGTTCACGAGGCTTCATAATACTATACTCTGATGCATTTTACTAATTACCGCTTGAGAGGAACTTGGTCATGAGAATCTGTCGCTGGCTCCCGGACTATCCGGAAAGAACAGCTTCGTTACCGAAGCTGTCTCTCCTTCCGCATATCTCCGGCTCCATTCGCCAATGGACTCCTGACGGATCTGTCTTTTGACGAATGAAACCGGACATTTGTCGTAGTGCGCTCGACATTTCAATTTCTGTGCAGCATCTTTAGCGAGCCCATCCGCCCTCTCATTCCCCTCCAGCCCGGCATGCGCTTTAACCCAGAAAAATTTAATTTTCTGGGCGCGTTCTTCGGCAGATATTAACATTTTGTTTATTTCGAACGCCAGCGGGTGGAGGGAATCTCCCTTTCCAATGCTTTGGAGGGCGGACATGGAATCGCTAAAGATGCTACATTCAGGAAGACCGCTTCGGGCAGCCTCTTTTACAGCCCTTTTGAGGGCAAGAAGTTCCGCCTGGTAAACGGAGCAGTACGGTTCCAACTTTAGCTTTTTGGTACTTGTCTCAGCGGCGCCATTCCATATGGATAGCGCCGCTCCGACTTTCCCATCAATTTTGCTGCCGTCGGTGAAGATACTCAGACCCTCACCGACGTGTTGGTCCAGTTCCGCCCCGCTTTCCAGGCATTGGAACGTCCTACTCCTCTGTTCCGCCGGATGGTCCAAGCTGACGAAGGCAACGGGCCTCTCAAATTCCCGATCCCCTACTACTTGCTGGGAGTACCCCTTCCTTGCTTCATATAAGAGCGCGGCTTCCCTTACTCTTATGTCGAGGGGGAGTATTCCCGCAAGCAGCAGGGCCGAGTGTAGGGAGACGGTCCTGTATGCCTTCGTCAACTTGAGAGCGAAACTCCGCTGTACCGCCCCGAGCTGCTTCCTGATACCCAATTTTTGGCTAGCGGGAGCCCACGCGCTGGCTGCATAAAGGATAACGGGCTCAACCGCCGCCGTATAAATTGTCCGGATCACTTCTGGGCTCAATCCCCACTGGACCTTGGCTGCTCTCGATAATTTTTTATAGAGACTGATGGCCTTCCCGCAAGCCTGCGTCACGTGACTGTTAAAGGTCAGCCGGTCGTCTATCGTTAGGCCAAGCATTTTTATTTCTTTTGACAGACCAATGTCAACGCCCCCCATGTGTAGGATTGGTGCATCGTACTTAATTTTGTTTGTAATGATCATTGCCTTGGTCTTGTTTGGCGCAAATTTTAGTTTATTTCGGATGCCCCAATCCCGCACATAGGCTAGCGCAGCATTGGCCTGTTTTTGAGCTTCTCCTGTGGTTACCCCATCGAACACCAGGACGACATCATCAGCAAATGCTTGACAATAGTCACCCCGGCGCTCTAGACCCTGCAGCAAAGGATCGAGAAGGAGGTTCCACAGGATTGGCCCTCCGATAGACCCCTGCACACAACCCTTAACAGTCCGCTTGGCATACTCTACACCCGCGTATCGGACCCTGACAACCCGATCATCCAAGTAGCTAGCGAGCGCTCGTCTGATGTTTGGTGGGCACTTCTCCTCCGCCAACCGGACTTTGATAGCGGGCCACCACGCGCTGTCGAAGGCTCCCTCTATGTCCAGTGATATCAAGATAACGACACGTTTTTCTTTCACTTTTTTCCTTATGTGTTGCATCAGGACATAGAGGGAGTCTTCGGTGCCTTTTTGTGGCATAAATCCGTATTGGCGGCCGCTCATCCTGGAGAGGAGGTACCATTTGAGTCTGCCCACCAACATCTTTTCCAGTATCTTTCCCATCACTGGCAACAGTCCAATAGGTCGATGTGCTTTGGGAGTCGTGTAGTCACCTCTCCCAGGTTTCCGAAGCACAACGACGGTGGCCTCTTTCCAAATTTTTGGAAAGCAGGCCAATTCCAGGCATTTGTTGGCCAGTGATAGGAAAGACGCCGGATCTTGAGCGATCGCCTGCGAACAGATATCGGATGTCAGGCCATCCGAACCGGGTGCTTTCTTCGGGTTGAATCCCGCCAGCGCAGTCTCGAGCTCGCGCATTGTGAATGGTGGGTCATGTACCTCACCATGGACCCAGTCATTCACGTGTTCGGCTTGTGCTCTGATGCGCTGGTGGTCTTCATTATCCTCCCTATCGAGATCGTCCGGATAAAATGTCTCGGCAAGAAATTTTGCCGACGCCATTTCGCCCAGTTCTTTCCCATCCTTGATTAGGGGTATATCCTCTTGTCGTTTTGTCAGCCTTCCCAATACGCGGTAGATCCCATCCCACACTCCCTCCCTATCTTGCCTCCCACAAAATTCTTTCCAGCTTTTTACTTGTGCTAATTTAGTTTCTTTTTCGTAAAGTTCTTTTGCCTCTTTATACTCTTTAATGACTTTGTTTTTTCTTACAGGTGCTGCCCATCGGATCCTACGCTTCTTCCTCATCATGTCTCTCTTAAGACCTTCAAGCTCTTCGTTCCACCAAGGTATTGTGTATTTACTGTGTTTTTTCTTTTTAGGTATAGTACTTTCGCAGATTTCTTTTATTAATTCTGTATATTTTTCTATTTTCTGTTCTAGTTCCTCTTTGCTTTCTATTTTATCTATTTGTATTTTATTTATATTATTTTCTTCAATCAATTTTTTGAATTTTATCCCAAATTCTGTCCAGTCTGCTTTTCTGGTATTATACATATATGCGTGTAGTTCTTTTAATGCTATTTCCTTGACCTCTTTTTAATTTTATTTTAAACATTATTGTGTTGTGGTCAGAGCTTGTCTGGTCCTCCATCACCATCCAATCATCGATCTTATCCAAAAGATCGATCGAACAGGTAGTGATGTCCACCTGGCTGGAATATTTCCTCCCTCCTCTTACTGTGCTGAATGTCGGTGTGTCGCCTTCATTCAGCACTTGGAGTCCAGTTTCGTCCAGCATTTCGGTTACCATCACTCCTCTTCGATCGATCGTTTGGCCCCACCACATGCTCTTGGCGTTGGCATCGCCCCCAATTATTAGACCCGCCGGCCCCAGTCTCCTCGTTATTTCCCTTAGTTGGTTTAGGTAGATATCAATTGGCTGATCAGGTTCGAAGTAAAACGAGACCGCCACGACCTCCCATGCACCGTTACGGATTTTTACCACAACTATATTAGTTGTGGTAAATTCCGAGCAGATCAAGGCGTCCAGATCCTCGTCAAAAACCGCTATGGCCGCCTTGACTCGCGCTTCCTCCTGTTTTGTGCTCTGGAAGATCCTGACGGTCCCGTAGTCCTTCATGCGACCCGATGCCCCTATATATGGCTCTTGAATTAGGGCAAATGCCAACATCTTCTTGCTCGCCATCGACATGAGTTCTTGTGTGGCAAGCGACTTTCGTTGAAGGTTGACCTGTGCCACTTTATAGGTCTTTTCTTCGGGGTCTGATTTTGCCGGACTGGGGGGGCTGGGGACCACCTCAGCAATACGACACAGCCGATCGTGCCAGTGCATCCCATTTCTGCCTGACTGGACACTCATGAGCAAAAGCGTTGTGCTTCAAGTCTGTTAACTTTGCTTTTTGGCAGTTACAACAAGTTGGCGGTTCGGCTGCCACCCAGTCAGGACAGTCTGCCTTCAAATGGGAGCCTCCGCAGTGGCTGCAACTGTCAAGCTCTTCACGACAGAATTTGCGGCCGTGACCGTAGCCAAGGCATCTCGTGCATTGCACCAACGGGGACTGGTCCTCAACTCTAATGCGTTGCACATCGATGTGGACAACTCCCGCGGCCGTCAAGCATCCCCAGACCTTCGATGGAACTTGCATCACCACATGACACGTGTGGGGGTTTCGTGTCTTCCTTCTGTATTTAATTTTTATGTCTTTAATATCCGTACTCATGTTGCCCAGTAGATGCTTGTTCTGGGTGCTTAGGGCCTCTAGGATGTCCCCATCGGTGTGACAACCGAGCACATTTTTCATTATAATGAGCGGCTCCTTGTTTTTTATATCCTCATAATTTAGCCTTCCTTCTGCCTTTTTAATTTATTCTTTCACCCTTCCTAATTCTTTCTTTGATCTACATCCGATAATCACCTTTCTGTCTTTACCTTTCCGCATCCTGTCAATCCTAAGTCCTTCGTTTTTGGCATTGATTGTACGTCTTACATTTTCGTAAATTTGGTCCCCTGTTTCCTGTTCGTCCGTAGAGGTTATGATCACGGAGTGCATGTCCTGTATTTCGTCCACTGGTCCTTTTCTCGTTTGTCCTACCAAAACTTCTGCATAACTACCTCTTTTCTTCCATTCCTCCGTTTGCTCTTTAATTTCATTGTTTAATTTCTCTATTTCCTCTTTATTTTGTTTTAGAAGTAAGCTATGTTCGTCCAGTTTGTTTATTAATTCCGCTGCTTCTATTGATTTCTGTTTACCTTCTTCTTCTGTCCTGTGTTTCCCTTTCATGTCTATCTGCTTTTTCCCTTCATTAATATCAGCTGCAATGGTTATCCTTTCATTTTCTGCCTCTTTAACTAGCTGGAAGAGTCTATCTGTGGCTTCTATAACATCGTTTTTAATTTCGGTTTTAAGATTCCTGCTATTATTTATTTGTAACCGGATTTTCATAAGACACGATTTCGCTTCAGTTGTTCGGCTTCTGGGTGCTACGTCTTTTGTAGGAGACATCCTTTCCACTGTTGAAGAGGCAATCTGTTTTCTCCCCGTGTCTTTAGTATCGCTGGATAGCATTCTAGTCCTTTGTCTCACTGATGTTGCTGTTGTTTTATCAATATTTTCCATTTGGGATTCGATACTGCGTCGGGCTTGTGCGACGTTGGTCCGGTTTGTCTCTATCAGGTTCAATCTATCCGGTGTTTTTGAAGACTTGGCAGGTACTTCTTTTGCTGAGGTGCGGTATCCACAGCCAAACATTTCTCCGGTGGCGTTGAGATGATTTAATAGGGGGACTCGTCAACAGTCAACAACAATTTTATATTAAAATAGACTCGCAAGTGTATAGCGTTTGCGAGGGTCAGTTTGTTTTCGATATAGATAAAGTTAACCCCACAAGATGTTACTTTTGTCTAACTTTTAAAATATTTTTATTATATTTATTTTATTTCTGTTTCAGGTGATGTCTTCCGAGTTCGGTCGAGTTATTCTTAAACAGGTAAGTCAAATAATGCCTCATTCAGTATTTTAATTTATTTATTTGTTTTCAGTTCAACGTGCGATTGCGGAGTTTTACTAAGGCCAGTATGTAGATTTTGTCAAATAAGGTCCAAATTTATCAAACTGTAGTTCTGCGCTTAGTAATATCAAAGGTACAGGTAAGAGCGGGAGACTGGGTAACGTAACTTCTCTATACCGGTCAACCAACAATAAAATTTAAACATAAATTTCTGCAGATGTATATTGTCTGCAAAATGGTCAAGTCTTTATCAAGTTCCTGAACTTGTGTTGGTAAAATGAGGCGTGATGTAATATAAGAGTGTATAAAATGTATTTATAAGCTTTTATTTATTTTATCGAATAGTTATAAATTTTTTAGGACTGATGTGTGAAAAAAGATCCAGAGCTGATATGCCTAATGACGCTATCGGGTGGGTGGGCGGGGCAATTTTTGCAGTTTTGGTGCGTCTAGACCCCGCATGCGTGGTATCTACGTGTCGGGCTCGTCGAGACGCGTGTAATGGTGCAATAATCGGGAGCAGCCGGGAGCAAAAAATTTCGAGGGGGGCCAAAAAAGTGATATTTTATAAGAACTTAAGTGAAAATTACTATTATTAACAATAAATCAATAGGAACACCACTGCCCTTGTGTGCCACCGAACGGCAATACTCAGGTTGTACAAAGAATCTAGAATTCTAGACCAAAAAGTCAATTTTAATTATAATTAAGTGAAATTTTTAAACAAAATATCAAATTATATGGACTATCACAAAAACAAACACTTTCAGTTCGCCAGATCCCAGCAGGCGTGGAGTCCACGTATCGGTGCGACGGAGCGCGCTTATAAATGCAACAATCCAAGACAATTCGATACGAGAAATTTTTGTTATGTTCAAAAATGTGTGATTTCCAAAAAATGTTAGATTATTACTTAAATTACACTGAAACGATCAAAACACCACGCCCTCTATGCGCTTTCAAACGAAAACAGACCACAAGTAGAAAAAATTATAAATTAAAAACTAAAAGTTAACTTCGAATTTTTCGCTACTGCACAGCTTAGGTGGATTTTCATACATTCGACTCGATTAATATCGATTGTGAACGATTATGACCAATTTTTGCAGTTTTGGTGCGTCTAGACCCCGCATGCGTGGTATCCACGTGTCGGGCTCGTCGAGACGCGTGTAATGGTGCAATAATCGGGAGCAGCCGGGAGCAAAAAATTTCGAGGGGGGCCAAAAAAGTGATATTTTATAAGAACTTAAGTGAAAATTACTATTATTAACAATAAATCAATAGGAACACCACTGCCCTTGTGTGCCACCGAACGGCAATACACAGGTTGTACAAAGAATCTAGAATTCTAGACCAAAAAGTCAATTTTAATTATAATTAAGTGAAATTTTTTAAACAAAATATCAAATTATATGGACTATCACAAAAACAAACACTTTCAGTTCGCCAGATCCCAGCAGGCGTGGAGTCCACGTATCGGTGCGACGGAGCGCGCTTATAAATGCAACAATCCAAGACAATTCGATACGAGAAATTTTTGTTATGTTCAAAAATGTGTGATTTCCAAAAAATGTTAGATTATTACTTAAATTACACTGAAACGATCAAAACACCACGCCCTCTATGCGCTTTCAAACGAAAACAGACCACAAGTAGAAAAAATTATAAATTAAAAACTAAAAGTTAACTTCGAATTTTTCGCTACTGCACAGCTTAGGTGGATTTTCATACATTCGACTCGATTAATATCGATTGTGAACGATTATGACCAATTTTTGCAGTTTTGGTGCGTCTAGACCCCGCATGCGTGGTATCCACGTGTCGGGCTCGTCGAGACGCGTGTAATGGTGCAATAATCGGGAGCAGCCGGGAGCAAAAAATTTCGAGGGGGGCCAAAAAAGTGATATTTTATAAGAACTTAAGTGAAAATTACTATTATTAACAATAAATCAATAGGAACACCACTGCCCTTGTGTGCCACCGAACGGCAATACACAGGTTGTACAAAGAATCTAGAATTCTAGACCAAAAAGTCAATTTTAATTATAATTAAGTGAAATTTTTTAAACAAAATATCAAATTATATGGACTATCACAAAAACAAACACTTTCAGTTCGCCAGATCCCAGCAGGCGTGGAGTCCACGTATCGGTGCGACGGAGCGCGCTTATAAATGCAACAATCCAAGACAATTCGATACGAGAAATTTTTGTTATGTTCAAAAATGTGTGATTTCCAAAAAATGTTAGATTATTACTTAAATTACACTGAAACGATCAAAACACCACGCCCTCTATGCGCTTTCAAACGAAAACAGACCACAAGTAGAAAAAATTATAAATTAAAAACTAAAAGTTAACTTCGAATTTTTCGCTACTGCACAGCTTAGGTGGATTTTCATACATTCGACTCGATTAATATCGATTGTGAACGATTATGACCAATTTTTGCAGTTTTGGTGCGTCTAGACCCCGCATGCGTGGTATCCACGTGTCGGGCTCGTCGAGACGCGTGTAATGGTGCAATAATCGGGAGCAGCCGGGAGCAAAAAATTTCGAGGGGGGCCAAAAAAGTGATATTTTATAAGAACTTAAGTGAAAATTACTATTATTAACAATAAATCAATAGGAACACCACTGCCCTTGTGTGCCACCGAACGGCAATACACAGGTTGTACAAAGAATCTAGAATTCTAGACCAAAAAGTCAATTTTAATTATAATTAAGTGAAATTTTTTAAACAAAATATCAAATTATATGGACTATCACAAAAACAAACACTTTCAGTTCGCCAGATCCCAGCAGGCGTGGAGTCCACGTATCGGTGCGACGGAGCGCGCTTATAAATGCAACAATCCAAGACAATTCGATACGAGAAATTTTTGTTATGTTCAAAAATGTGTGATTTCCAAAAAATGTTAGATTATTACTTAAATTACACTGAAACGATCAAAACACCACGCCCTCTATGCGCTTTCAAACGAAAACAGACCACAAGTAGAAAAAATTATAAATTAAAAACTAAAAGTTAACTTCGAATTTTTCGCTACTGCACAGCTTAGGTGGATTTTCATACATTCGACTCGATTAATATCGATTGTGAACGATTATGACCAATTTTTGCAGTTTTGGTGCGTCTAGACCCCGCATGCGTGGTATCCACGTGTCGGGCTCGTCGAGACGCGTGTAATGGTGCAATAATCGGGAGCAGCCGGGAGCAAAAAATTTCGAGGGGGGCCAAAAAAGTGATATTTTATAAGAACTTAAGTGAAAATTACTATTATTAACAATAAATCAATAGGAACACCACTGCCCTTGTGTGCCACCGAACGGCAATACACAGGTTGTACAAAGAATCTAGAATTCTAGACCAAAAAGTCAATTTTAATTATAATTAAGTGAAATTTTTTAAACAAAATATCAAATTATATGGACTATCACAAAAACAAACACTTTCAGTTCGCCAGATCCCAGCAGGCGTGGAGTCCACGTATCGGTGCGACGGAGCGCGCTTATAAATGCAACAATCCAAGACAATTCGATACGAGAAATTTTTGTTATGTTCAAAAATGTGTGATTTCCAAAAAATGTTAGATTATTACTTAAATTACACTGAAACGATCAAAACACCACGCCCTCTATGCGCTTTCAAACGAAAACAGACCACAAGTAGAAAAAATTATAAATTAAAAACTAAAAGTTAACTTCGAATTTTTCGCTACTGCACAGCTTAGGTGGATTTTCATACATTCGACTCGATTAATATCGATTGTGAACGATTATGACCAATTTTTGCAGTTTTGGTGCGTCTAGACCCCGCATGCGTGGTATCCACGTGTCGGGCTCGTCGAGACGCGTGTAATGGTGCAATAATCGGGAGCAGCCGGGAGCAAAAAATTTCGAGGGGGGCCAAAAAAGTGATATTTTATAAGAACTTAAGTGAAAATTACTATTATTAACAATAAATCAATAGGAACACCACTGCCCTTGTGTGCCACCGAACGGCAATACACAGGTTGTACAAAGAATCTAGAATTCTAGACCAAAAAGTCAATTTTAATTATAATTAAGTGAAATTTTTTAAACAAAATATCAAATTATAT
The DNA here is from genome assembly GCA_949752805.1 of Deilephila elpenor. Lineage (NCBI taxonomy): Eukaryota > Metazoa > Arthropoda > Insecta > Lepidoptera > Sphingidae > Deilephila > Deilephila elpenor. Next base: position 16,366,692 of record OX457095.1, read on the forward strand.
GGACTATCACAAAAACAAACACTTTCAGTTCGCCAGATCCCAGCAGGCGTGGAGTCCACGTATCGGTGCGACGGAGCGCGCTTATAAATGCAACAATCCAAGACAATTCGATACGAGAAATTTTTGTTATGTTCAAAAATGTGTGATTTCCAAAAAATGTTAGATTATTACTTAAATTACACTGAAACGATCAAAACACCACGCCCTCTATGCGCTTTCAAACGAAAACAGACCACAAGTAGAAAAAATTATAAATTAAAAACTAAAAGTTAACTTCGAATTTTTCGCTACTGCACAGCTTAGGTGGATTTTCATACATTCGACTCGATTAATATCGATTGTGAACGATTATGACCAATTTTTGCAGTTTTGGTGCGTCTAGACCCCGCATGCGTGGTATCCACGTGTCGGGCTCGTCGAGACGCGTGTAATGGTGCAATAATCGGGAGCAGCCGGGAGCAAAAAATTTCGAGGGGGGCCAAAAAAGTGATATTTTATAAGAACTTAAGTGAAAATTACTATTATTAACAATAAATCAATAGGAACACCACTGCCCTTGTGTGCCACCGAACGGCAATACACAGGTTGTACAAAGAATCTAGAATTCTAGACCAAAAAGTCAATTTTAATTATAATTAAGTGAAATTTTTTAAACAAAATATCAAATTATATGGACTATCACAAAAACAAACACTTTCAGTTCGCCAGATCCCAGCAGGCGTGGAGTCCACGTATCGGTGCGACGGAGCGCGCTTATAAATGCAACAATACAAGACAATTCGATACGAGAAATTTTTGTTATGTTCAAAAATGTGTGATTTCCAAAAAATGTTAGATTATTACTTAAATTACACTGAAACGATCAAAACACCACGCCCTCTATGCGCTTTCAAACGAAAACAGACCACAAGTAGAAAAAATTATAAATTAAAAACTAAAAGTTAACTTCGAATTTTTCGCTACTGCACAGCTTAGGTGGATTTTCATACATTCGACTCGATTAATATCGATTGTGAACGATTATGACCAATTTTTGCAGTTTTGGTGCGTCTAGACCCCGCATGCGTGGTATCTACGTGTCGGGCTCGTCGAGACGCGTGTAATGGTGCAATAATCGGGAGCAGCCGGGAGCAAAAAATTTCGAGGGGGGCCAAAAAAGTGATATTTTATAAGAACTTAAGTGAAAATTACTATTATTAACAATAAATCAATAGGAACACCACTGCCCTTGTGTGCCACCGAACGGCAATACTCAGGTTGTACAAAGAATCTAGAATTCTAGACCAAAAAGTCAATTTTAATTATAATTAAGTGAAATTTTTAAACAAAATATCAAATTATATGGACTATCACAAAAACAAACACTTTCAGTTCGCCAGATCCCAGCAGGCGTGGAGTCCACGTATCGGTGCGACGGAGCGCGCTTATAAATGCAACAATCCAAGACAATTCGATACGAGAAATTTTTGTTATGTTCAAAAATGTGTGATTTCCAAAAAATGTTAGATTATTACTTAAATTACACTGAAACGATCAAAACACCACGCCCTCTATGCGCTTTCAAACGAAAACAGACCACAAGTAGAAAAAATTATAAATTAAAAACTAAAAGTTAACTTCGAATTTTTCGCTACTGCACAGCTTAGGTGGATTTTCATACATTCGACTCGATTAATATCGATTGTGAACGATTATGACCAATTTTTGCAGTTTTGGTGCGTCTAGACCCCGCATGCGTGGTATCCACGTGTCGGGCTCGTCGAGACGCGTGTAATGGTGCAATAATCGGGAGCAGCCGGGAGCAAAAAATTTCGAGGGGGGCCAAAAAAGTGATATTTTATAAGAACTTAAGTGAAAATTACTATTATTAACAATAAATCAATAGGAACACCACTGCCCTTGTGTGCCACCGAACGGCAATACTCAGGTTGTACAAAGAATCTAGAATTCTAGACCAAAAAGTCAATTTTAATTATAATTAAGTGAAATTTTTAAACAAAATATCAAATTATATGGACTATCACAAAAACAAACACTTTCAGTTCGCCAGATCCCAGCAGGCGTGGAGTCCACGTATCGGTGCGACGGAGCGCGCTTATAAATGCAACAATCCAAGACAATTCGATACGAGAAATTTTTGTTATGTTCAAAAATGTGTGATTTCCAAAAAATGTTAGATTATTACTTAAATTACACTGAAACGATCAAAACACCACGCCCTCTATGCGCTTTCAAACGAAAACAGACCACAAGTAGAAAAAATTATAAATTAAAAACTAAAAGTTAACTTCGAATTTTTCGCTACTGCACAGCTTAGGTGGATTTTCATACATTCGACTCGATTAATATCGATTGTGAACGATTATGACCAATTTTTGCAGTTTTGGTGCGTCTAGACCCCGCATGCGTGGTATCCACGTGTCGGGCTCGTCGAGACGCGTGTAATGGTGCAATAATCGGGAGCAGCCGGGAGCAAAAAATTTCGAGGGGGGCCAAAAAAGTGATATTTTATAAGAACTTAAGTGAAAATTACTATTATTAACAATAAATCAATAGGAACACCACTGCCCTTGTGTGCCACCGAACGGCAATACACAGGTTGTACAAAGAATCTAGAATTCTAGACCAAAAAGTCAATTTTAATTATAATTAAGTGAAATTTTTTAAACAAAATATCAAATTATATGGACTATCACAAAAACAAACACTTTCAGTTCGCCAGATCCCAGCAGGCGTGGAGTCCACGTATCGGTGCGACGGAGCGCGCTTATAAATGCAACAATCCAAGACAATTCGATACGAGAAATTTTTGTTATGTTCAAAAATGTGTGATTTCCAAAAAATGTTAGATTATTACTTAAATTACACTGAAACGATCAAAACACCACGCCCTCTATGCGCTTTCAAACGAAAACAGACCACAAGTAGAAAAAATTATAAATTAAAAACTAAAAGTTAACTTCGAATTTTTCGCTACTGCACAGCTTAGGTGGATTTTCATACATTCGACTCGATTAATATCGATTGTGAACGATTATGACCAATTTTTGCAGTTTTGGTGCGTCTAGACCCCGCATGCGTGGTATCCACGTGTCGGGCTCGTCGAGACGCGTGTAATGGTGCAATAATCGGGAGCAGCCGGGAGCAAAAAATTTCGAGGGGGGCCAAAAAAGTGATATTTTATAAGAACTTAAGTGAAAATTACTATTATTAACAATAAATCAATAGGAACACCACTGCCCTTGTGTGCCACCGAACGGCAATACACAGGTTGTACAAAGAATCTAGAATTCTAGACCAAAAAGTCAATTTTAATTATAATTAAGTGAAATTTTTTAAACAAAATATCAAATTATATGGACTATCACAAAAACAAACACTTTCAGTTCGCCAGATCCCAGCAGGCGTGGAGTCCACGTATCGGTGCGACGGAGCGCGCTTATAAATGCAACAATCCAAGACAATTCGATACGAGAAATTTTTGTTATGTTCAAAAATGTGTGATTTCCAAAAAATGTTAGATTATTACTTAAATTACACTGAAACGATCAAAACACCACGCCCTCTATGCGCTTTCAAACGAAAACAGACCACAAGTAGAAAAAATTATAAATTAAAAACTAAAAGTTAACTTCGAATTTTTCGCTACTGCACAGCTTAGGTGGATTTTCATACATTCGACTCGATTAATATCGATTGTGAACGATTATGACCAATTTTTGCAGTTTTGGTGCGTCTAGACCCCGCATGCGTGGTATCCACGTGTCGGGCTCGTCGAGACGCGTGTAATGGTGCAATAATCGGGAGCAGCCGGGAGCAAAAAATTTCGAGGGGGGCCAAAAAAGTGATATTTTATAAGAACTTAAGTGAAAATTACTATTATTAACAATAAATCAATAGGAACACCACTGCCCTTGTGTGCCACCGAACGGCAATACACAGGTTGTACAAAGAATCTAGAATTCTAGACCAAAAAGTCAATTTTAATTATAATTAAGTGAAATTTTTTAAACAAAATATCAAATTATATGGACTATCACAAAAACAAACACTTTCAGTTCGCCAGATCCCAGCAGGCGTGGAGTCCACGTATCGGTGCGACGGAGCGCGCTTATAAATGCAACAATCCAAGACAATTCGATACGAGAAATTTTTGTTATGTTCAAAAATGTGTGATTTCCAAAAAATGTTAGATTATTACTTAAATTACACTGAAACGATCAAAACACCACGCCCTCTATGCGCTTTCAAACGAAAACAGACCACAAGTAGAAAAAATTATAAATTAAAAACTAAAAGTTAACTTCGAATTTTTCGCTACTGCACAGCTTAGGTGGATTTTCATACATTCGACTCGATTAATATCGATTGTGAACGATTATGACCAATTTTTGCAGTTTTGGTGCGTCTAGACCCCGCATGCGTGGTATCCACGTGTCGGGCTCGTCGAGACGCGTGTAATGGTGCAATAATCGGGAGCAGCCGGGAGCAAAAAATTTCGAGGGGGGCCAAAAAAGTGATATTTTATAAGAACTTAAGTGAAAATTACTATTATTAACAATAAATCAATAGGAACACCACTGCCCTTGTGTGCCACCGAACGGCAATACACAGGTTGTACAAAGAATCTAGAATTCTAGACCAAAAAGTCAATTTTAATTATAATTAAGTGAAATTTTTTAAACAAAATATCAAATTATATGGACTATCACAAAAACAAACACTTTCAGTTCGCCAGATCCCAGCAGGCGTGGAGTCCACGTATCGGTGCGACGGAGCGCGCTTATAAATGCAACAATCCAAGACAATTCGATACGAGAAATTTTTGTTATGTTCAAAAATGTGTGATTTCCAAAAAATGTTAGATTATTACTTAAATTACACTGAAACGATCAAAACACCACGCCCTCTATGCGCTTTCAAACGAAAACAGACCACAAGTAGAAAAAATTATAAATTAAAAACTAAAAGTTAACTTCGAATTTTTCGCTACTGCACAGCTTAGGTGGATTTTCATACATTCGACTCGATTAATATCGATTGTGAACGATTATGACCAATTTTTGCAGTTTTGGTGCGTCTAGACCCCGCATGCGTGGTATCCACGTGTCGGGCTCGTCGAGACGCGTGTAATGGTGCAATAATCGGGAGCAGCCGGGAGCAAAAAATTTCGAGGGGGGCCAAAAAAGTGATATTTTATAAGAACTTAAGTGAAAATTACTATTATTAACAATAAATCAATAGGAACACCACTGCCCTTGTGTGCCACCGAACGGCAATACACAGGTTGTACAAAGAATCTAGAATTCTAGACCAAAAAGTCAATTTTAATTATAATTAAGTGAAATTTTTTAAACAAAATATCAAATTATATGGACTATCACAAAAACAAACACTTTCAGTTCGCCAGATCCCAGCAGGCGTGGAGTCCACGTATCGGTGCGACGGAGCGCGCTTATAAATGCAACAATCCAAGACAATTCGATACGAGAAATTTTTGTTATGTTCAAAAATGTGTGATTTCCAAAAAATGTTAGATTATTACTTAAATTACACTGAAACGATCAAAACACCACGCCCTCTATGCGCTTTCAAACGAAAACAGACCACAAGTAGAAAAAATTATAAATTAAAAACTAAAAGTTAACTTCGAATTTTTCGCTACTGCACAGCTTAGGTGGATTTTCATACATTCGACTCGATTAATATCGATTGTGAACGATTATGACCAATTTTTGCAGTTTTGGTGCGTCTAGACCCCGCATGCGTGGTATCCACGTGTCGGGCTCGTCGAGACGCGTGTAATGGTGCAATAATCGGGAGCAGCCGGGAGCAAAAAATTTCGAGGGGGGCCAAAAAAGTGATATTTTATAAGAACTTAAGTGAAAATTACTATTATTAACAATAAATCAATAGGAACACCACTGCCCTTGTGTGCCACCGAACGGCAATACACAGGTTGTACAAAGAATCTAGAATTCTAGACCAAAAAGTCAATTTTAATTATAATTAAGTGAAATTTTTTAAACAAAATATCAAATTATATGGACTATCACAAAAACAAACACTTTCAGTTCGCCAGATCCCAGCAGGCGTGGAGTCCACGTATCGGTGCGACGGAGCGCGCTTATAAATGCAACAATACAAGACAATTCGATACGAGAAATTTTTGTTATGTTCAAAAATGTGTGATTTCCAAAAAATGTTAGATTATTACTTAAATTACACTGAAACGATCAAAACACCACGCCCTCTATGCGCTTTCAAACGAAAACAGACCACAAGTAGAAAAAATTATAAATTAAAAACTAAAAGTTAACTTCGAATTTTTCGCTACTGCACAGCTTAGGTGGATTTTCATACATTCGACTCGATTAATATCGATTGTGAACGATTATGACCAATTTTTGCAGTTTTGGTGCGTCTAGACCCCGCATGCGTGGTATCTACGTGTCGGGCTCGTCGAGACGCGTGTAATGGTGCAATAATCGGGAGCAGCCGGGAGCAAAAAATTTCGAGGGGGGCCAAAAAAGTGATATTTTATAAGAACTTAAGTGAAAATTACTATTATTAACAATAAATCAATAGGAACACCACTGCCCTTGTGTGCCACCGAACGGCAATACTCAGGTTGTACAAAGAATCTAGAATTCTAGACCAAAAAGTCAATTTTAATTATAATTAAGTGAAATTTTTAAACAAAATATCAAATTATATGGACTATCACAAAAACAAACACTTTCAGTTCGCCAGATCCCAGCAGGCGTGGAGTCCACGTATCGGTGCGACGGAGCGCGCTTATAAATGCAACAATCCAAGACAATTCGATACGAGAAATTTTTGTTATGTTCAAAAATGTGTGATTTCCAAAAAATGTTAGATTATTACTTAAATTACACTGAAACGATCAAAACACCACGCCCTCTATGCGCTTTCAAACGAAAACAGACCACAAGTAGAAAAAATTATAAATTAAAAACTAAAAGTTAACTTCGAATTTTTCGCTACTGCACAGCTTAGGTGGATTTTCATACATTCGACTCGATTAATATCGATTGTGAACGATTATGACCAATTTTTGCAGTTTTGGTGCGTCTAGACCCCGCATGCGTGGTATCCACGTGTCGGGCTCGTCGAGACGCGTGTAATGGTGCAATAATCGGGAGCAGCCGGGAGCAAAAAATTTCGAGGGGGGCCAAAAAAGTGATATTTTATAAGAACTTAAGTGAAAATTACTATTATTAACAATAAATCAATAGGAACACCACTGCCCTTGTGTGCCACCGAACGGCAATACTCAGGTTGTACAAAGAATCTAGAATTCTAGACCAAAAAGTCAATTTTAATTATAATTAAGTGAAATTTTTAAACAAAATATCAAATTATATGGACTATCACAAAAACAAACACTTTCAGTTCGCCAGATCCCAGCAGGCGTGGAGTCCACGTATCGGTGCGACGGAGCGCGCTTATAAATGCAACAATCCAAGACAATTCGATACGAGAAATTTTTGTTATGTTCAAAAATGTGTGATTTCCAAAAAATGTTAGATTATTACTTAAATTACACTGAAACGATCAAAACACCACGCCCTCTATGCGCTTTCAAACGAAAACAGACCACAAGTAGAAAAAATTATAAATTAAAAACTAAAAGTTAACTTCGAATTTTTCGCTACTGCACAGCTTAGGTGGATTTTCATACATTCGACTCGATTAATATCGATTGTGAACGATTATGACCAATTTTTGCAGTTTTGGTGCGTCTAGACCCCGCATGCGTGGTATCCACGTGTCGGGCTCGTCGAGACGCGTGTAATGGTGCAATAATCGGGAGCAGCCGGGAGCAAAAAATTTCGAGGGGGGCCAAAAAAGTGATATTTTATAAGAACTTAAGTGAAAATTACTATTATTAACAATAAATCAATAGGAACACCACTGCCCTTGTGTGCCACCGAACGGCAATACACAGGTTGTACAAAGAATCTAGAATTCTAGACCAAAAAGTCAATTTTAATTATAATTAAGTGAAATTTTTTAAACAAAATATCAAATTATATGGACTATCACAAAAACAAACACTTTCAGTTCGCCAGATCCCAGCAGGCGTGGAGTCCACGTATCGGTGCGACGGAGCGCGCTTATAAATGCAACAATCCAAGACAATTCGATACGAGAAATTTTTGTTATGTTCAAAAATGTGTGATTTCCAAAAAATGTTAGATTATTACTTAAATTACACTGAAACGATCAAAACACCACGCCCTCTATGCGCTTTCAAACGAAAACAGACCACAAGTAGAAAAAATTATAAATTAAAAACTAAAAGTTAACTTCGAATTTTTCGCTACTGCACAGCTTAGGTGGATTTTCATACATTCGACTCGATTAATATCGATTGTGAACGATTATGACCAATTTTTGCAGTTTTGGTGCGTCTAGACCCCGCATGCGTGGTATCCACGTGTCGGGCTCGTCGAGACGCGTGTAATGGTGCAATAATCGGGAGCAGCCGGGAGCAAAAAATTTCGAGGGGGGCCAAAAAAGTGATATTTTATAAGAACTTAAGTGAAAATTACTATTATTAACAATAAATCAATAGGAACACCACTGCCCTTGTGTGCCACCGAACGGCAATACACAGGTTGTACAAAGAATCTAGAATTCTAGACCAAAAAGTCAATTTTAATTATAATTAAGTGAAATTTTTTAAACAAAATATCAAATTATATGGACTATCACAAAAACAAACACTTTCAGTTCGCCAGATCCCAGCAGGCGTGGAGTCCACGTATCGGTGCGACGGAGCGCGCTTATAAATGCAACAATCCAAGACAATTCGATACGAGAAATTTTTGTTATGTTCAAAAATGTGTGATTTCCAAAAAATGTTAGATTATTACTTAAATTACACTGAAACGATCAAAACACCACGCCCTCTATGCGCTTTCAAACGAAAACAGACCACAAGTAGAAAAAATTATAAATTAAAAACTAAAAGTTAACTTCGAATTTTTCGCTACTGCACAGCTTAGGTGGATTTTCATACATTCGACTCGATTAATATCGATTGTGAACGATTATGACCAATTTTTGCAGTTTTGGTGCGTCTAGACCCCGCATGCGTGGTATCCACGTGTCGGGCTCGTCGAGACGCGTGTAATGGTGCAATAATCGGGAGCAGCCGGGAGCAAAAAATTTCGAGGGGGGCCAAAAAAGTGATATTTTATAAGAACTTAAGTGAAAATTACTATTATTAACAATAAATCAATAGGAACACCACTGCCCTTGTGTGCCACCGAACGGCAATACACAGGTTGTACAAAGAATCTAGAATTCTAGACCAAAAAGTCAATTTTAATTATAATTAAGTGAAATTTTTTAAACAAAATATCAAATTATATGGACTATCACAAAAACAAACACTTTCAGTTCGCCAGATCCCAGCAGGCGTGGAGTCCACGTATCGGTGCGACGGAGCGCGCTTATAAATGCAACAATCCAAGACAATTCGATACGAGAAATTTTTGTTATGTTCAAAAATGTGTGATTTCCAAAAAATGTTAGATTATTACTTAAATTACACTGAAACGATCAAAACACCACGCCCTCTATGCGCTTTCAAACGAAAACAGACCACAAGTAGAAAAAATTATAAATTAAAAACTAAAAGTTAACTTCGAATTTTTCGCTACTGCACAGCTTAGGTGGATTTTCATACATTCGACTCGATTAATATCGATTGTGAACGATTATGACCAATTTTTGCAGTTTTGGTGCGTCTAGACCCCGCATGCGTGGTATCCACGTGTCGGGCTCGTCGAGACGCGTGTAATGGTGCAATAATCGGGAGCAGCCGGGAGCAAAAAATTTCGAGGGGGGCCAAAAAAGTGATATTTTATAAGAACTTAAGTGAAAATTACTATTATTAACAATAAATCAATAGGAACACCACTGCCCTTGTGTGCCACCGAACGGCAATACTCAGGTTGTACAAAGAATCTAGAATTCTAGACCAAAAAGTCAATTTTAATTATAATTAAGTGAAATTTTTAAACAAAATATCAAATTATATGGACTATCACAAAAACAAACACTTTCAGTTCGCCAGATCCCAGCAGGCGTGGAGTCCACGTATCGGTGCGACGGAGCGCGCTTATAAATGCAACAATCCAAGACAATTCGATACGAGAAATTTTTGTTATGTTCAAAAATGTGTGATTTCCAAAAAATGTTAGATTATTACTTAAATTACACTGAAACGATCAAAACACCACGCCCTCTATGCGCTTTCAAACGAAAACAGACCACAAGTAGAAAAAATTATAAATTAAAAACTAAAAGTTAACTTCGAATTTTTCGCTACTGCACAGCTTAGGTGGATTTTCATACATTCGACTCGATTAATATCGATTGTGAACGATTATGACCAATTTTTGCAGTTTTGGTGCGTCTAGACCCCGCATGCGTGGTATCCACGTGTCGGGCTCGTCGAGACGCGTGTAATGGTGCAATAATCGGGAGCAGCCGGGAGCAAAAAATTTCGAGGGGGGCCAAAAAAGTGATATTTTATAAGAACTTAAGTGAAAATTACTATTATTAACAATAAATCAATAGGAACACCACTGCCCTTGTGTGCCACCGAACGGCAATACACAGGTTGTACAAAGAATCTAGAATTCTAGACCAAAAAGTCAATTTTAATTATAATTAAGTGAAATTTTTTAAACAAAATATCAAATTATATGGACTATCACAAAAACAAACACTTTCAGTTCGCCAGATCCCAGCAGGCGTGGAGTCCACGTATCGGTGCGACGGAGCGCGCTTATAAATGCAACAATCCAAGACAATTCGATACGAGAAATTTTTGTTATGTTCAAAAATGTGTGATTTCCAAAAAATGTTAGATTATTACTTAAATTACACTGAAACGATCAAAACACCACGCCCTCTATGCGCTTTCAAACGAAAACAGACCACAAGTAGAAAAAATTATAAATTAAAAACTAAAAGTTAACTTCGAATTTTTCGCTACTGCACAGCTTAGGTGGATTTTCATACATTCGACTCGATTAATATCGATTGTGAACGATTATGACCAATTTTTGCAGTTTTGGTGCGTCTAGACCCCGCATGCGTGGTATCCACGTGTCGGGCTCGTCGAGACGCGTGTAATGGTGCAATAATCGGGAGCAGCCGGGAGCAAAAAATTTCGAGGGGGGCCAAAAAAGTGATATTTTATAAGAACTTAAGTGAAAATTACTATTATTAACAATAAATCAATAGGAACACCACTGCCCTTGTGTGCCACCGAACGGCAATACACAGGTTGTACAAAGAATCTAGAATTCTAGACCAAAAAGTCAATTTTAATTATAATTAAGTGAAATTTTTTAAACAAAATATCAAATTATATGGACTATCACAAAAACAAACACTTTCAGTTCGCCAGATCCCAGCAGGCGTGGAGTCCACGTATCGGTGCGACGGAGCGCGCTTATAAATGCAACAATCCAAGACAATTCGATACGAGAAATTTTTGTTATGTTCAAAAATGTGTGATTTCCAAAAAATGTTAGATTATTACTTAAATTACACTGAAACGATCAAAACACCACGCCCTCTATGCGCTTTCAAACGAAAACAGACCACAAGTAGAAAAAATTATAAATTAAAAACTAAAAGTTAACTTCGAATTTTTCGCTACTGCACAGCTTAGGTGGATTTTCATACATTCGACTCGATTAATATCGATTGTGAACGATTATGACCAATTTTTGCAGTTTTGGTGCGTCTAGACCCCGCATGCGTGGTATCCACGTGTCGGGCTCGTCGAGACGCGTGTAATGGTGCAATAATCGGGAGCAGCCGGGAGCAAAAAATTTCGAGGGGGGCCAAAAAAGTGATATTTTATAAGAACTTAAGTGAAAATTACTATTATTAACAATAAATCAATAGGAACACCACTGCCCTTGTGTGCCACCGAACGGCAATACACAGGTTGTACAAAGAATCTAGAATTCTAGACCAAAAAGTCAATTTTAATTATAATTAAGTGAAATTTTTTAAACAAAATATCAAATTATATGGACTATCACAAAAACAAACACTTTCAGTTCGCCAGATCCCAGCAGGCGTGGAGTCCACGTATCGGTGCGACGGAGCGCGCTTATAAATGCAACAATCCAAGACAATTCGATACGAGAAATTTTTGTTATGTTCAAAAATGTGTGATTTCCAAAAAATGTTAGATTATTACTTAAATTACACTGAAACGATCAAAACACCACGCCCTCTATGCGCTTTCAAACGAAAACAGACCACAAGTAGAAAAAATTATAAATTAAAAACTAAAAGTTAACTTCGAATTTTTCGCTACTGCACAGCTTAGGTGGATTTTCATACATTCGACTCGATTAATATCGATTGTGAACGATTATGACCAATTTTTGCAGTTTTGGTGCGTCTAGACCCCGCATGCGTGGTATCCACGTGTCGGGCTCGTCGAGACGCGTGTAATGGTGCAATAATCGGGAGCAGCCGGGAGCAAAAAATTTCGAGGGGGCCAAAAAAGTGATATTTTATAAGAACTTAAGTGAAAATTACTATTATTAACAATAAATCAATAGGAACACCACTGCCCTTGTGTGCCACCGAACGGCAATACTCAGGTTGTACAAAGAATCTAGAATTCTAGACCAAAAAGTCAATTTTAATTATAATTAAGTGAAATTTTTAAACAAAATATCAAATTATATGGACTATCACAAAAACAAACACTTTCAGTTCGCCAGATCCCAGCAGGCGTGGAGTCCACGTATCGGTGCGACGGAGCGCGCTTATAAATGCAACAATCCAAGACAATTCGATACGAGAAATTTTTGTTATGTTCAAAAATGTGTGATTTCCAAAAAATGTTAGATTATTACTTAAATTACACTGAAACGATCAAAACACCACGCCCTCTATGCGCTTTCAAACGAAAACAGACCACAAGTAGAAAAAATTATAAATTAAAAACTAAAAGTTAACTTCGAATTTTTCGCTACT